>JAKSZT010053947.1:1111454-1553957 GCA_026826555.1 Tolypeutes matacus | reverse complement strand
AATTGCCAAAGATATGTTGAAAAAGAAAAATGAAGTCGGAGGTATCACATTACCTGACTTTAAAACATACTACAAAGCTACAGTGATCAAAACTGTGTGGTATTGGCACAAGGATAGACCTAATGACCAATGGAACCGGATTGAGAGTTCTTATATAGATCCTCGCATATACAGTCATCTGATATTTGACAAGGCCACAAAACCCACTCAGTTGGGAGAGAGTGGCCTCTTTAACAAGTGGTGCTTGGAGAACTGGATATCCATATCCAAAAGAATGAGAGAAGAATACCATCTCACACCTTATACAAAAATCAACTCAAGATGGATCAAAGATCTAAATATAAGAGTCAAAACCATAAAAACCTTGGAAGACAATGTAGGGAAGCATCTATAGGACCTTGTAATAGGAAATGGTTTCATGAACTTCACAGCCAAAACACGAGCAGCAAGAGAAAAAATTGATAAATGGGATCTCCTCAAAATTAAAAACTTCTGCACTTCTAAGGATGTTATTAAGAAAATAAAAAGGCAACCTACCCAAAGGGAAAAAATATTCAGCAACCATATATCTGATAGGAGCCTAATATCCTGCATATATAAAGAAATCCTTCACCTCAAAAATAAAAGGACAAACAACCCATATAAAAAATGGGCAAATGACCTGAAAAGACACTTCTCCAAGGAAGAAATACAAATGGCTAAAAAGCACATGAAAAAATGCTCAACATCACTTACTATCAGGGAAATGCAAATCAAAACTACAATGAGATACCATCTTACACCCATCAGAATGGCAGCTATTAAAAAAACAGGAGACACTAAATGTTGGAGAGGATGTGGAGGAATAGGAACCCTCATCCACTGCTGGTGGGACTGCGGTATGGTCCAGCCACTTTGGAGGACAGTTTGGCGGTTCCTCAGAAAACTAGCTATAGATCTTCTGTATGATCCAGCAATTCCACTGCTGGGTATATACCCAGAAGTATTGAAAACAAAAATACAAACAGATATATGCACACCAATGTTCATAGCGGCATTGTTCACCATTGCCAAAAGTTGGAATCAGCCCCGGTGCCCATCAACAGACGAATGGATAAGCAAAATGTGGTATATACATACAATGGAATATTACTCAGTTGTAAGAAGGAGCAAAGTGCTAACACATGGAATAACGTGGATGAATCTTGAAGACCTTATGTTGAGTGAAGCATGCCAGGCACTGAAGGATGAACAGTATATGATCTCACTGATCTGAACTGAGGAAAGTGAGCAGTCTCTGAGAACCATTGTCTGAAAGATAGGTTAACAAAGAGAGTAAGAGAAGAGCAGGCTTTGAGCCATCACCCATATGGACATAATCTATGGTAAAGGGATAGAGTGTGGTTGCATGTTGGGGGATGGGGCAGATGAGTGGTGGTGTTCCTGTGTTTGGTGGTGCAGCACTGTGGGGTGGGTGGATTAGGAAGGGCTGGTTCAAATCCCCAGGGCATGTAACTGTGAATCTTGACATTCCATGGGTTGGGAGAGCGGGTATCACGGGCCCTGGGGGGCTGGGGAGAAGGGAACAGTCAAGATCTAGTGGGTTGTTTGGTGGTCATGGAGAAGGTTTTTCATTACCTTACAGTAATGGACCCAGGACATGGTAAATATCATCAAAATTATTAAACTGTATCATCTAAATTGTAAACTATACTGTAAATCACTGACAATGTTTAGTTGAAATATTTTGCTATCTGCATAACAGTTATAACAATGCTAACAACCAAAAAAAGGGGGGGGAGTCACCCCGGGGTGGGCAAGAGGGGGTAGTTTGGTATCTGGCAGTCTCAGGCACTCGGTGTGTGACTTTGCTGTGACCTAAAACTTCTTTGAAAATTAAATGAAAAATTGGGAGAAAATGGGGATTGAATGGAGGAAGGTGTCATGGCACACCAGACATCCGATAACACAGTGATAAAGGGAAGGAAAAAGGGGAAGGAAGAAAAGAGAAAGGAAAAAAAAAATGAATATATATATATAAATATATATATATATATTAATGTGCCCATTTTTTGAATGTCCCAATCCACTAATTATATTTTGTCTTGTTCTTTGTTTGATTATTTGTTTTTTTCCTTCTCTCTTTTTTTTTTTTTTCCCTGAGTTTCCTTATGTTTGTCTCTTGCATGTAAGCTTATCACACTTGTTTCTTTTTCCTAGGAAGTGTATTTGATTATTTTATGGACTAAATGTTCATGGAGGATTTGGATCACAGAAGGGTTACAATGGGTACTGCGGGGGATTATGGGGGGCGTGTCTGGGGGGGTTCATGGGGATTGGTTCATCCGAATATACATGAAATGTATACAAAATCATTCAAAGGATCGGGGGATGGGGCATGGTCACGATGGGTGGATAATCACACAATAAATGAGGGAATCTGAATTCCTAGCCTGGAGAGCTCTGCCACAGTCTCCAAGGGAGCAGCAATAGTCCTCTGAGTGTAGGGACAGTGCCTGTCAAAATAGGATGACCCACTGATGTGTTTTTTTATTGATGACTACCCTTGTGAGTCTTTGTTCTTGTAAATGAGACTTAGCCTGCAGTTGTGGGGTGCCTAAGGGTTGCCACCTGAGAGCCGCCTTGTTGCTCAAATGTGGCCTCTCTCTAAGCCAAACTCAGCATATGATTGCATTACCTTCCCCCCAATGTGGGACAAGACTCCCGGGGATGAGCCTCCCTGGTAACGAGGGCTTAATACCAAGTACCAACTGGCAACACAACTGGAAAAAGACCTTGAATAAAAGGGGGAAATGGTAAAGACAAATTAGTTCAAGTGGCTAAGAGACTTCAAAGAGAGTCGGGAGGTCATCCCAGAGGTAACTCTTACGCACACCTCAGTAGGAGCTCATAGAACACCTAAGTGCCTATCACCCCACTCAGTGGGGTTCCTGAGAGCTCCGGAGACACCTTGGTCCTATATAAGGGGGGATAGCCCCAGAGACTGATGCCTTATCAATGGGTCCTATTTTGGAATCTGTGCTCCTGAGAGTGACAGAATTAGACTCAAATAAGTCCTCCCTGCACATGGTTCACCAGTCCCTTCTATTCAAACCTATATGTGATGCTGGAGTTTTTAGGTATACTTCCAGAGACTGGAGCCTCCCGCCTACCTATGTGCCAGGTGTGCATGAAATCTAGGTGGAGCTGCAACTCTTACCCTACAGCTGAATGGACTCATCCAAGTCACCTGGTGAGGAGACAACGATGGGCAATGGTCATCCCAGGGAATGGAGAGGGCCTGCATCTGCAGGCAGGATCATCCCACCCACCATATCCATGGGATATAAGCCCTCTCTCACTTGGTGTTGGAGTGGACATCACTATCCCAGTCCCCTCAGGATTGGGGGAAGAACTATGGACTAGAGTGGACTTGATGGTATTCTCTTGTTCACATATGGTGATTCTAGTAATGCAAGACATTATAACAATGAGGTGGAGCCAGCGGCCACTTGACACTTTTGGGGTAGGTAGGGGATGAGCAGTTGAAATACAGGGGCTTCTTTGGTAGTTGGAGGTTGTCCTGAGTACTGTTGTGGCAACGGATGTAGGACATTTTAAATCAGCACACACCACTCAGAACTGAGTGGGAGAGAGTGTGGTCTACAGTGTGAACTGTGGTCTATGGTTGGTGGCAAGGCTCCAGGATGTGTAAGTTCATTGAGGGTGGTGGGACACACTGTGGGAGATGTTTGTGTGGGATGTGGTGGGAAGTGTGGGAGGTGGGGAACATGGGAATCCCAGTGGGTTCCATGTAATATTTTGGGTAATCTAAGCACCTCTTAAAATAAATAAATAAATAAATAAATATATATATATATATATATATATATAATATTTTTGTAAGCAAATACACATATATGCATATATATTTATATATCATATTGCAAATGTTTGTATGTATTGTGAGAATTTTGATTTTTACCCATAATAAAAAAAAAAGTAAAAAAAAAAAAAAACATATACTCCACTGCTTTGCCAAACATGTGTCTGCTAAGTGAGCATAACTGATTCAAGATGTTGCAACTCTATCAGGGAGGATTTCAAGTGCAGAAAGTCTTTCATTTTTATTACGTTCTAGTCCATAAACACAGTCAAATCCATTGTATTTTATTAGATACAGAGAATGATTTACAGGAACCTCATCCAGAACTGTTCCTTTCCACTGTGTAACAGGTCCGTTCCCCTCTTTCCACCCATGTTGAATTTTGTAGCCTACGATGTTCCAGGGTGGCTGGGCAACAGGTTTGCTGGGCCCCACACTGCTCTGATATTTTTTGTGCTAAGTTCTTTTCTTCATCATGTTTGAGGATACATCATCATGTTCTGCATCAGCTCTGGACCTCTAGCCATGTGTCATTCCAAATGGGGTCTGCATTCATCTATATTTAATTGAGAAGCAGAGCTGCTGGACTAGGGTGAAAACTCAATAGCCTCCAATTTGAAAGTTTTTACAGAATGTCAATGTTCTTAATTATCCACCATCCGAGAGTCTCTTTTACAAGTTCAGCAAAAACACTTAAAGCACGCAAACACTCTGCCAGGCGGCTGTCTTCAAGCCCCATATGGACTCCCGCCATCCTTCTTCTCAGGCTCCCCACCCGAGAACCAACCGGAGCTAGACTGTGCCACCCAGCCCGCCACCAGGCCTCTCTTCAGGATTATAGTTTAGCCGCCAAATTTACTAATCAGTGCTCAAAGTTGGTGACCAACCGTATCTTCCTCCCCTGTTTTGGGGAAGTGGACCTTCCAATTCCGGCCATGGAACAGTTCCCAGGTGGCTTGTGCCTTCAGTGGAGGATGGGCACTGCCCCCTGTGGCGAGGAGAGCTCTACTTACAAATCTTCTCTGCAGATGGGCACTCTCCTGTTGGCAATGCTGGCTTCTCCAACCCTCTAATCTGTTTATTCCCCCAGCAACCCAGCCACCTATCCCTTTACACTGTTCATTTTTAAACTCACCAATCCCCTGCCGCCACACTCTCTTGTAACATATATAAGCCCAAAAGCTTCCTCATTAAACGGACTTGCTTCACCGAACCTGTATCCACAGTTTGCATTTTCAACTGCACCGTCCTCCACACCCGTGAACCCCACGAAGCCCCGCAGAGGCTTCAATTGGCGCCCAACGTGGGGCACGATCGTCTGCCGCTGGCCGGTAACCTCCGCGAATGGGTAAGGACTACGTCTGCCTTGTTCCATAACTTGGCAGACCCCTATTCCCTTCGGTACCTCTCTCTCCTGAGATTCGGCTTCTTTGCACCCGGGGTACCCCCTCCCTTTTCTTCCCCGTGAGCTTTAGCCACTTTGTCCCCTGGTTCCCTTTTTTTTCCTCCTTCCATTTATCTTGCTCTTTTCTCTTAGCCTCCTGTACCATTTTTGTCCCCAACTCTCCTCTTCCCTCGTTCCACCGATTGTTCTCTGCCTCTTCTCTCTCGTCATTCTCTGTATTCTAATCTTGTCTCTAGACCATGGGGGCCTCCTTCTCTTCTCGCCAAGCCCCTCAGGTTAGGGCTCTCGCCAGCCTTCTCGCATGTCACCAGTGCAAGGTTTCAGCAAAACAACTTCAAAATTACTAGGACCTCCTTCTCCCCTTCAACCCCTGGCTTCTCACAGCTAATCTTTGGGATCCCGATACCTACCGCTTGCTCATCGACAGAGTAACTTCTGCCATGGAGCATGAGAATAAACGCCTCCCCCCCAGGGCCTCATTCCTACGCTTATTACCATCCGCTCCTGCCTACTGGGCGCCAAGCCTCTAGAGGTCTCCCTTTCAGAGCCCTCCTCTTCCGTGGAGGACTGTGAGAACTCTAACACCCTAGTCTTCCAGCTTAACAACCTTTTGGAAGACTCTGATACTGCTTCCAAACCCCTAACAAAAACCGCTAACAACCGCGCTCAAAATGGCGCACTTCCGCCTTCTTCACCGCCTGAAAAGCGGAACCTTATATATCCGGAACTCCCCTCCTCCGCTGAGGGTGGAGTTATACTTCCTCTTAGCCCCGCCAGTCACCCAGTTACCACACCACTTCCTGCCAAACTTCCTGACCCTCCTGCTCCCTCACCCGCTCTGTCACACCCCCTGCCCCTTTCTCTCCCCATCGGCCTTGGTACCTCTGCCCCTGCCGCTTCCTATCCGCTTTCGACTTCGGCTCTCAATGCCAACACCGTGATCTCCCCAGAGGCTGCTGCGGCTGTCCTGCAACAGCCCCCGCTGTCTTCCTGCACCTGCAACAATGTTACAACTGTCGCTCAGGTTACTCCGGCAACGTTCCTCTGCCATTTGGTCGTGCTCCTCTCCCTGATTGTTTCTGCCCCGCTCCCTCGCTTTTCCCCGTCAACCTTGCACCCAACCCTCAGCGTCCTCTTCCGTGGTACCCCTACAACCATTCCGAGCTCAAGCGCCTCCGCGAGGCGGTCAAGGAGGACAGTTTAGGGAGTCCCTTTGCACAGCAGCTCCTCACTGATATCTCACTTAACTTTAACCTTCCTTATGATTGGCAAGCGGTCGCACGGGCCATTCTCACCCCAGGCCAGTACATCAACTAGCGCGCCCATTTTCAGGACCAGGCAGAACAGCAACAAAAGGCCATCCAGGCCACCCACTCCATGCCCAAAATGCAAAAAGGGATATCACTGGGCAAGAGATTGCCGCTCTACATCCGATATTAATGGCATGCCTTTAAACTCCGCAGGGGTCAAGTCTCAGCCCCGCTCCCAAGAGACCCGGCCTCCAAGGCCATAAGATAGACCATTCCTGTCCTCTGAAATCGCCCCACCTTAACCCTAAAGATCAAAGACGAATAGTATACAGGAGTTCTCGATACTGGGGCAGAGGTGTCCTGTTTTCCTGAATCCTATGCCCATATAACGCCTACTGAACAGGGTCCGGCCATTGATGGTGCCACTGCAAAAGGAGCTTCTCTCCAGTCCACCCTTCTTGTCCTGTGGCAGGACGAGGAGGGACACTCTGGTGTTTTTTGTCCTCTCTTTGTCCCCCATCTTACCACCATCCTCTGGGGCAGAGACATATTAGAGCAAATGGGAGCAACCCTCTCCTCTGGCAGCACTGATAACCCTGCTGCCTGCCCTATCTCCCTTGTTCAGGTTACTTGCCCACCTCCAAGGTGTTCCCCCCAAACATACAGGCCATTGCTCGATTAACTCCCCCCCTAAAAATCCACAACCCCCTCCGGTCCTTAGTCGAAGCCTCTTTTAACACTCTCAACTCCTCCAATGCCAACTTAACCTCCAGCTGCTGGTTATGTCTCTCCCCTTCGATGCCTCTCTATGAAGCTGTAGCCTTTAATGCTTCTTTCTTCACAGAATCCAAAGAAGAAAGTCCCTCGAAGTGCTTATGGAACCGCACCGCAAAACTAACATTCCAATCGGTTTCTCAAAGCAGACTCTGCGTAACAAAAATCAGAGACACTGTTCCTCCAACCATGCAAACTCTCTGTAGCCAGACAATTACCCCTAACATCACCACAAAATTTCTCATTCCCACCAATAACACAAACTGGCTTTGTTCCTCTACAGGTCTTAACCCTTGCCTCAACGTCCAAGTTCTCAACTCCACCAATGAAACCTGTGTACTTGCTCTCCTGCTCCCCCGTGTCTTATATCACAGCGATGACTCCTTTTTTGATTCCTGGCAGCACCACCTCCTGCCAACATACATACAAAGGAGAGAAGTCGTTACTGCTGTTACAATCGCCTCCCTCCTAGGTCTTGCGGGAGCCGGCACTGGGATTGCAGCTCTAGTCCAACAAAACAGTGCCTTTTCTTCCCTTAGGCGGGCCATCGACCAAGACATCGCCCATCTTGAAAAGGCCATCAATCACCTAAAGAATTCACTTAATTCCCTTTCCGAGGTAGTCCTGCAAAATCGCAGAGGGCTAGACCTTCTCCTGCTTAAAGAAGGAGGCCTCTGTGCTGCACTTAATGAAGAATGCTGTTTTTATGCCAACTACTCTGGTCTAGTTGAAGACAACCTAGCAATAGTTAGAGAAGGGCTCGAAAAACGAAAAAGGGAAAGAGAAGCCCTAGGAAACCTTTCCTGGGGACTCAACGGCCTCCTTCCATACCTCCTCCCCTTCCTTGGCCCTCTGATTATTATTCTTCTTGCTCTAGCAATCGGACCATGGGCCGTCAAAAGAATCATCCAACTCGCCAAAGATCACACTGATGCGGTTTTTACATCCTTTGTCAGGGTCCACTACCAACAACTCGCCACTGCTGAATACCCTCCAATCCCCGTCTCCCGCCCCCCTCCCGCCTTTCCTTCCCACAGGTCATCAAAATCTTCTCACAAGCCATAACACCTCAGAACCCCTCTCCTGGGGACCTCAGGGACTCCTTTCTTACATTCTTCTCTCTTTTGAAACCGCTTATTACCTTTCTCCTGTTGCTCTCTTTAGGCCCTTGGGCCATCAAAAAACTCACAAAATTTATAAAAGATCAAGTTAACTCTCTCTTTAATAAGCCCATCCAGGTCCAGTACCAATGAATTCTCACTGCAAAAGAAGCCTACCGTCAAGTATTCACCTCCAAAAGAGGCATTGCCAAAGGAATTATTTCAACGCGCACTAATACTCAAGGCTCCAACCCTTAGCTCCTCTCCTATCCTTTCTTCCCTTCCCTCATTCCCCTTCCCAGCTGCCAACTTCAACAAATAACACCTCCATAAAATCATGCCTTGTTAGGCGCTGGACTGGATAGTCAATGACGGGCAACTAGACCCTTATAAACTGGGTAATCAACCTAACCCTCCTACTCGCCTCGGCTAAGCCGCTGGATCAATCTAAGACAGGAACCAGGACTATTGTTCCCGGCCAATCTGGCCAATTGTTGCCGGCCAATTGCTGCCATGGTCTCCAATGACGGGTAAGATCCAGTAGCCGTTCAGCACGGTCTAGAACTAAAACAGGCACAGTCCCCCTAATAGCAAGCGAGGCCCATCAAATAAAACAAAAGGAGGAAATGTTGGCAATGCTGGCTTCTCCAACCCTCTAATCTGCCTATTCCCCCAGCAACCCAGGCACCTATCCCTTTACACTGTTCATTTTTAAACTCACCAATCCCCTGCTGCCACACCCTCTTGTAACATATATAAGCCCAAAAGCTTCCTCATTAAATGGACTTGCTTCACCGAACCTGTCTCCGCAGTTTGCATTTTCAACTGCACCGTCCTCCACACCCGTGAACCCCACGAAGCCCCGCAGAGGCTTCACTCTCCTCCTTCCATTCATTCAAGGATGTTACAGGATGCTCTTCTGATCTCCTGGAGGCCCCAAACATATCCATTAGTTAGCTCTGGGTGATTACTAACTGTCCTGTAGCAGGAGCTGATTCTAGGAACACCTTACTCTGCTGCCATCTTGCTTGTTGGCAATTCTTCCTTTATTTTTTACCTGATACCTATTTAAATTAGGAAAAAAAATGTCACATTGAATTATAACTTAAGTTTTGGGAATACACTCTCACTGTGATAAATAAATTTTGCCAAAGATAACGGAAGTGTTCTACATGATCTTATAAGGACGGTTACAGAACCTGTTCAATTGCATCAAAGTTTATTAAAGTGATTATTACAAACTATAAACCTTAATGTAAACCATTGGCCATGGTTGGTAGATATGTTTCAATATTTGTATATCAGATCTAACAAACTTGCCATCCACATATAAAATGCTATTAATAGGGGAGGGGGAAAATGGGAAATATGTTGGGAATAGGTGAGTCCCCTGTACTCAGCACAGGATGTTTCCCTAAAGTCGTAAATCTTCTTTGAGGACAAAATGAAAAAAGGAAGACACAGGGGCAAAATAAAGAAGAAAATGTCACTGTACATATACGACAACAGACCTTACACTGAATAAATAGCAAAATGACAAAAATTTAATAATTTGTCATTATTTGATATTAAACTCGTGATATTTTTTAATTTCTTTATTGACTTTTCAACTGTTTTGTATTTTATTTCTTATTTTTAAAACTATCATTATTTTATTTTCTTATTAATTGTATTTGGCTATTTTTATAGGCTTAATTTTGGAAGAAGTTTTGGATCACAAAAGGTATGCAACAGTGGCAGGGGAGGATCATTGTACAGAGTGGCTTTTATGTGGGATACACGGGATGCAACACTCCTGCGCAAACATATAAGGCATAAAAATGTGTTCAAATCTACGTGGGGCATCATCACGGTCTTTGGAGATTTCCAGAATATCCAAGGAATATCAAATTCCCATTCTGGGGAGCTTTGACACATTCTCTAAAGGATCAGGAAGAATCCTCTGAGTACAAACAGGGGCAATGACTCTTAAAGGAGGATGGTCCATGCATGGGCCCTTGATATTGATGACTGTGCATATGCAACTATACTCTTGAAGTTGAAACATAGCCTAGTATAGGGTGCCTAAGAGATGCCTCTGAGACCCTGCCTTATCTCAAATGTGGTGTGTCTCTAAGCCAAACTCAACATATAAAAACATTACCTTCCCACAAGCATAGGACATGACTCCCATGGATGAGCTTCCCTGGCAACAAAAATTACAACAAAACCCAAACTAGCATTTCAACTGGAAAAAGACCTTTACCACAAGGGTGAATAGGAAAAGACAAATGAGTTTATATGACCAGGAGACTTCAAATAAATCAGATAGTCATTCCAGAGGTTACACTTATGCATACCTTAGCAGGATTTTTTGAATGCAAATTAGATACTACCCCAAATAGCAGGGATCCTGTGGGCTCTGGAGACATCCAATATTGGTCAGTGCAGATAGATCAGGAGTTTGGACATTGTCAGTTGGGCCTACTTTGGAATTTATACTCCCCAGTGTTACAGAGTTGGACTCAGTTGTTGTTTTCCTACTCATGGCTATTCTGTCCTTCTATTTGAACCTATAATTACCACTAGAATTGCTATGTGTAAGTCTAAGTCATGTAAATCTTTGGAATGTACATGTACCAGATGGGCCCTGAATCTCTACAGAGTTGCCACACTTACTCTGCATTCTGTTCTTCTCACCCAGGACAACAAACAAGGAGGTGGTGATGAACAGCTACCATACCAAGGAACCGAGAGGTTCTACAACTGCAAGCAAGATGATCCATCCATTGTCACCATGGGTTCTAAGTTCCCTCTCAATTAAGGTGTGGTGGACATCACCATCCCACAATCCTCTGCATTGGGAAAGAACTATGGACTTAAGTTGACTTATCGGTATTCTACTATAGATATATTTTGATTCTAGTAATGGAAGAAATTATATTATTGATGTGGAGGCAGTAGCCACTAGAGGTTCAGAGGGCAGGTAGAGGAAAAAACAGGTGTAATCTGGGTGCATTTTCAGGATGTGGGAATTCTCCTACATGATAATGCCCCTACAGATGCAGGCCATTATATATCTTGAATTAACCTACCAAATTGGGTTGGAGAGAGTGTAAACTACAATGTCATCTATAATCAACATTAGAGGCAATGCTACAAAATGTGTTCCTCCTTTGTAATGAATGTAACGCACTAAAGAAGGATGTTATTAACTTTGGAAAATGAGGGAGGTGCGGTAGCAATGCATATGGAAATCTATGGTATGTTTTACTTGACATTTCTTAATCAAAGTCTTAAAATATATATAAATTATTTTAAAAAGCAAATAAATATAATTAAATACATTTCAGATTTTCTGTTTAAGGCGATGTGTAGTTTATGTAACATAGGTTGGGGACAGTGCAATGCTCTGAAAGCTATTTTATAAGTAATTTGTAAAATGAAAAAACAAAATTTGTGCCTTTCCTCTTTTTAAAGTGTTTTTTATTGCTATACTTCATATAATTTCAAATTACAATAAAATATGGCCAATAGAATCATAATATGGATAAAAATAATCAATTTAATATATAAGTAAATAAACATTATCTTTAAAAATACAGGAAGATCCTTTCCATTTGATTGAAAGTATACTCTCTGAAACTTGTAAAGAATTTTTCTATGCTGTGATATAATTCAGATGCCTAAAGAGAAAATAAAGGCCTCATATTCATGATTTCCTGACAAGGGATATCTAGTTCATTTCAAAGAGGAATTGACCTTGGAGAATCTTCCTACTTTGTCCCACGTTTAAAGTTGGTAGAAGTCCAGGTCATGTCAGGTTCTCCTGTATCCACTGACTTCAGAAACACTCAGATGGAGGGAAGAGTAGTTGACGGTGCCTGGCAGCTGGGGAGGCCTGAGTGGAGAGAAGAGAGCAGCATTGTTTAAATTCCCAGCACACGCTCAAGGGAGGGACTCTGCCAGTAAGGTTGGAGCCACACACAGGGATGGGAAAATTACCTTGTGCTATGGTGGCTCTCAGGACCTCATCAAGAGTTTCCAGAGTTTTTCCATTGTCACCATTGCATCTTCTTTTGGAAGTATTTTCATTTCTCTTGCTCTAGTTCATGGACTCATAATGTTAACTCTGCTTTCACCATTGCTGCCTTCCCTTGGCCTATTTGTATCTTACAATAAGGCTGGAGACTCTTAAAGTCTGTTTCTCTCACCTGGCATTCTAAGGATGCCTCAGTCTCTCCTTACCCCTTGTGAGCAGCACTCATCTCATCGAGGAGGTGACATTTCTCTTTAATCAGAGCAGCGAGTATGTCTGCAAGCTGCTTTTCCAGTCTTCAATAAAGTCGCCTGCTCAGAGACTGCAGTAATCTGAATAGCAATAAGAGACCCACCAACAAACAGATGGCAGGTGAACACAACCTTATTTCCCCATGGAAGCTGTGAGTTCCACAGGAAGACAAAGCCCTTCATAGCCCTATATTCACCAAAGGACACTGCCCAGTCAAATCGGATACACCAATCACTGCAAATCCCAGAATTCCGCCTGGAACCCAGCAGCAACTGTCTACTTTAATGGGCAACAGCAGGTCTCGGGGCATCTGCAACCTCTGATCCATTCTCTCCATCCCCACCTCTGCTGCCACTTCCCTTCTCTGGCCATCACCATCCTTGGCCTAGAATCGCCATCATTGTCACCACCAGTACTCCCTGCCTTACTGTTTGACACCCACCACAGCTACTACCCCCTCAAAGTCAAAGTCATTTAGTGCCAGCGACTCACAATATCTCTCTCATGGTAGCCTTAAACCAGGCTCCCTGTGTACCTCACTTCCTGCCTGCCACACTCTGGTATCTGCCTGATCTTCATATCCCCCACACCCAGGCCTGTTTTAGGGACATCGCCTCTTCTTTCCCTTCATCCACCATGCTATTCCACAGGGGCAACCACCGCTTAGATGATCCCTCCCTGGGGGGCCTCCCCAGAGCTCTCCTCCCAAGAGGGACTCCTTCCAATGCCCGTCACTCCTGTCCTTCTTCTCATTCTTGGCATCACCCTTTTCCTCTCCTGACAAGCTATATGCTATATTTAATTTTCTTTCTTCTGATCTGCCTTTCCCCTTTCAAACACCACTTTCTAGAGGATCAGGACTTACTTTATCCTCTTCACTGCTCAAACTTCAGGCGCAAACCCAGTTATATTCAACTCTGAAGAGTAACCCCTTGCATTTTCATGACACTTTCCCTGGCATTTCTCTCCATTGCGTCTCCCCATTTGCTCAGACTGGAACAGGCCGCTTCCCTTTTCCTGCCATTAATAGCCTCATTTGTACTCATTGTCTGACATAGGAACGTTGTTTGCAATTGACTAGACATATACTTGGAATACTGAATTTCCCTGGGGACAGAAATGTGACTGAGTCCTGTGAAGTTTGTCTGTGGGTAAGCGACAGGGTGGAGGGGTGGGCCATGCCGGTGTTCCCCAATTTCCGCTGCATTCTTTCTTCTTGCTCAGAAAATTCATATTGCCCCATGCTCACAATGGAAGAAACACATCACCGTTCAATTTATCATTGAAAAATAAATAGCCATTATTCTCTTATAAAAAATTAAATGATATTAATTTGTCACCCCCTAAATATACAGCATATTTTCCTCCCAAATGGACATATCCCTTATTTTATTTTTTAATGGATACATTTTTATATTAGGAAAAAAATGTTACTTTGAATTGTAACTTAAGTTTTGGGAAAACCCTCTCACTCTGATAAATAAGTTTTGAGAAGTGTGACAGATATGTTCTAAATGATCATTTTATGTTGGATCCAGGCCATGTTGAACTCCATCAAAGTTCATAAAAGTATGTGGTCCAAAATAGAAACCATAATGTAAACCATTGACCACGGTTTGTAGCTATGCTTCAATATTTGTACATCTGTTCAAACAAACTTGCAAACCACATATAAAATGCTATTAATAGGGTAATGGGTAAAGGAGTAAGATGTGGGGTATATAGGAGTCCCCTGTATTCAGTATGTGACTTCTCTGTGAAGTACTAAATCTTCTTTGAGGACAAAATGAAAAAGATAGTGGAGCAGAAAATGGAATAAAATGTCACTATACATGTAGGACAATAGACCTTACACTGAAGAAAGGCAAAAGTTCAAAAACAATATTTTTAATAATTTTCATCATTTATTAAGCCAATTTTCATTTTTATTCATTTTTATTGTTTCAAATTTTTTGTATCTTGTTAATTTATTAAAAAAACCTAACATTATTATTTCATTTACTAATTAATTGTATTTTGCTATTTTTATTGGCTTCATATTGGAAGAATTTTTCGATCACAGAAAGTCTACAACAGTGGAAGGGGAGGATGATAGGTAAGGGGTCGATTTTATATGGGATACATGAGAGGAAGCTCACCTGAACAAACTTATAAGGCATAGAAATGTGTTCAAATGATCATGGGACATCCTCACATTGGGTAGAGATTCACATATTAAGCAACAGAATATCATGTCCCACCCTGAGGAGCTTTGAAACATTCTCTAGTGAATCAGTAAGAATCCACTAAGCACAGACAGGGACTATGACTATTAAAGGAGAAAGGTCCATGGTTGGTCCCTTGACACTGATGACTGTGCATATGAAACTATACTCTTGAAGTTGAAACTCAGCCTAATATTATAAGGTGCCGAAGTGATGCCTTCTGGGAGCCTCCATGTTGCTCAAATATGGCCTGTCTCTAAGCCAAACTCAGCATATAAATACATTACCTACCGCAGCCTGGGACCTGACTCATAGGGATGAGCTTCCCTGGAAATGAATAATTGCTACAAAGGACCAACTAGAAATGCAACTGGAAAATACCTTGAGCAAGAGGGGGAAAAGGAAAAGAGAAATGATTTTGTAAGGCGAAGAGACTTCAAAGGTAGTTGGGAATTCATTCCAGATGTTATGATATTGCACATTTTAGCAGGATCTCATTGAAAGCCAAAGTAGATACTAACACAAATATTGGTGATCATGTGGGCTTTGGAGGTATCCAGACACAAGAGACCAGGCAGATAGCTCAGGAGTTTGGTGTGACAGAGTTGGGTTCAGTTGTGTTGCCTAGTACCTGGCTCTTCTTTCCTTCTATCTAGTACTCATTAGTACTAGAGTTGGTATGTTTATGTCCAAGACACATAAATCTTTGGGCTATCCATATGCTAGCTGGGCCCTGTGTCTCAACTGAGTTTCATTACCTACTCTCATGTTCTTTTATCTAACCCAGAACAACTAACAAGGAGGTGATGATAGGCAACTACCATAAACAGGAACTGAGAGATTCTACAACTACAAGCAAGAGTGCCTATCCATTGGCCCAATGGGAAGGAAGCTCCCTCTCAATTAAAGGTGGAAAAGACACTACCAGCACAAAATCCTCATGATTGGGGAAATGAACTATGAACTAAGGTAGACTTACAATAGATATATTGTTATACTAACAATGGAAGAAATTATGTCATTGATAGGAAGGCAGTGGCCAATGAAGTTTCTGAGGGCAAGGAGAGGCAAAAACAGAGGTTATCAGGGGGCATTTCGGGACGTGAGATGTTTCCTGAATGACATGGCAACAAGAGATACAGACAATTATATATGTTGCATTAACTTACGGGATTGTGTGGTAGAGTGTGTGAAAACTACAATGTAAATTTTAATCCACATTAGTGGCAATGCTCCAAAATGTTTTCATGCATTGCAATGAATGTACCTCACTAATGAAGGATGTTGTTAATGTGTGTAAATGTGGGAGGTGTGAGGAGTAGGACATAGGTTAATCCCCTATATAATTTAGGTGACATTTGTGTAATCTAAGTATCTTTAATTTTTTTTAAAATTTAAATTAATAAATAAAATAAAATATATTTAAGATTTTCTCTTTAAGGTGACATGTACTTTATGAAATGCAGGTTGATGATGGTGCAATGCTGTGAAATCTATTTTATCAGTAATTCTTGCAAGACAAAAAAATTTTTTTTCTTATTCACTTTTTAAAGTATTTTATTGCTGTATGTCATATAATGTGAAATTACAGTAAAACATGGCAAATAGAATAATCATAGAGATAAAATCACTAATCAAGTTAATATATAAGTAAACAAAATTATCTTTAGAAATACAGGAAGATCCTTTCCATTTGATTAAAATTATACTCTCTGGAAATTAGGAAGTATTTTGTCTATGCAGCGAGATAAGTCAGAGGCCTAAAGAGAAAGTAAAAGCCACATATGCAGGGTTTTCCCGAGAAGTGTAAGCCTGTCCATTTCAAACAGGAATTGGCTATGTAAAATCTTCCTTCTGTGTCCCGCGTTTAAAGTCCAGGTAACATCGGGTTCTCCTCAATCCACTAGCCTCAATGACCCGCAGATTGAGGGCAGAGTAGTTGACAGCACCTGGCATCTGGGGAGGCCTGTGTGGAGAGAAGAGTGCAGAACAGTTTAAATCCCCAGCGCATGCTCAAGGGAGGGACACTGCCTATAGGGTTGGAGCCACACACAGGGTTGTGAAAAATATCTTGTGCTGTGGTGGCTCTCAGGACCTCATCAAGTGTCTCCAGTGTTTCTTCCATCTTCGTCATTGTGTCTTCTATTTGGAAGGTTTTGTATTTCTCTTGCTGTAGTTCACTGACAAGTACAGTAAACTCTCCTTTCAGCATTTCTTTCTTTTTCTTGGCCTTTCTGTAGATATCTGTAAGGCAGGAGACGCTTAAAAGCTCTTTCTCTCACCTGATAACCTCTAAGGATGCCTCAGAATCTCTATACCCCTTGTGAGCAGCACTCATCTTATCAAGGAGTTGGCATTTGTGTTTAATCAGTGCAGCCAGTGTGTCTGCAAGCCACGTTTCCCATCTTCTATAAAGTCAACTTCTCAGTGACTGCACTAATCTGAGTAGCCATAAGATACTCACCAAGAAACCAATGGCAGGTGTACACACCACCGGTTCCCAAAGGAGACTGTGATGGGCTGTGTGCTCCGAATTCATATCATCAGGCAGGAGCTCCATCACCCCCTCTCCCAAGTTCCCGAGGATCAGCCCGAAGGAAAGCTCCACAGAATGACAAAGCCCCTCCGTGGCCCTGTATTCAACAGAGAGCCCTGCCCAGTAACCATGGATCCACCATTCACAGCAAATCCCAGAATTCTGCCAGGAACCCAGCAGCAACTGACAGTTTGAACAGATGTTCAGTGAGCTCTTCTAATGAGGGATATAGTGGTTAACATATTCTTGTCTTCATTACTTTTGAATGATCTTCCTTCTTGTCTTTTTTTAAATTTTTTATTGATTAAATTTTGAGATATAGAGAAATATTCCAAAATTACCTGAAAGATTTGCTGTTTTTGTAGAGTTTAGATTTCCCCTTCCCAAGTTGTCCAACAGTAAGAACCATGATTATTGACCCATATTTTACCTTTCTTTCAACACCCAGTACTGTTATATGCACTTATATTTTTTCTCCCCTATTGTGAACATCCTGCATCAGTTTGGTACTTCTGTTACAAAGGACGAACCAATATTATCCATTATTATTAACTAAAATTCATAGTTTACATTAGAATTCTCTCTTTGTGTTGTACAGATCTATGGGTTTTGAATAAAATGGCATGCCATGTATCAAACATTACACTATCATACCGAATTTATTGGTGCCCTAAAAATACCCTGTGAATATCCCTGGAAATCAAAGATGAGTTTTAAGTTTTTCACAATTGGAAAGCAGCTCAAAAGAAGTCTAGTATTTTGGGAAATGTGAAAAATAGCTGAAACTCAAATTTCAGTTTTCAATGGTATTTATTTTTATATTTAGAAAAATGATCCTCATTATAATAAGGGACATAAAGGAAAATACAGAGAAAGAACTAGAGGATATGAAGCAAAAAATGAATAAGTAATATGGGAATCTCTTGGTGAGATTTCACAAACAGAAATACTGGTCATGATGAACTCAATAGTTGAGATGAAAAATTCCCTGGTTGGTGGCAACAACAGATTGGAGGTAGTAGAAGGAAAAATCAGTGATCTCAAAGACAAAACTACTGAAATGATTAACAATGAAGAGCAGAAAGAAAAAAGAATGTGGCAGTGCATTACTGGAAGTGTAATTAACAGTAATGAATTATGGGTGTGATTGTGGTTGAAAGGGGAAGTTGAGGTTCATGTATATCACTGGAATTAAAGCTAGAAGATAAAACATGGGACTATATAACATAGTGAAGTCTGTTGTGGAGGATGACTGTGGTTAACAGTACAAAGATAAGAATGTTCTTCCATGAAATAAAAGAAATATAAATCAATATTAAAGGTTTAATAAGAAGGTAGTATATGGGAAGAAAAAAAACAAACAATTAAACTATGGATGACAGTTAACAAGAAGAATGTAATAATCTTTCCTCAATTGTAACAAAGGTACCATGTCAATGCTTCATGTCAATAATATGGAAGTGTAAGGGCTATGGGATTTTTCTTCTTAGAACAAAAGAATGTTCTCAAAATGACTGTGGTGATGAATGCAAAACTCTATGATTAACATGAGAGCCATTGATTGCATGCTTTGAATGAATTGTATGGTTTGTTAATAAAACTGTCCTAAAAAAAAAAGTTTTCTTACATGGTTGCAAGATAAATGATATAATAAATGTGAAAAGGTTTAGTTTCTTCAAAGAAGTCTATTATACATCATCAAAGTATACTTTGACATAATTTTGACTGTGTTCAAGTTTCCTATAATAAAATTCTGGTTGAAATGCTAAATGAACCGATTTTCTAAAAGGCCATAGATTATTATTCCAATTAAATAAAGAATATTTGTTGATATAGCATTTATGTTTATAGAGTAGATATATTGATTTGATCTGGTATATTCTCTTAGCATTGTAATAGACCTATTATATCAGTCTTTAATTAATTGAGGGAGCTGTGGGCCTGATAATTGGATATGGAGCTTTTCACATCTAAGTCACTAAATCAAACATAGACCAAACTGGTAGTAACCAAGAGTGATTACAGCTAGAATATAAAACATGGGGCTCTTTGGTGGCTTCTGTGAAATATATTTATGTCACATGGAAGTACGTTGGGATTATTACTGACGGAACATGGGCTCAAAACTATAGTCACTATTGCCTTTCTATAGGGAGATGGAAACAGATGTAAGGCCCGTGGACTGATAAAGACAAGAGACATCTCTTTATTATTGCAGAAAGATCTGTTCTACTCTGAGACTATCTTAGGTATTTCAAGTAGTTCAATTAGTTTACTTAAGGTTTTAATAAGACGAGAAATGAGAATGTATTGATAAACAGTCTAGAGACCAAATCTAAACAGGCCTAGGGAAGGGGCTTAACTTCCGAACATTTCCATATGATCTTGTCTCTGTGCTGCTCATCAGCTCTTTTCTGTTCAATAATTGCAAAGCAGTGCTATGGAGAGAGAAGGGTTACTTTTAACACTGATCCATAGTTATACTTTCACATAGACTTTAATATTAATAGAAAACTAATTGCAGGATGGAAAACATTTGCTAAAGATATATTCCTAAATTTTTTTTCAGGAGCTTTAGTTGAATATAAAGTTTTCAACTTACTATTCCTTTTTTTCATAAACTTCTTGCTAACACTATTTGTTGCAAGATAAATTTGGATCTGCTCTTAATGTTTGATAAATGGAAACTTGCAAAATTTTAAAGAAGTAAGCATCACTATCATTTCATTTCTAGAGAAGGTAAATTAGATTACTGCTTTACAAACATTTAAATTAACATTTTTTAAAATTTCTCAACTATCATGATCAATAAATATGAGAAATACTATAAAAATGAAATACCTGAAAATAACACATTAAAAAAACACACAAAGCCTAAGAGACCTTTGGGCCAACATCAAGTGTAACACTATGTGCATTATGCATTATGGGAGTAACAGAAGAGAAGAAAGAGAGAAAAAGGAAGAAGGAATATTAAAAGAAATAATGGCAGAAAACATCCCAAATTTATTGAAACACATGATATGCACATTCAAGAAACAAACCACCCCCCAAAAAAGAAAAGCCAAACACTATAAACTTTAAGAGAACCATGCCCAGGCACAAAAGAATTCCCAAAAGACACAAGAGAAAATGAATGTCTTATATATGGGGGTATCCCAATAAGCGTTAAGAGCTGATTTCTCATCAGAATCCATTTAGGAAAGAAAGTAGTAGTATTAAATATTTAATGTGATGAAATAAACAATTGCCAATGAAGAATTTCATATCGAGCAAGACTATCTTTCAAAAATGAGGGAGAGATTAGGTCATTCCCAGATAATCAAAAGAAAAAAATAAAAGAAGGGGAGATGGAAGGGTATAGGATCAGTGTATGTCCATGATATTGAAGTTAAGTTCATATAAAATCAAATATGGCTGTCATAGATTTGCGGAGTTAAATTTTAACCTCATGGGAACCTCAAAGGAAATTTATTAAAAATATACACAAAAGAAACCATAAGAGACACAAAACAGTACACTGAAAATATCAAATATGAAATGGGCATTAATGGAAGACTTGAAGAACAAAAAAATGTATAAATTATACAAAGACCATGTAGCAAAATGGCAGAAGAAAGTCCTGTACTATGATTTGTGACTTTAAATGTAAATGGATTAAAGTCTCCAGTGGAAAGACAGAGTTCGACAGAATGGATTAAAAAAAAAAAGAAGAAGAAGAATAAGCATTGTCCAACCACATGCTGTTTACAAGAGACTCACCTTAAATTCAAATATGCAAGTAGGCTGAAAGTGAAAGGATGGAAAAATATACCATGAAAATAGTAAACCAAAGGGAGCTGGGGTCCCTATACTATTAGATAAAACAAATTTTGAGAAAAATAGTTATAAGGGACAAAGAATGTCACTAAATACTGAAAAAGGAGACAGTTCAAAATGAAGACTTCACAATTATATATGCATCCAATGGTGAGCCCCAAAATAAGTTAAGTAAATATTGACATGTTTGAAAGGAAATATAGATATTTCTAGAATAATAGTATAAGACTTCAATATACCACTTACAATAATGGCTAGGACAGTATAGAAGACCAAAAAGGAAATAAATGATTGAATAGTACTCTAAACCTTCTAGACCTAATAGATATATACAGAACATTTCACCCAACAGCAGCAGAATGCACATTCTTCTCTAGTGTACATGGATCATTCTCCAGGATCGATCATATGTTAGGTCATAAAACAAACATCAATAAATTTTAAAATGTGGCAGTCATACAATGTATTTTCTCCAACCACAATAGAAGGAAGCAAGCAATCAATAAAAGAATGAAAACTGAAAAATTCACAAATATGTGAAAATTAAGCAATGCACTCTTAAGCAACCAGTGAGTCAAAGAAGATCAAAGAAAATTTAGTAAATATCTTCAGGCAAATGAAACAAAAAACACAACATATCTAAATTCATGGGAGCCAGCAAGGGCTGTACTGAGAGAGAGTTATAACTCTCAATGTTTACTTTAAAAATGATGTCAGGGTGTGCATGTGGCTCAAATGGTTGGGCATCCGTCTGCCATATGAAGGGACATGGGTTCAATCCCCGGGACCTCCTGGTAAAAAAACAAACAAACAAAAAACAAAACAAAACAAAAATGATCTCAAACCAGAGATCTAACTTTCTAACTAAAGGATCTAGAAAAAGAAGAGGAAAATAAATCCTAAGCAGGCAGAAGGAAGGAAATAAAAAACACTAGAATAAAGCTAAATGAGATCAAGATTTAAAACAGAGAGAGACTAAACAAAACCAAAAGTCTTTACTAGACTGACAAAAACAGAGAACAGCATGGAGGGAACGGTAGAGATTCGTGAGTTTTAAGCCAGCCTTTGGTGATTGGCACTGATGGCTGAGCCCTGCGCTTAGGAAAAAAAAGGGAGCTGGTTGTGAGCCCCAGGGCTCTGCAACCAGGTGACAGAGCCCAGTGGGAGGGGGTGTTCTCTGAGGGGGGAGCTCTGTTAAAGGGGTGAGAGAGTTTTATTTTCTGGGGATTTGGCTGCCTGGAGCCCCTTGCACGTTGGGTGAACAGAACAGCTTGAGTGAATCGGCACCCGGTGGTGGGGAGAGGTGAATCTGTTCAGAGAAGGAGTTGATTTGCTTAGCTGCCCAGGGATAAGCCCTGGGCCCCTGCGGAACCAGGAAGAGGGGGCACTCTCCAAAAGAGGGAGGGTTCTGGTGGAGGACTGGGAGGGGAATTTTTTTTGCCACTGATTTGGCTGCCTGGACCTCCTCATATCTTTGGGGAGCAGAAAACCTGACTTGAAGCAGCACCAGGTTGAGAGGAGAGGCGAATCTGCTGAGGAAACCTTATTTACCAGGCAACCCGGTGATGCTGGGGCTTGGCTCCAGAAGGGGTGGAGTCAGCCATCTTTAATACTCTGGACTGGCTAACATCATAGCTCCATCCCTCCTGGGGAGTCCAGGAAGTGGGATGTGCTTGATTAATTTCCACCAGCCCAGTTAGGGTCCTCTCTGTGAGGGGTGTGATCTAGAGGAGGACTTATTTTGGGTCCTGTATTTCATGAAAAAATTAAAAAAAAAAGACGGTCACTTCAATAAATGAAAATAAATTCTTTTTAATTTAGTTTAATAGCTAAAAGCTGTTTCAGGACCTGAATATAGAACTCTGCAGGGAAATTGATTGATAAACACAAGCAGGCAGAGAGGATCCACGTGGACCCTAGGGGAATCATTGATCCTCCTTACCTCTGTTTGACTGCTTGCCTGTGTGGTTGTTTGGTTTTTCCTCTTTTTATTTGTTGTCTCTTGCTTTTCTTTCCTTTTCCTCCCCCCTCTCGTTTTTCCTTTCATTTTTAAAAATTAGGTGCTTCTAGCTTGTTGCTTCTTTGCTGTGCTTCTTCTTCAGTAATTTCCCATTCTCTGTCTATATTGATTTTGTATTCCAAACTATCTCTTAACCTTCCTTCATCTTTCTACCTTCTGCTTTCTGTTGTGACTCTTATATACCACATTTTTTCATATACCCACAACTTAAGGGCATCAATTTTTATTCCATCTATTTTGTTTTCTCCTTTTTTTTTAATATTAACTCTTTCCTTTCAGTCCTCTCTTCATTAATTCTCTCACTCCTCATAATTCTAGCCTTCAAAATCAGTATATATATATATTCCTCTATTTGGTTTCCCAGTCCATTGTAGGAACACCACTTTTTTTTTCCTATTGCTCTGCACTGCCTACATGAGTTAAATATTCATTTAATTAAGTCTCATTTGGCCCCTTTTCTAACATTTATCAATATGACTATTATCCTTCTTCTGTTCTCACATCTTTTGTTTCCTCTGACCATAAACTTTTGCCTTCAAGGGAACATAGAAAGAAGCAAGGAAATAAAATAAAAAGAAAAAGTGCCAAAGATAAAACTTACCACACACACAGAACCACCAGCTAAATAAAACTACAGAGCAGAGAGAGAAGCTAATCAACTCAATAAACCCATCAAGATAAAAAGATGACTAGAGGGCTACAAAAAATTACAAATGACACTGAGAAAAAGAAAAGCATGGACCAGTCCAATGAACACACTAAAAACCAGGAAGTGATGCAGAACATCGAACAACTAATCAAAGTTATCCAAACAAATATCATGGACCAACTTAAGGAAGTGAAGGAAGAGATTAAGGATGAAAGAAGACACTGGGATAACATACTGAAGAAATTGTAAACATGCCTAAAAAGATAATGGATATGATGGTGATCAATGGCACAATCCAAGAAATCAAAAAGATGCTGGATTCACATAACAGCAGATTTGAACAGGCAGAAGAAAGAATTAGTGATGTGGAAAATACAGCTGATATCAAACAGATAGTAGAACAGATAGACAAAAAGATAGAAAAAATCCAGCAAGGACTCAGGGAATTAACTGAC
The DNA here is from genome assembly GCA_026826555.1 of Tolypeutes matacus. Taxonomy (NCBI): domain Eukaryota; kingdom Metazoa; phylum Chordata; class Mammalia; order Cingulata; family Chlamyphoridae; genus Tolypeutes; species Tolypeutes matacus. The sequence continues at coordinate 1,529,610 of JAKSZT010053947.1, read as the reverse complement.
AACACAAAACGCACAAACATATGCATTATGGGCATCCCAGAAAGAGAAGAGAAGGGAAAGGGAACAGAAGGAGTGTTGAAGGAAATAATGGCTGAAAACTTCCCAACCCAATTGAGAGAGATGGATGTGCAGATCCAGGAAGCACAGCACACTCCAAATAGTATAAATCCCAACAGGCCAACTCCAAGACATATACTTTGTTAAAATGTCCAATGCACAAGACAAAGAGAAAATACTCAAAGCAGCAAGAGAAAAGAGAACCATCACATACAAGGGAAGCACAAAAAGATTAAGTGCTGATTTCTCAGCTTAAACCAAGGAGGCAAGAAGACAGTAGTATGACATATTCAAAATACTAAAAGAAAAAAACTTCCAGCCACGAATTCTCTGTCCAGCAAAACTGGCATTCAAAAATGATGGAGAATTCAAAATACTCACAGGTAAACAGAAATTAAGAGAGTATGTCAATAAGAAACCTGCACTTCAAGAAATAATAAAGGGATTTCTACAAGTTGAAAGGAAAAAACAAGGGAGTGAGAGTTGGAGGAGAGCTTAAAAACAACTGAAAAGACAAAAACAGAAACAAAAAAAACATATGACATACATTAACCCAAAGAAAAAAATGGCTGAAGTAAGAAATTTGTTACGACTAATAACACTGAATGATAATGGATTAAATTCACCAATCAAGAGACACAGATTGGCAGAATGGATAAGGAAATATGATTCATCTATATGCTGTCTACAAAAACCCACCTTCGACCCAGGGATTCAAGGAGGCTGAATGTAAATGGATGGAAAATCATTTTACAAGCTAACAATTGCCAAAAAAGGGCAGGAGTAGCTATTCTAATATCAGACAAAATAGACTTTAAATGCAAAACTATTGTAAGAGACAAAGATGGACACTATATATTAGTAAAGATGGTAATCTCTCAAGAAGAAAGAACAATCATCAACATTTACACACCTAATCGAGGTGCCTCAAAATACGTGAGGTAAACTCTGGAAAAACTAATAGGAGAAATAAATGCCTCTACAATTATAGCAAGGGATTTCAAAACATCATTATCATTATTAGACAGAACATCTAGACAGAGAATCAATAAAGAAATAAAGGCTCTCAACAATACATTAGAGGACCTGGACTTAATAGATATAAACAGAACACTACATCCAAAACAGCAGGATTTACATTCTTCTTGACTGCACATGGATCATACTCCAAAATAGACCACATGCTAGGCCACAAAACAACTCTCAATGGATTCATAAAGATTGAGATTATACAAAGTAATTTCTCTGACCACAACAGAATGAAACTGGAAATCACTAAGGGCCAGAGAAATAGGTTAGGCACAAGGATATGGAAGTTAAAAAACACACTCTTAGACAAACAGTGGGTCAAAGAGGAAATATCAAAAGAAATCAGGAACTACCTTGAAACTAATGAAAACGACAACACTACATATCAAAACCTATGGGATGCAGGGTAAGCAGACCTGAGAGGGAAAATTCATAGCCATAAATATATACATTAAAAAAGAAGAAAGAGCTATAATTGAATACCTAACTGCACACTTGGAGGAATTGGAAAAACAACAACAAATTAACCAAAAGGAAGTAGAAAGAAGGAAATAACAAAGATTAGAGCAGAACTAAATGAAATAAGAATAAGAAAGCACTGGAAACAATAAACAAAACCAAAAGCTGGTTCTTCGAGAATATCAGTAAAATTGACAAACCCTTAGCCAGACTAACAAAGAAAAAGAGAGAACAGATGCAAATACATAAAATAAGGAATGAGCAAGGGCATATCACTACTGACCCCACAGAAATAAAGAGTATCGTAAAAGGATACTTTTAAAAATTATATACCAACAAGCATGATAATTTAGAGGAAATGGACAAGTTTCTAGAAACCCACAAACAGCGTACATTGATGACAGAAGAAATAGATGAACTCAATAGTCCAATTACAAGTAAAGAGATAGATTCAGTCATCAAAAACCTCCCAATTAAGAAGAGCCCAGGACCAGAGGGCTTCACAGCTGAATTCTACCAAACATTCCGTAAAGAGCTAACACCAATTCTGCTAAAGCTCTTCCAAAAATTAGAAGTAGAAGGAATATTGCCTAACTCATTCTACCATGCCAACATTACCCTAATACCAAAACCAAATAAAGATACTACAAGAAAGGAAAATTAAAGACCAATTTCTCCAATGAACCTAGATGCTAAAATCCTCAACAAAGTACTTGCTAATCGCATTCAACAACATATCAAAAGGATTATACAACATGATCAAGTGGGTTTCATCCCGGGTATGCAAGGATGGTTCAATATAAGAAAATCAATCAATGTAATACACCACATAAACAGATTGAAAAAAAGAAAATCACATGATCATCTCTATAGATGCACAAAAAGCATTCGACAAAATACAGCACTCTTTCCTCATAAAAAAAACACTACAAAAGATAGGAATAGATGGAAACTTTCTGAATATGATAAAGGGTATATATGAAAAACCCAAAGCTAACATCATTTTCAATGGTGAAATCCTAAAAGCCTTCCCTCTGAGATAGGGAATGAGACAAGGATGTCCACTATCACCACTCCTATTTAACATTGTCTTAGAAGTACTTGCACAAGCACTGAGGCAAGAAAAGGACATAAAATGCAACCAGATTTGAAAAGAAGTAAAAACTTCATTATTTGCAGATGACATGATCTTATACATAGAAAGCCCTAAGAAATCTACAAAAATGCTTCTAGAATTTATAAAGGAGTTCAGTAATGTTGCAGGCTATAACATCAATGCTCAAAAATAAGTAGCATTTCTGTATACCAATAACGAGCAAACTGAGGAGGAATTCAAGAAAAAAATACCACATACAATAGTAACTAAAAGAATCAAATACCTAGGAATAAATTTAACTAAAGATGTAAAGGACTTATATACAGTAAACTACATAACACTGTTAAAGGAAATCAAAGAAGACTTAAATAAATGGGAAAATATTCCCTGTTCATGGATAGGAAGACTAAACATCATCAAGATGTCTATCCTACCAAACTAATCTACAGATTTAATGCAATCCCAATAAAAAACAACACTGTAATTTTTAAGGAACTGGAATAATTAGCCACAAAATATATTTGGAGAGGTAAGAGGCCCCAAATTGCCAAAGACATATTGAAAAAGAAAAATGAAGTTGGAGTTATCACACTACCTGACTTTAAAATATACTACAACACTACAGTGACCAAAACTGTGTGGTATTGGCACAAGGATAGACCTACTGACCATGGAACTGAATTGAGAGTTCTGATATAGATCCTCGCATATACAGTCTTCTGATATTTGACAAGGCCATGAAACCCACTCAGTTGGGAGAGAATGACCTCTTTAACAAGTGGTGCTTCTCTCATATCCAAAAGAATGAAAGAAGAATACCATCACACACGTTATACAAAAATCAAATCAAGATGGATTAAATATCTAAATATAAGAGCCAAAACCATAAAGACCTTGGAAGATAATGTAGGGAAGCATCTACAGGACCTTGTAATAGGAAATGGTTCATGAACTTCAGATCCAAAGCACGAGCAGCAAGAGAAAAAATAGATAAATGGGATCTCATCAAAATTAAAAACTTCTGCACCTCAAAGGATGTTATTAAGAAAATAAAAAGGCAGCCTACACATGGGAGAAAATATTTGGCAAACATATATCTGACAGGAACCTAATATCCTGCATATATAACGAAATCCTACACCTTGAAAATTAAAAGACAAACAACTCATTTAAAAAATGGGCAAGTGATCTGAAAAGCACATGAAAAAATGTTCAACATGGCTTGCTATCAGGGAAATGCATATCAAAACTACAAGGAGATACCATCTTACACCCATCAGAATGGCAGCTACTAAAATAATAGCAGACACTAAATGTTGTAGAGGATGTGGAGGAATAGGAACACTCATCCACTGCTGGTGGGACTGTGGTATGGTCCAGCCACTGTGGAGGACAGTTTGGTGGTTCCTCAGAAAACTAACAATAGATCTTCTGTATGATCCAGCAATTCCACTGCTGGGTATATACCCAGAAGAGCTGAAAGCAAAGACACTAACAGATATATGCACACCAATGTTCATAGCGGCATTGTTCATCATTGTCAAAAGTTGAAATCAGCCCCGGTGACCATCAACAGATGAATGGATAAGCAAAACGTGGTACATACATACAATGGAACATTACTCAGCTGTAAGAAGGAATAAAGTGCTAACACATGGAATAACGTGGATGAATCTTGAAGACCTTATGTGAGTGAAGCAAGCCAGGCATTGAAAGATGAACAGTATATGACCTCACTGATTTGAACTGAGGAAAGTGAGCAGTATGTGACAACCATTGTCTGAAAGAAAGGTTAACAAGTGAGAGAAAGAGAAGATTAGGCTGTGAGCCATCACCCGTATGGACATAATCTATGGTAAAGGGATAGAGTATAGTTGCATATTGAAGGATAGGACAGATGAGAAGTGATATTACTGGGTTTGGTGGTGCAGGGTTGACAGGTGGGTAGATTAGGAAGTGCAGGTTGGAATACCCAAGGTATGTAACAATGAATCTTGTCATTCCATGAGTCAAGACAGGGGAATGTCATATGCCCCAGGGGGAGGGGGAGGAAGGAACAGAAAAGAAAAAACAGAGGGCATTTAGTGGTCATGGGAAAGGTTTTCATTACCTTACAGTAATGGACACAGGACATGGTAAATATCATCGAAATTTATTAAACTGTATCGTCTAAATTGTCAACTATACTGTAAACCATTGACAATGTTTAGTTGCTATATTTTACCATCTGTATAGCAGTTATAACAATGCTAACATCCACACACACAAAAAAGGTTTTAATATGGGTTGGGGAAGGGGGTAGGGTGGTTGGGTATGTTGGAGTCTCTAGTATTACGTGTGTGACTTTGCTGTGACCTAAAATTACTTTGAAAATTAAATGAAAGTTTGGGAGACACTGGGGAATGAGAGTGGGAAGGTGTCATGGTACACTGGACATCAAATAATACAGTGATAATAGGAAAAAAGAATATTTTTTAAATTTATTATTTTAAAAGGGAATTCCTTTTGTTTGTTTTTTTCCATTTTTTTAATGTCCTAATCCGCTAATTATATTTTATTTTTTTTTGTTTGTTTGTTGTGTTTTTTTCCCTGAGTTTCCTTGTGTTTATCTCTTGCATTTGAACTTATCATTGTTGTTTCTTTTTCCTATTAAGTGTAATTGGTTATTATATGGGCTACATGTTCAGGAAAGATTTAGAGCACAGAAGGGTTACAATGGGGGCTGCAGAGGATTACTGGTGGGGGGTGTCTGGGAGGGGGGATTCATGGGAGTAAATTAATCTGAATATACATGAAAGATATATAAAATTGTTCAAATGATCAAAAGAAGGGGCACGGTCGTGGTGGGTGGATAATCACACAATAAATGAGGGAATCTGAATTCCCAGCCTGGAGAGCTCTGCCACATTCTCCAAGGGAGCAGCAACAGTCCTCTGAGTGTAGGGACAGTGTCTGTCAAAAGAGGATGGCCCAATGATGAGTTCTTGTTATTGATGACTAGCCTCATGAGTCTTTGCTCTAGTAATTGAAACTTAGGTTACTGTTATGGGGTGCCTAAGGGTTGCCAACAGAGAGCCTCCTTGTTGCTCAAAGGTGGCCTCTCTCTAAGCCAAACTCAGCATTTGAATGAATTACCTTCCCCCCAACATGGTACATGACTCCCGGGGATGAGCCACCCTGGCAACAAGGGATTAATACCAAGTGCCAACTGGCAACATGACTGGAAAAAGACATTGAATAAAAGGGGGAAAATGTAAATACATATGAGTTCAAGTGGCTAGGAGACTTCAAAGAGTGTAGGGAGATCATCCCAGAGTTAATGCTTACGCACACTTCAGTAGGGTCTCATAGAACACCAAATTGTATATCACCCCACACAGAGGGGCTCCTGAGGGCTCTGGAGATACCCAGGTCCTATATAAGGGGGGATACAGAGACTGACACCTTATCAATGGGATCTATTTTGGAATCTGTGCTCCTGAGAGTGACAGAGTTGTTCTCAAAGAAGTCCTCCCTGAAAATGGTTCATCAGTCCCTTCTATTCAAAACTATATGTGATGCTGGAGTTTTTAGGTGCACTTCCAGAGACTGGAGCCTCTGGCCTACCTATGTGCCAGCTGTGCCTGGAATCACAGTGGGGGTGCAACTCCTACCCTACAGCTCAATGGACTCATCCAAATCACCTGGCGAGGAGACGACAATAGGTAACGGACATCCCAGGGAATGGAGAGGGCCTACAGCTGCAGGCAGGATCATCCCACTTACCATATCCTTGGGATATAAGCCCTCTCTCACTTGGAGATGTAGTGGATATCACCATCCCAGTCCCCTCAGGACTGGGGGAAGTACTATGGACTAGAGTGGACTTAATGGTATTCTGTTGTACACATATGGTGATTCTAGCAAAGGAAGAAATTATAACAGTGAGGTGGAGCCGGTGGCCACTGGACACTTTCGGGGCAGGGAGGGGAAGTACAGTTGAAATACAGTGGCTTTTTTGGGACTTGGGGGTTGTCCTGAGTGCCATTGTGACAACGGATGTAGGCCATTTTAAATCAGCACACACCATTCAGAACTGTGTGGGAGAAAGTGTGGTCTACGATGTGAACTGTGGTCTATGCTTCGTGGCAAGGCCCCATGATGTATATACCCATTGAGGGTGATGAGCCACACTGATGAAGGATGTTTGTGTGGGATGTTGTGGGAGGTGTGGGAGGTTGGGAACATGGGAATCCCTGTAATTTCTGTGTAATATTTAGGTAATTCAAGCACCTTTTAAAGAATATATATACATATAAAATAAATAAATTAAATAAATAAATAAATACATGAATTATTAAAATGGTATGTAGGGGAAGAAAAGTATAAAAAAATATATTAAAATATATTAATAGAGACACACAACAATAGGAAATAACCAAGCTATTAAAAGTGGTTTGGTATATCAGAACTCTGTACTTTATATATTTTATGCAGGATATTTCTGTAAACCTAACACTTTTCTAACAAATAAAAATAATTATACAGATAAAAAAAAATTTCTATGGAAAGGTAAGGGAACCTGAATAGCCAAATCCATATTAAAAAGACAGCAATGAAGTTGGAGGACTCACAATTCCCAACTTTAAAACTTATTACAAAGCTACAGTAATCACAGCAGCATGGTACTGGCACAAGGACACACAAATAAACCAATGGAATCTAATAAAGAGTTCAAAACTAAACACTCATATCCACAGCCAACTGATATTTGACAAGGGTATCAAGTCCACTAAATTGGGAAATAAAAGTCACTTCAACAAATGATGGGGGTAAATCGGGATATCTGTATGCAAAAGAATAAGGATAGTCCTATTAATTTGAACCTATAATTAGCAATATAGTAGGCAAATATATGTCCCAGATACTTAAATTCTCAGTCACTTCATATGCTGGTTGGGTCCTGGACTCAGACGAGTTGCAACAAGTATGCTCCAGTTCACTGAACTCTCCCAGGACAACTAATAAAAGGATGAAGATGGACAATGCCCATTCCGAAAAAAACAGAGAATATCTACAACTGCAAGCAAGACAATTGCATCCATTTCCCCCATGAAATCTAATCTCCCTGTCAATCAGAAAAAGAGTAGGCATCACCGTCCTTGAATCCACAAAATTGAGGATTGAACAAAAATAAGGGGAGAATGCAGCTATGGACTAAAGTAGACATTATTATTCGAGCAATGGAAGAACTTGTAATATTGATATAAAGGCAGTGGCAACCAGGGGTTCTGAGGGGAGGGAGAGGATGGAACATGTAACATGGGGCATTTGGGGGACATTAGAATTGTCTTGCATGACATTGCAATGATGGATACATGCCATTATGCATTTTGTCAAACCTATAAAATTGGGTGGTACAAAGTATAAACTATAATGTAAACTACAGACTATGGATACTAGTAATGTTGCAATATGTGTTCATCAATTGTAACAAATGTACCACACTAATGAAAGAAGTTGTTATTGGGGAAAAGTATGGAAGGGGGAGCAGGTGAGGTATAAGGGAATCCCCTATATTTTTGATGTAACATTTCTGTAATCTAAATCTTCCTTAATAAACTGAAATAAAATAGAAATAAAATAAAATAAAATAGAACAAAGGTGGACTCCTACCTTATCCCATATGCAAAATTAACTCAAAATGGATAAAGGACCTATGTATAAGAGCCAAAATTATAAAACTCCCAGAAAAAAACATGTTCAGGACCTTGTTTGAGGCAATAGTTTCTTAGACTTTACACAAAGAGCATGAACAATAAAAGAAAACGTAAACACATAGTTCTCCATAAAAGTTAAATTCTCTGTGCATCAATGACTTCATCATGAAAGTAAAAAAACTATCAAAAGAATTGGGGGAATATGTTCAGAAATCATATATCTAATAAAGGTTTAACATCCAGAGTATATAAAGAAATACTACAACTTAACAACATAAAGACAAACAACACAGTTTTAGAATGTGCAAAACTTTTGAATAGACATCTCTCCAGAGAAGATATACAAATGACAAAAGGCACATGTGATAATGCTCAACATCATTAGCCATTGGGAATATGCAAATCAAAACCTCAGTGAGATACTATTTCACAATGCCTAGAATGGCTACTATTTCAGAAAAATGGAAAACTACAAGTTTTGCAGAGGATGTGCAGAAATAGGAACATTCATTCATTGCTGGTGGAAATGCGATATGATGCAGCTGCTGTGGAAAACATTTTGGCAGTTCCTCAGAAAGGTGAGTGTAAAATAACCATATGACCCCACAATCTCACCTCTAGGTCTATATCTGTCTTTTTTTTTTTTTTTTTTTTTTTTTTTTTTAAGATTTATTTATTTTGTTCTAAATGCACACCCATACCCCACCCTCACTGTCCCATGCTCGCTGTCTGCTCTCTGTGTGTTTCTCTATGTCCACTTATCTTCTCTTCAGGCAGCATTGGGAACCGATGCTAGGATGTTCTGTAGTGGAGGGAGGCTGCTCAATCTCCCATGTATATATATATATAACATTTTTGTAAGCAAATACACATATATGCATATATATTTATATATCATTTTGCAAATGTTTGTATGTATTTTGAGAATTTTGATTTTTACCCACAATAAAAATAAATTAAAAAAAAAAAAAAAAAGAAAACAAATGAAAAAACCAACTCAGGGGAGCCAATGTGGCTCAGTGGTTGAATGCCAGCTTCCCACATACGAGGTCCCAGGTTCAATTCCCAACCCCGGTACCTAAAAAAAAAATAAATAAATAAAAACTAGTTGGACATCCAACTAATGAACTCCAAAAAAAAAAAAAAAAAAAAATCTTCCCTGCCACCCCAGCTCTCTGTTGTGATGCATTGTCCCATAGATTCTCCTCTGTGTTTCCTTTCATTGTGCCATCCTGCTACACCAGCGCTCTATGCAGGCTAGTTTTCCTGTGTGGGCCCACACAGATTCACCAGGAGGCCCCAGGAATTTAACCCTAGACCTCCCATATAGTACACAGGAGCCCAATTGCTTGATCCACATCCACTTCTCTTATATTTCTCTTATTTTGCCAAAGGCTGCCAATGCAAAAATACCAGAAATGTGGTGGCTTTTATAATAGGAATTTTATTTGCAATAAATCTTACACTTCTCAGGACATGAAATGTCCAAATCAAGGCACCATCAGAGATGCTTTGTCACCAAAGTCAGCTAGAAGTGATCTGGGAATCCTGCCACATGGTGAGACAAACTGGCAGCCAGTCTTGCCAAGGTCCCTGCCTTCCCTTCAAGGCTCACTGTCTCCTGGGGCTCAGCTGTGGGTAGTCAGGCATATGGCTTGTCTCTTTTCAGGCCTCCTCTCTCAGCCTCAGCTGCTCCAGTTTCTCCCTAAGTCCAGCTGTGGGCAATCAGGCATATGGCTCATAACTTCAGCTTTGGGCTCTTTATGGCTCAGCTTCTTGCAGGCGTAGTGACTCAGCTTCAGCTGCTAGCGACCCTTGAGTCCTCTCTCTCACCTGGCCAGGTCAAAATGGCTGAGCTCCTTGCTTTCTGTGTCTTCTTTCTCTCTGCCTCCATTTATATAAGGATCCAGTAAGAGGGCAGAGACCTAACCTGAGTCAGAACACACTGACATCTTCCAACCAAAAGCAATCAGAGTTGGGAACAGATGTAGCTCAAGTGGTTGAGTGCCTGCTTCCCAAGTATGAGATCCTGGGTTATGATCCCTGGTACCTCCTAAAAAATAAAAATAAAAAGCAATCTAAGTAATTGATCTATTCAAATTCCCTTAACCAAATCTAAAGCAATCAAAGGATCTCACACTCCCAGGAATGGATTAGTTAAAAAATGTAATCTATTTTGGAAGGGATTCATCAAATTAAAAAAGGAAATTGTCTCATTGAAACCAGGAACTCGCACAGATATTTAAAGATATTTTCACCAATATTCATAGGAGCATTATTCTTGCCAAAAATGGAAGAACAGATGAATGGATAAACAAAGTGTAGTGGAATAGTCTTCATCTGTGAAGAGGAATGAAGTTCTGATAACATGAGACAACATGAAGAATCTTGAAATAAGCCAGACAAAAATGACATATGAAAGATCTCATTGATATGAAATAATTGGAATAAACAAACTCATAGTCAGAAACTAGAATAAAGTTTATAGGGTCCAGGTTAGGGATAAGGAAGCAGAAATTAATGCTTAATTGTACACATCATAAGGTGATTATATCCCTCAATGGTGACTGCTCCTCTCAAATGAGTCTGCTCTACACAACCACACTTTTTTTTTCATTTTTTAAAGGAAGCTTTAGATTACATAAATATTACATCAAAATATGGGGTGGGGGGAATATAGAAGAATTACACATATCCCACTCCCTCCTCTTCGCACAATTTCCCCCATTAGCAACATATCTCATTAGCGTCACAACCATCACTTTTAACATTTTCAGGTTACCTCTCTCTAAAAATAGTTCCACTGTTGCTGGCCCAAGGTTGCTGAAGCAGAGCCCTTGGGGCTCCCTTTCACCACCAACCCAAACTTTCTAATCAGAGCTTTGTAAATAAATGTTTCTTAAGTTGTCTTATTTTGAGTGTGCCATCTGTTTTCCTTAGGACTTTGATAAAGTATATGATAGTGGTTTAAGTTGTTTAATGTTTATGACCTTGTTTTTTATTTATAAATTAAAATAATGTAACAAATGCTCTTCAGATTATTCTGATGATGAAAAGTGATGCTTTAAATAGAGTGTTTCAAAGACTAAACACTCAAATATATATTCATAATGGTTATTTTATTTTAAGGATGCAGTTCACTATGTGCAATAGAAAACTCAACTAGAATTGACATAACTAAAATGAATGCTTAACATCCATTAAAAGAAATACAAAACCTGCTTTTGGTTTTATTTTGTTGGTTTATTTTGTGTTTTACTTTAATCCTTTTTGGGGGTAACCAGAGTGGGCCAGGCCCCTGGGCAGAACACAGCTACTTCTCTCCTGGCATCTTCTTAATACCACAAACCCAGTGACTCAGCACCTGAGAGCTAGAATGAAATAAAGTAAAAACAAAAAATAAATTAAAAAAAATTTTTAAATGGAAAAAAATTAAAGGCATAAAAAACACAGCAAATTTCTTGATGAAAATTGAAATTTCCTTGTATTTTAGAAATAAAAACAATAAGAAATACAAAACAAGACGTTTCAAGGTTGTTTAATTCAGGTGCTTGACACCAACTTCCAAGAGCTAAGTTTGTTCTGTATTCTCAACCGAAAAGCCATGCTGCCTGATATCTGGACAAATACTGGAGGAAAAGGGAAGAATAGTCTTAAGGAAACCAACAGTTTTGACACTATTATTAAAGTACATGTTAGTGAGGGGGCTTCTTGACATCTCTGTCAGCCCCTGACATCTCTGTCATCACATCAATGTGGTTGGGACTCAGAGAGAGTCTAGAAGGGTTGGACCAGGGTCCTAATGAGAATGAAAAATATCTTCAGAGAAACCAGTAAGTGAAGAAGTGCTGCTATATCTGGTGTGATGATTAGGCTCATGTGTCAACTTGGCCAGGTAATGGTGTCCATTTGTGTGGCCAAGCAATCACTGGCCTAATTCTTACTATGAGAACAATTCATAGACTTGAATTACCGGTAATTTTTTGAATCTGTAGCTATTTTCATCTACAATCAACTGAAATTGGCTTCAACATTGAGAGATGTCTCATCCAATCAATTGAGGGCTTTAAAAAGAGAAGTGATGGTTTCAGCAGTCAGAAGAGAAAATTTTCATCTCTACTTCAGCCAGCCAGCTTCTCCTGGGGAACTCAATGAAAATCTTCTTCAGAGTCCCTGGGTTGAAGCCTGCCCCACGGAATCTAGACTTGTGTATACCCACAATCATTGGAGACAACTTTAAAAAAATCTGATAATATTTACTGGTGTCTCCTGTCAGTTCTGTTTCCCTAGAGAACCCTGACTAATATACCAGGTGACAATGATGAGCCCAGGTGCAGAAGATATTCCATAATTTCGACAACAGCTTCTACTTCATTCCCAACCTGATAGATCCTGTAGCCTTTTCCCCACTAATAAAGACAGTAACTATCAGGAACCTGGGGTTGCCATCATTAGAAACCATCTCTGGCTAAACTAATCAAAGCAGGCCAGTTTTCAACGGAGAGATGTTGAACTCAAAATCAGTGGGAGTGCTAGATAATCAGTCTATAAAAATAGACAGGGCCCAAGAAAGATTAACTAAAAAGGGTCCTGTCCTGGGAGGTCTGCTAGAGGAAGACCCACCACTGTGGCTGGTTCTGCTGCCTCTCATCATTGTCATTGCTGTCACTCTTTGCAGTGACATATCCACGCTTTGAATATTTTTTGCTGGTGTTCCTTCTGATTTAAGTCCAGATGGGCATATACAAGTGACCAGGCCTCGTTCATCTGCATAAACCCTAATGGCCTAGGCATAAGGAAAGGAAACCAGGTTCCTCTGTTCTTCCATAGGCTCCCCTCCAAACCACAATGGTGTAATCTTGTCTAAAAGTATATCCAAATCTATTACTTCCTTGTTGGAGCTCCTTCCCGTGACTCAGAGCACCCATGATCCAGCTGCTACTAGCCTCATCTGGTTTAAGAGTAATAGATATCCCTCCCTCATTTAACCTTACCTGCAGTGACCTTCTTTCCTACCATGGACCCAAGCTCCCTCCCACAGAAGGATTTGCACTCTTACTTCTATCTAGATTCTTCCCCACTGCCTGCTGCTAATCAGCTACTCTTAGTCAACCTTTATGACTCCATCAAAATGTTATTTTATCTGGGGAGCTTTACCACTTCTTCATGACTGGGATAGTATCATACTGTTTTCCAGCAATCTTTAGTTCTCTTAGCTATCACTTTAATATTAATCCATCCGGAACCTCTCCCTAGACTAAGTTGCTGAGGACAGGAATAACCAAGGCTGTCTTGTTCACCACTGAGTCCCACACAGCCTCAAAGCTTCTGGTACTCCACAGCTGCCCACTCTGCCTGGGCCCTGATCCATCTGTCATTCCCAATAGGCATCTACATCACTGCCTCTCAAGCTTTGATACACATGAATCCCCAGAGGAGAATGTGAACATGTGAATTCTGATTCAGGCAGGTCAGGAGGTTCTGCGTTTCTGAAAAATTCCTTGATGATGCCAGTGCTCCTGGTCCATGTACCACACTTATTAAATCAATGAGTTTCAAGTTGTTCCCATTGAGAAGTCCAGGAACACAGAGCCAGGATGGTGTTGGGCATGGAGTTTGTCTCACTTCTCTCCAGGTGCCCAGCTTAGTGGGAGAAGAAATGCTGTCTCTGCCCACCAAATTGATGCAGGATAATGGTCTTAAAGGGTCCCAAACAATAGCCAGTTTCTGACTCTGCTCACAGGGTTTCAGTAAGAACAAGTCATTTGAAAGAGCCTGCAAAGCTTGAAGCCAATTTAGCTTGTATATGTAGAATGCATTTTCACATGAGTCAGGGCATAGTGAATATCCTACATGAGATACACTTTTTGAAGTCACTGTAATAGTCACCTTCCTTGCTCACCATATCAGATTTGTGGTCGTCACACCTACTGTGACTTTGACTGGTTTTACAAATATAAAATCTGCTGGCAATCATTAACAGGTGTGACTAATTCTCATCAGCCAAGATCTCTCTGATTCGAAACTTTTTTAATAGTAAAAGATAATGCAGTTCTTCAAAATTTATGCTTTCTTTTTCTGATGTTATTTCAACCACCTTGACAGATATATAAATTTCCTTAGGTTCTTACCTCTTTCATGTAGTTTTCTCCTCCAACACTCTTTAAGACCATGAGGGAAAAGACTATCTAAATTTAATTCCTATCCACCCACCTCTTACATGCTTTCTATAAGAGACCACAAAATTTAGTTTTACCTCTGGGAAGAAGAACTTAAATGACTCTACCTATTCACCCTGTTGCTTTCTAAGAAGTCTTACACTGGAAGTCTTTATTCCTAACCCAAATCATAATTGCATGACTGCAAATTCCCATCTGTTTTTATTCAAGGATAATGGCGAGAACACAGCCTAAATTTTATTTCACAACCATTATTTCCTATTCTCTCTCTTCTGCATGGATATCTATGTCCTTCAAAAGGGTTGGGAAATTTTCTACCATTATTTCTTCAAATATTCCTTCTGTCCCTTTTCCCTACTCTTCTCCTTCTGGGATACCCATGGCAAATACGTTTGCACATCTCCTGCTGCCATTTAGTTCCCTGAGAACTTGTTCAAGTTTTGCCAAACTTTTCTTCATCTGTTCTTTTCTATGTTCACTTTCACAGGCAATTTCTTCAAGCTCACCAATCCTTTCTTCTGCCTCCTCAAATCTGCTATTATATGTTTCCAGTGTATCTTTAATTTCATTTATTGCATCTTTCATTCCCATAAGATTTGCTATTTCTCTATGTATGCTTCCAAATTCTTCTTTGCATTCATCCAATGTATTCTTAATATCCTTAATTTCTTTAGCCATCTCATAGAATTTATTTAGAAGAGTTATTTGAACATCTATAATTAGTTGTCTCAACTCCCTTATGTTATCTGGAGGTTTATCTTGTTCCTTTAACTGGGCCAAATCTTCCTGTTCCTTGATGTGGATTGTAATTTTTTGTTGGTGTCATGGCATTTGGCTTACTAGAGTATTTATTCCGGATGCAGTTTTTCTCTTTAGTTTAGGGCATCCTGCTTTTCTGTATTGCTGGCTGTGTTGTAGGAGCCAAGGATGTAGTTGGTGCCGTAAGCTGTGGAGGCTCAAGCTGCCCTCAGTGCCCCAAGGACCAATGAAGCTTCTCCCAACTGTCTCCTTTGCCAGGGGTAGGGACAGAGCCACAGCTGTGTGGAATAATCCAAGTCATGCAGGCCTAGACTGTAGTTGCCCAGAAGACTGATGAGGCTTCACACCCCTTTCTCCAATATCTGGGGTGGGGATGGAGCTGCAGGTATGGCAAGCAATCTATGTAGTGCAGGTCCAAGATGACCACAGTTGCCCCGATAGACTTCCGATTATTCGGTCTGTGCCAGCCAAATGTACCTGCAGTTACCTGGATAGGTTGTTGCAGGGTCCACCAGCTTCTTCCCTGTTAGAAGTGGGGCTGAAGTATAGGCTAGGGCTGCATGCCAGTCTGGGTGAAAGAAATTGATCTGTAACGCCACCATGATTTTCAGTCAGCCTGGCTAACCCTTATGCTGGGGGTGGGGTCAAAATGGCTGCTACCAACCTCCTTCTGACTTGGACAGGTTGAATATTCATCTGTTCTTAGGGTAATATTTTAGCCAGCCCAACTAACTATTCAGTAGTTGACATTGGTAGCCAAATGTCTCTTCCTCTCCTGGTTTTTGGAACTGGAGCGTCCAATTCCTGCCATAGAATACCTCCTGCGGTGACTTGCACGGGTAAAGTAGGATGATCACTGGCCTCCACGTCATGGCCTGTTATTTCCAGGGAGGATGGCACAGCTCCCCACAGCTTCCTCCCTGCCCGTGGTGGCCCTGGGTCTTAGGCTAGAGCAGCAATCTGATCTCGATGGAAAGAAGCCTGTCCCTACCAGCACTGTGATCCTCATTCAGCCCTGCTTTCCCTGTGTAAATCAGGGAGTTAAGATGGTGGCTACAGGCCCCTTTCTGACTTGGACAGGTTCAACTTTAGCTGTTCTTAGAATTATACTTTATCCCGCCGAATTTACTAATCAGTAGCTGAAGTTGGTGCCCAGCCATCTCTTCCTACCCTTTTTTTGAAAAGTGGTGCTATCTATTCCAGTCGCAGAACAGCTCCCGAGGCGGCTTGTGCCTCCAGTGTAGGATGGGCACTGGTATCCGTGGTATAGAGGGCTCTAATTGCAAATCTTCTCCACAGATGGGCACTCTCCTCCTTCAATTCATTCAAGGATGTTACAGGATGCACTTCTGGTGTCCTGGAGCTCCCAAAACAAATCCTTTAGTTACCTCTGGGTGATTACTAACTGTCCAGTAGCAGGAGCTATTTTTTGTTTTGTATTTTATTTCTTATTTTGAAAACTATCATTATTATTTCATTTTCTTATTAATTTTATTGGCTATTTTTATAGGCTTCATTTTGGAAGAAGTTTTGGATCACAAAAGGTATACAACTGTGGCAGGGGAGGATCATTGTACAGAGTGGCTTTTTATGTGGGATACACTGGAGGCAAATCTCCTGTGCAAACATATAAGGCACAGAAATTTGTTCAGATCTACATGGAGCATCATCACGGTGGATGGAGATTCCCAGAATACCAAAACAATATCAAATTCCCATCCTGGGGAGCTCTGCCTCCTTCTCTAATGGATCAGCAACAATCCTCTGAGTACAGACAGGGGCAATGACTATTAAAAGATGATGGTCGACGCATGGTCCCTTGATATTGATGACTTTGCATATGCAACTGTACCATTGAAGTTGAAACTGAGCCTATTATTATAGGGTGCCTAAGAGATGCCTCTGGGAGCCTCCCTGTTCTCAAATGTGGTGTTTCTCTAAGCCAAACTCAACATAAAATGCATCACTTCCCCCAAGCGTGGGACATGACTCTCAGGGGTGAATTTCCCTGGAAATGAGAAATTACAACAAAACTCCAACTAGCTATGCAACTGGAAAAAGACCTTGACCAAAAGGGTGGAAAGGAAAAGACAAATGAGTTTATATGACCAAGAGATTTCAAAGAGAGTTGGGCAGCCATTCCAGAGGTTATACTTATGCATGCCTTAGCAGGATTTCTTTGAATGCCAAATTAGAGACTACACAAATAGCGGGGACGCTGTGGGCTCTGGAGACATCCAAACCCTATAGTTAGGGCAGATAGGTCAGGATTTAGGGACCTTGCCAGTGGGGCCTACTTTGGAATTTATGCTCCCCAGCACGACAGAGTTGGACTCAGTTGTGGTTTCCCTACTCATGGCTCTTCTGTCCTTCTATTTGAACCTATAATTAGTACTACAGTTGGTATGTGTACGTCCAAGTCATGTAAATCTTTGGACTATACATGTACCAGCAGATCCCTGAATCTCTATAGAATTGCAACACCTACACTGCATCCCATTTGTCTCACCCGGGACAACAAACAAGGAGGTGGTGATGAACAACTACCATACCAAGGAACCAAGAGATTCTACAACTGTAAGCAAGATGATCCATCCATTGTCCCTATTGGTTTGAAGCTCCCTCTCAATTAGGTGGAGTGGACATCACCATCCCACAATCTTCAGGATTGGGGAATGAACTATGGACTAAAGTATACTTATCGGTATTCTACTATAGATATATTTTGATTCTACTATTGGTAGAAATTATACCATTGATGTGAAGACAGTAGCCACTGGAGGTTCAGAGGGCAGGGGGAGGGAAAAACAGGTATAATATGGATGCATGTACGGGGTGTGGGTATTCTCCTACATGATAATGCAGCTACAGATGCAGGCCATTATATATCTTGACTTAATCTACCAAATTGGGTGGGAGAGAGTGTAAACTATAATGCAAACTATAATCAACATTAGTGGCTGTATTAGTCAGCCAAAGGGGAGCTAATGAGTAATACCAGAAATGGGTTGGTCTTTATAAAGGGTATTTATTTGGGATAGAAGACCATAGTTACCAGGCTATACAGCGTAAGTTTCTTCTCTCACCAAAGTTCATTGTCACGTGTTGGATCAAGACAGCTGTCGACATTTGCCAGGGTTCAGGGGTCTCGGGTCCCTCTCTTCCCAGGGCTGCATTTCTCTCCAGGCTTAGTGACTCAGTTTCCTCTACAAGGTCAGCTGTAGAATATCAGGCAAATGGCTCACTTCTCTTCTCCTGGGGCCTTCCCTCCAACATCAAAACTCCAACTTCAGAACTACAACTCAAAAAACTCCTCTCTCTGTCCTTTGCTTTGCCTTTTATATTCGATTCCCCCACCTACCAAGTGGTGGGCCCAATGCCCTACTGACGTGGCCCAGTCAATGCCCAAAATATTACGTAATCATACCCAGATTAACAAATCACTACAACCATGATCCAATTATATTTTTGGTATTCATAATTACATCAAATTGCCAAATGACTACAGTGGCAATGCTACAAAAGTGTTCATCCATTTCAATGAATATAACTCACTAAAGAAGGATGTTGTTAATATGGGAAAATGTGGGAGGTGCAAGAGCAATGATTATGTTAATCCATGATATGTTTTACTTGACATTTCTTAATCAAATATCTTAAAATATATATAAATTATTTTAAAATAAATAAATAAAATTAAATACATCTCAGGTTTTCTGTTTAAGGTGTTAGTTTATCTAACATAGGTTGGTGACAGTGCAATGCTATGAAAGTTTTTTATCTGTACATTGTAAAATGCAAAAACCAAAATTGTGCCTTTCCTCTTTTTAAAGGTTTCTGTTGCTATACTTTATATAAGTTCAAATTACAATAACATATGGCCAATAGAATAATAATATAGATAAAAATAATCAAGTTAATATATAAGTAAACAAACATTATCTTTAGAAATACAGGAAGATCCTTTCAATTTGATTACAGGTATACTCTCTGAAACTTGGAAAGAATTTTTTCTATGCGGTGAGATAATTCAGAGGCTTAAATAGAAAGTAAAGGCCACATATTCAGGATTTTCCTAGAAGGATATCCCAGTTCAATTTAAAGAGGAATTGACCGTGGAGAACCTTCCTTCTTGGTCCCACGATTAAAATTCGTGGAAGTCCAGGTAATGTCGGGTTCTCCATATCCACTTGCCTCAGAGACACTCAGATGGAGGGCAGTGTAGTTGAGTGCCTGGCAGCTGGAGAGGCCTGAGTGGAGAGAAGAAAACAGCACTGTTTAAATCCCCAGCCCATGCTCAAGGGACGGACTCCCCGGGACGGTTGAAGCCACACACAGGAAAGGGAAAATTACCTTGTGCTGTGGAGGTTCTCAGGTCCTCATCAAGAGTTTCCAGTGTTTTTCCCATCATCACCATGCGTCTCCTCGTTGGAAGGGTTTTCATCTCTCTTGCTCTAGTTCAGGGACTCATAAACTTAACTTTGCTTTCAGCATCGCCGCCTTATCTTGGCCATTTTGTAGGTTACTATAAGGCTGGAGATTTTTAAAATCCATTTCTCTCACCTGGCATCCTCTAAGGATGCCTCAGTCTCTCTAGCCCCTTGTGAGCAGCACTCATCTGGTCAAGGAAGTGACATTTCTCTTTAATCATTGCAGCGTGTCTACAAGCAGCTTTTGTGTCTTCAATAAAATTGCTTGCTCAGAGACTGCAGTAATCTGATTAGCAATAAGAGACCTACCAACAAACAGATGGCAGGAGTACACACACCTATATCCCCATGGAAGCTGTGGTGGACCATGTGCTCTGAACTTATGTCATCAGGCAGTAGCTCCATCACCCCCTCTCCCAGCTTCCCGAGGATCAGCCCAAAGGAAAGCTCCACAAAAGGACACAGCCTCTTCGTGGCCTTGGAGTCACCCCAGGATCCTGTCCAGTGACCGTGGATCCACTAGTCACAACAAACTGCTGTAAATCACCCCAAATTCCATCTGTAAAACAGCACCAAGTGATAGTTTAAACAGATATTCAGTGAGCTGGTCTAATGAAGGATTTAGTAGTTAATATACTCGTAACTTCATTATTTTTGAATGGTCTTCCTTATCTTTTTTAAAATTCTTTATTGATGAAAATTTGAAATATAGTGAAATATTCCAATGTTACCAGAAAGATTTGCTGATTTTTTAGAGTTTATATTTACCCTTCCCATGGTATCCAAAAATATTAATCATGACTTTTCTCCCATGTTTGACCTTCCTTTCAATGCCCAACACCTTTATCTCCACTTCTCTTTTTTCTCCTCTAGTATGAATATCCTTAATCAGTTTTGTACTTTAGCTACAAATGATGTACCAATATTGTCCATTACTATTAGCTAGATTTCATAGTTCATATTAGCGTTCTTTATTTCTGTTGTACAGTTCTATAGGTTTTGATGAATGTGTCACTCCATATGTAGCCGTTTGGCAGTTTGATGTAATTAAAAATTCCAAATATCTATATTAGATTATGCTTATAAACTGACTGGTTCATCTGGGCATAATTCAGTTATAATTGGGGCTTCCATTGGGCCACATAAGTAGGGCATTGAGCGCCTCCCCCGCGTCCTTGGTGGGTGAGGGAGTCAAATATAAAAGGCAAGGCAAAGGACAAATAGAGCAATTTTGATGTTGGAGTTTTGTTGTTGGTGAGAAGGCCCCAGGATATAGAAGAGCCATTTGCCTGAGAGTTCACTGATGGCCTTGTGGAGAGAAGCAAAGCCTAGAGAGACTAATATTCCATAGCTGACCTTGTGGAAGAAACAGAGGAGCTAAGCATGGAAAAAAGGCTGCCCTGGGAAGAGAGGAACCCAAGAAGCCTGAACCCTGGCAAACTTTGGCAGCTCTCTTGCTTTAACATGGGCCAATGGACGTTGGTGAGGGAAGAAATTTATGCTTCATGGCCTGGTAACAGTGGACTTCTACCACAAATAAATACCCTTTATAAAGACCAACCAATCTCTGGTATTTTGCATTAGCACCCCTTTCACTGACTAATACACCATATATCAACCATTATAATATCATACAGAATTATATCGGTGCCATAAAAATAACCTATGCTCCACCTACTAAATCTTTGGAAATCAAGGAAAAGTTTTAAATTTTTCATGGTTGAAAGGCAGCACAAAAGTAGTCCAATATTTTGGGACATGTGAAAAATATCTGAAACTCAAATTCAGTTTTCAATCCTTTTTATTTTTATATTTAAAAAAGTGATCCTCAACATACTAAAGGAGATAAAGATAGAGAAAGAAGTAAAGGATATGAAGAAAACAATGAATGAGCAACATGGGAATCTCTTGGGGAGAATTCACAAACAGAAATACCGGTCTTGATGAACTCAATAACTGAGATGAAAAATTCCCTGGATGGTAGCAACAACAGATTGGAGGTAGCAGAAGGAAAAAACAGTGATCTCAAACACTACACTACCGAAATGATTCACACTGAGAGCAGAAAGAAAAAAGAATGTGGTAGTGGGTTATTGGAAGTCTAATTAACAGCAATGAATTATGGATGTGATTGTGGTTAAAAGGGGAAGGTTAGCTTCATGTATGTCACTAGAAGTAAAACTAGAGGATAAAACATGGGACTGTATAACAGTGAAGTCTGTTTTGGAGGATGACTGTGGTTAATAGCACAAAGATAAGAATGTTCTTCCATGAACTAGAACAAATATATTTCGGTATTAAAGACTTAATAATAGGGTAGTATATGGGAAGAAAAAAACAGCTAATAAAAACCATGAATGATAGTTCACAAGAAGAATGTAATATCTTTCCTCAATTGTAACAAAGGTACCATACCAATGCTAAGTGTCAATAATAAAGAAGTGTAAGGGCTATGGGATTTTTCTTTTTGGAACAAAGAGAATGTTCTCAAATTGACTGTGGTTACAAATTCACAAATCTATGATTAAAGTGAGAGCCATTGATAATACTTTTTGAGTGGATTGTATGGTTTGTGAAAAACAATGTCCTTAATTTTTTTTTTTTTTTTAAATGGTTGCAAGAAAAATGGTATAATAAATGTGAAAAGGTTAGAGTTCCCCAAAGAAGTCTATTATAGAAAGCCAAAGCACAGTTTCACCATCATTTTGATTGTATTCAATTTCCTATAATAAAATTCTTGTCGCAATGCTAAATTAAATGATTTCTTTTAAAGGCTATATATTATGGGTTAATATATTTAAATAAAGATATTAATTCATATTTCTTTTGTGTTTATAGAATGGCTATATTGATTTGATCTGGTCGTGCTGTGAATTCACTCAGCATGGCATTCCTTTGATGTCCTAAAGCTTCCTAAATGCATAAAATCATGTAGCATGCATCTTAGCAAAATATTTATGTATATACTAGAAGAAAACACTTTATTCAATTTAATAAAGAAAAGCCCAGCAGGTACTGAAGAAAAATACAAAGAAAATGTGGGTGACACATTACCCATTCTGTCCAAATCTCTCTTCTAAAAACCAGAGCCCTTAAGTTTCAGGTCTGGATGTGGCAAGAAAGTTTTGGAGCCCTCTGAAGCTGGAGACCCTGAGCAGTTGGTGTGTTTGCTGCTTTAATGTAAACCAGTTAGGCAATGTCTGGATAGCTATTTATCAAAGATTTAGTGCCTCACTCTACTGTCGGGCAGGAGAGACCTCAGTAATCAATGCCCTGTCTGATGCTTTCTGAAACAGCACTTAAGGCCTTTTTTTTGTAGTGGTTCTGAGCACCATCCAAGAGGCAAGGCTCCTAGACTTTGAGGATCAGAAATCAGCAACATAATATACTCACTTGGGTTAATGGACCCCAGAGCAAGAAATGGAGAGAGGGAAATGGATAATTCCAACATGTAGACAATTGAGTCAGTGAAATTAAATGCAGATAAATGTTTATCTGGTTTCAAATGAAAATACAATGAGCCCACATGCACTGGTCATCATGCAAGTCCATGCTTATTCTACTCGTTAACTATTGTCACTAGAGTCAGGGGTATAGTAAACAATCCTACATGTTATATACTTTTTGAAGTCAGTGCTATTGTTGTCTTCCTTGCTCACTATAACAAAATTGTGATGGTCACTCCTACTGTGACCTTCATGAGTTTTACAAATGTAAAATCTGCTGGCAACCATTAACAGGTGTGACCTATTCTCATCACCCCAGATCTCTCTGAATCCAAACTTCTTTTAATAGTAAAAGATAATGCAGTTCTTCAAAAATTATGCTTTCCTTTTCGGATGTTATTTCAACCACCTTGACAGACACATAAATATCCTTAGATTCTTACCTCTTTCATGTAGTTTTCTTCTCCAATACTCTTTAAGACCATGAGGAAAAAGGCTATGTAAATTTAATTCCTACACACCCTACACACTTCCATAATTTCCCTAAATGAACACAAAATTTAATTTTACATTTGGGAAGAACTTAAATGGCTCTACCTCTTCGCCCCATTCATTACTGAGTAACATTACAGTGGAAGTGTTTATTTCCACCCCACCCCAAATTCACACGACTGCAAGTCCCATGTGTTTTTACTCGAGTAAAATGGTGAGAACAGATCTCAGGCTTTACAATACGGAAGCATGGAAGCTTCATTTAAAAATATTTTGCTCACATTCCTTCGAACTGCACATTTAATAAGTTGATTTCAGTTAAATAAAACTTGCAGAGCTAAAAAATACATAATTGAGTGCATCAGTTCCCAATACAATTAGTGATTGATCCATGATTTCCAAATGGCAATACCCAGTACACCAATTGGAAAAGAAACCAATTGGTTAGCTTAAGGTCCAACTACCCACCTTTTTTTTTGGGGGGGGGCATGGACAAGGGGAAGCAGGCACTAAGAAAATAATGGGCTATAAATTTAATACCTTGATGACTCACATAAATGTAATATGTCTAACTGCACAGAACACACATGCTTCAAAAAAAGGAAGGCTAACAAAACGTGAAGTTTTTATTTCACAACCATTTTTTCAGATTCCCTGCTGCTAGAATTGAAAATCTACAGAGTCCACAAATACAGCATTCAGACTTCTTATATCTAGAGAAAAGGAACCCAGAGGTGCAAGAGGTCTGGACCCAGAATGTTTTCTGGTGATAAAAAGGAAGAGATGTCTCTGTGATAGTCTCTGTCAGTTTTCAAACTTAACTGGAATGCCCTTAAACTCTCCATCATCTCCAGACTTTTTTCTGTAGCATCTAACCTAGGACAAAAATAAAACCCACTCATTTCTCATATACAGCTTTTAATTGACTGAGGAGGAGTGGGGGGAGAGGTATTACAAAGGCACCAACCATACTTATTTTGCTCAGCCTAGAAATGGCTTTCTAATTCAGCTTAGTTGCAAAGACATGTGCAAACTGTGGAGAGTGAACACTGGCTCTAACTAAAAGACATCTGGGTTGGCTTTTCATGAATGGAAGTATTTCCAAAGATACAAGTGAATTAAGCTCTACAAAAAATAAAGGAGCTCCTGTCACTGTGAGTAGTAGAAGACTTGCCCCCAAGAAGCCAGAAAAGTGCACATCCCATACCCTTCCCAGATATGGTTAGTATCTCATGCAGAGCTATTGTGAACAGCAAGAGAGTCCAATCCATCAGCTATATGGGACTGAAGTCCCCTCTCAATTACAGGTGGAGTGGGCATCACCATCCCAGAATCATCAGGATTGGGGAATGAACTATGGACTAGAGTGGACTTACTGCTATTCTACAATAAACGTATTGAGATTCTAGCAATGGAAGAATTTTTATCATTGAGGTGGAGCCAGTCACCACTGCAGGTTCTACAGACAGGGAAAGGGAAAAGAGGTATAATACAGGGGCATTTTCTGGACCAGGGAGTTGTCCTGAGTGACATTGCAATATATAATACAGGCCATTATATATCTTCTCATAATCTACAGATTTAAGCTGGAGAGAGTGTAAACTACAATGTAAACCTTAATCCACGTTTAGTGGTAATGCTCCGAAAGGTGTTAATCAATTGCAATGAATGTGGGAAAATGTGGGGGTGTGGGTAGCAGGGCATATGGTAATCCACTATATATTTTATGTGACATTTGTGACATCTAATTATCTTTTCTAAAAAAAAATTTAAAAATGTTAAAAAAGTAATACTGAAAGAAAATAAAATTTAAGGTTTTCTTTTTAAGATGATGTATGCTTTATGTAATGTAGGTTGATGACTGCAATAATGTGAAAGTTATTTTATCAATAAATTGTAAAATGAAAAAAAAAGTTTTTTTATTTTAAAGTTTTTTTTTATTGCTATACATCATATAATTTCAAATGACAATAATAATGGCAAACAGTATAATAATATATAAAAATCACTTATTAATTTAATATATAAGTAAAAACATTATCTTTAGAAATGTAGGAAGATCCTTTCCATTTGATTAAAAGTATACTCTTTGAAACTAGGAAGGAATTTTCTCCATGCTCTGAGATAATTCAGAGGCCCAAAGAGAAAGTAAGGGCCACATATTCAGGGTTTTCCCGAGAAGGGATATCCTGTTCATTTCAAAGAGGAATTGACCATGGAGTATCTTCATTCTATGAACCGCATTTAAATTTGCTGGAAGTCCAGGACATGACGGTTTCTCCTGGATTCACTGGCCTCAGTGACCCTGAGATGGAGGGCAGAGTAGTTGACACCAACTTGGCAGCCCTGTATGGACAGAAGAGAACAGGACTGTTTAAATCCCCAGCCCATGCTAAAGGGAGGGATTCTGCGAGTAGTTTTGGAGCTACACACAGGTTTGGGAAAATTACCTTGTGATGTGGTGGTTCTAGGACCTCATCAAGTGTCTCCAGAGTTTTTCCCATCTTCAGCATTGCATCCTCTTGTTGAAAGGATTTGTATCTCTCTTACTGTAGTTCACAGACCAACACAGTTAACTCTTCTTTCAGCATTTCTTTCTTTCCCTAGGCATTTCTGTAGGTATCTATGAGGCTGGAGAAACTTAAACTCTCTTTCCCTTGCCTCACATCCTCTAAGGAGTCCTCAGTCTCTCTATACACCTTTAGAGCAGCACTCATCTGGTCAAGGAGGTGACATTTCTCTTTAATCAGTGCAGCCAGTGTGTCTGCAAGCTGCCATTCCCATCTGCTATAAAGTCAACTTCTCAGAGACTGCACTAATCTGAGTAGCAATATTGTTACTCAGATTAGTGTAGCCTCTGGAGACTGTGGTGGACTCTGTGCTCTGAACTCATATCATCAGGCAGCTTCTCCATCAACCCTTCTCCCAGGTTCCTGAAGGTCAGCTGAAGGAAAGCTCCACAGAAGGATACAGCCCCTTTGTGACCCTGGAGTCACCACAAGACCCTACCCAGTCACCAGGGATCCACCAATCAAAGCAAATTCCAGAATTCCACCTAGAACCCAGCAGCAACTGTCAACTTGAAAGGACATCAGCAGGTCTTGGGGCATCTGCAACATCCGACCATTCTCTCCATACCCACCTCCAATGCCACCGCCCTGTTCTGGGCATCACCAGCCCCAACCTCGAGTCGCCTTTATTGTTACCACCGGTACTCCCTGCAGTAACATTTGACATACACCACAGCCAATATCCCCTTAAATTCAAATTCCTCTGGTGCCAAGCGACCCTCAATCTGGCTCCTGGCAGCCTTAACCCAAGCTCCCTGTGTACGTCACTTCCTGACTGGCACACTCTGATATCTTCCTGATCTTCACACCCCTCACAGCCAGGCCCGTTTTAGGGCCTTCACTTCTTCTGTCCCTTCATCCTCCTATGCTATTCCCCAGGTGCCATCACAGCTTAGATTCCCCCTCCCTGAGGTGTCTCCCCAGAACTCTCCTCCCAAGAGAAACCCCTTCCAGCACCAGTGACTCTTGCCCTTCCTGCTCATTCTTGGCATCACCGTTTTCCTCTCCTGTCAAGCTATGTGCTGTATTTCATTTTCTTTTCTCTGATCTGCCTTACCCCTCTCAAACACCAGTTTCTAGAGGATTGAGCCTTACTTTCTCCTCTTTACTGGTCAACTTCCAGGCCCAAACCCACTTATTTTCAATGGTGAGGAATAAACCCTTGGGCTCTCATGGCGCTTTACATGGCATTTCTCTCCATTGCGTCTCCCCATTTTCTCAGACTGGACAGGCCAAATCCCTCTCTTTGTCATTAATTACCTCCAGCTTGTCATAGTTGTTTGCAACTGACTATACTTATTCTCAGAATACTGACTTAACCCTGGGAAGGAATGTGACTTAGTCCTGTGAGGTATATCTGTGAGTAAGCAGCAATGCGGGGGGTGGGTTGTGCTGGATTCTCTCAGTTGCCACTGTGTTCTTTCTTCTTACTCAGAAAATTCATCTTTCAACATGCTTGGGATGGAAGAAACCCATCACTGTGTGAATTTATCATTAAAAATTATAGCAATTACTCTCAGAAAATATTAAATGACGTTATATTACATAGTCATATCTTAATATACTGCATATTTTCCTGACAAGACAGACATATCTCTTCCTTTATTTTTTTCTTTCTCTCTCTTTTTAAAATTATTTTATTGAAGTATATCACTCATCCATGAAAACACATAAACAATAAGTGTATAGCAATAGTTGTGATCTTACAAAACAAACATACATAACATCATAAAGGGCTCTCATACCTCACCCTACCACAAATACCTTGCATTGTTCTGAAACATTTTTAACTAATGATTAAAGAGCATCCTCAAAGTACTACTACTAACCATCATATTTTCCCCCAACCCACTCTATTATTATTATTATTATTATTATTATTATTATTATTATTATTATATCATTTATAAGGAACATACATAAACAATATGTGTATGGTAAAAGTTTTGAACCTACACAGCAAATATTCATAACATCATACAAGGGTCCCATACATCAACCCTCCACCAAGACCTTGCATTGTTGTGAGATATTTGTTACAAGTTATGAAAGAATATTGTTAAACATTTACTTCTGATTATAGTCCTTACTTACATTTGGTGTATTTTTCCCCCAACATACCCTATAATCATTTTTTAAATATATCTTTATGACAGAGTTGCAAACTTTCAAAATAAGCATGCACATTTGCAGAATTCCCAAACAGCAACATCTATCAAAATTCCACACCATGGTGGAACATTTGTTACAGATTATGAGATAATATCAACCAACCAGTACAAGGTAAACAGCGTACATTTGGCACACTCTCTCCATACTCCCCCATCATCAACACAGTAAATCTTTGGCAAAAATGCAAGACTATTACATTATTACTGATAACCACAGTCCCTAGGCCACTCGAGTTGTATTTTTCCCATGGCTCTCCACATTCCCACCACCCTGTAACAGTGATGTACATCTACTCAAGCTCACAAAAGACATTCTTGCATCTGTGTCATCAACCAAAATTCTCATCTACCTCTAGGTTTACTGTGCTATTTGGTCCCTAGATTATTCTCTAACTTTCTGTCAATTGGCATTTACATGCTAGACTAACATTTTCAGCCACATACCCATTATAAACCAGCTGTTACTCACGATAATGTATTACCTTCAACTGTGTACATTTCCACACTTTAACAGTAAATCTAATTAAAACGTCTACATACAATATCAGTAGTCCATTTCAGTCTGCATCTTATCTCCTTTAAGAATCCACCACATACCATGAGATCTTGAAGATATTTTCCTACATTTCCTTCTAGAAGCTTTATGGTTCTTGCTTTTATATTGAGATTTTTATTCATTTTGCATTAATTTTTTGTATAAGGTGTGAGATAGGGATCCTCTTTTCTTCTTTTGCTATAGATATCCCGGTTTCTCAGCACCATTTGTTGAATTGACAGTTGTGCCTGAGCTGGGTGGGTTTGACAGGCTAGTCAAAAACCACTTTACCATAGATATGAGGGTCTGTTTCTGAACCAATTAGGTTCTATTGGTCTGTGTGTCTGTCTCTATGCCAGTACCATTCTGTTTTTACCATTTAGCTTGGTAATAGGATATAAAGTCAAGAAATGAAAGTCCTTCAACTTTGCTTTTCTTTTTTAAGAAGTTTCTGGCTATTCAGGACCACTTATCCTTCCAAATAAATGTTTTCCATTTATTTAAAAAATGCTGGTGGAATTTTTATCGGAATTGCATTGAATCTGCATATCAATTTGTGTAGAATTGACATCTTAATGATATTTAGTCTTCCAATCTGTGAGCATGGAATGTTCTTCCAATTATTTAGGACTTTTTAAAATTTCTTTGCACAATAACTTGTGGTTTTCTCAATACAAGTGCTTTACATGTTTGGTTAAGTTTATTCCTAAATATTTGGGTTCTGTCATATATTTTCAGCACTCTTTTGACACTTTTAATTATTTTTATTGATATAATCTTAATTTCTAGACTCTCTTCCAGGCCTCTCTCTACTGTCTTTTCTTTTCAGGCTGTAGCACATCCTCTAGCATTTCTTGCAAAGCATGTCTCTTGGTTACAAACTCTCTCAGTTTCTGTTTATCTGTGAATATTCTAAACTCACCCTCATTTTTGAAAGACAATCAAGCTGGACATAAGATCCTTGGCTGGATGTTTTTCTCTTGCAGTATCTTAAATATATCATAGCTCTGTGTTCTTGCCTCCATCATTTCTGTTGAGAAATTAGCATTTAATCTTACTGGGTATCCCTTATATATTATGCATTGCTTTTCTCTTGCCGCTCTCAGAATTCTCTCTTTGTCTTTGGCATTTGACATTCTGATTAGTGTGTGTTTTGGAGTTGGTCTATTTGTATTTTTTCAGTTTGGAGAATGTCATGCTTCTTAAACAAGTATATCTATATCGTTCAATAGGGTTTGGAAATTTTCTACAATTATTTTTTCAAATATTCCTTTTGCCCCTTTTCCCTTCACTTCTCCTTCTGGGACACCCATGGCACATGTGTTTGCATGTCTCCTGCTGCTGGTTAGTTCCCTGAGAACTTGTTCAAGTTTTGCCAATCTTTTCTTCATCTGTTCTTTTGTATGTCCACTTTCAGAAGCAATTTCTTCAAGCTCACCAATCCTTTCTTCTACCTCCTCAAATCTGCTATTATATGATTCCAGGGTATTTTTTATTTCATTTATTGCACCTTTCATTCCCATAAGATTTCCTATTTCTCTGTGTATGCTTTCAAATTCTTTGTGCTCATCCAATGTCTTCTTAATATCGTTAATTTCTTTAGCCATTGCATTTATTGTATTTATTAAGGAGATTTGTTTGAACATCTATAATTATTTGTCTCAACTCCTTTATGTCACCTGGAGGCTTATCTTGTTCCTTTAACTGGGCCATATCTTTCTGGTCCTTGGTGTGGATTGTAATTTTTTGTTGGTGTCTTGGCATCTGGCTTACAAGAGGATTTATTCTGGGTGCAGGTTTTCTCTTTAGTTTAGGGCTTCCTGCCCTTTCTCTCTTGCTGGTTGTGTAACAGTAGCCAAGGATGTAGTTGATGCTGTTAGCTGTAGAGACTCAAGCTGCCCTCAGTGCACCCAAGGACTAATAAAGCTTCTCCCAACTTTCTCTTCTGCCAGACATAGTGACAGAGCCACAGCTTTGTGGAATAATACAAGTCATGCAGGCCTAGACTGTATTTGCCCAGAAAGACTGATGAAGCTTCAGGCCCCTTTCTCCCCTGTTTCTGGCAGGGATGGAGCTCCAGGTGTGGGCAGCAATCTGTGCTTGCAGTCCAAGATGATCACAGTTGCCCCAATAGACTTCCAATTAGTCAATCTTTGCAAGCCAAATGCACCTGCAGATACCTGAATAGGCTGTTGCAGGCCCACAAGCTTCCTCCCTGCTTAAGATGAGGCTGAAGCCTACATATGGGCTGCAGGACAATCTGGGTGAAAGAAATTGGTCTCTACATCCACCATGATTTTCAGTCAGCCTGGCTAACTCTCATGTAGGGGGTGGAGTCAAAATGGCAGCTACAAGCCTCCTTCTGGCTTGGACAGGTTCAATATTCATCTGTTCTTAGGGTAATATTTTATCCAGCCCAACTGAATAATCAGTAGCTGATATTGGTGACCAACTGTCTCTTCCTCCCCTGTTTTTGGGAAATGGAGTTCCAATTCCTGCCACAGAATAGCTCCTGGGGTGGCTTGAACTGCCAAAGTAGGATGTTCCCTGGTCTCCCTGGTGTGGCTTTTTATTTCCCGGAGATGATGGTACAGCTCCCCTCAGCTTCCTGCCTGTCCATGTTGGGCTTTTGGTTTAGGCTAGAGCAGCAATCTGATCTCGATGGAAAGAAGCCAGTACCTACCAGCACTGTGATCTTCAGGCAGCCCCGCTTCCCCTGTGTCAGTGTTGGACTTAAGATGCTGGCTACTGGCTTCTTTCTTACTTGGACAGGTTCAACTTTAGCTGCTCTTA
This sequence comes from Tolypeutes matacus, assembly GCA_026826555.1. Classification (NCBI taxonomy): domain Eukaryota; kingdom Metazoa; phylum Chordata; class Mammalia; order Cingulata; family Chlamyphoridae; genus Tolypeutes; species Tolypeutes matacus. The sequence goes on along the minus strand of JAKSZT010053947.1, from coordinate 1,497,895 downwards.
GGATTATACTTTGGTTGTTTTTTTTTTTTTTTTTTTTTTGCACATAAAGCATTTATTATAATTGTTTTAAGGATAGGATAGAGTTACATCATAATTATAAAAATACTTACAGAATTAACAGATTTATATTGTTTATACTTGTAAATGTAGAGATCAGGAAACTGTCTACACATTCTATGAAATAAAATGAAAATTAAAAATGAATTCAGTTCTAAAGGTGAGGCCATTTACCTAATTTTAAAATGTGAACACGAAGATATCTGAACTATAACACATTCATTCAAACTGCACTAATGATGTAAAATACAAAAAGCACATTTCCAAGGAACCACAAGCATTTCAACCATAATTACTTTCTGTTATAATAATTGTTTCTGTTTTGTCTTTGGAGCACTTGTCTTTTTTAAGACAATCAGATTAAGAATGTTTTTAGGCACTATAATTTGTGACAATCAAAACAGTCTTCTAATGGGACTACAGCTTTCAAAAATTCAAGTCCAATGCACTTTGGGGTTTGGCACATAAAACAGTAATAGAAATGAAATCTGTTTTAAGAGGTAACTGTGATTTTTTTTTTAAAAGAATGCACATTCCCTTCCAATGCTGCATGACATATCCACGTGGAAAATTACCTTCTGTTGGCACTATATTTGCTTCACCAGTGCATTTTTATCCTACAACCAGTAAAATAGCACAGTAGTCTAAAACAGAAAACAGAAAAAATAAAAGCAAAGATAAAAAACAAAAAACCTAAATATCTTTAACATGCAATTTAGTTACATTGAACAGTCTACTTAGAATAAAGTATGCAAAAAAGGATGGTCTGTTTTTCACATTTTTCATTGAAGTTTTACATGGCAGCCTGACATCTCTCTCTCTCTCTCTCTCTCTCTCTTTCTCTCTCTCTCTCTCACACACACACACGCACGCTTGCACACACAATACAATAATACTATAGCAGGTAAATGAGAAAGGCAATAAATTTTGTACAGAGATTCATGTCTTTTTTTGTCAAAAGCCCCATGATACTTTGGAAATGAACGTTGATTTCCTAGAATAAGGAATCAACATTCGGATACTAGGAAAATGCAAGCAATTCAAGCTGATCTGAAACATGAGCCTAAAATGAAGCCCCAAACACAGGGGCTGGGGAGTAGATTTAGCCACAGCATCAATAAATGTGGTTTAAAGCCACCAAAAGAAAGAATAGGGAAAAAAAAAAAGGGGAAACAAACAAAAACCCTTCCCCTTCCCTTGACATAAAAGCAATAAATGGAACAATTATTAAAATAATCATTCTTCTACATACTGGTACAGATTGGTAGATTATGTGGTGTATAAAGATGCTTAAGTTGCTTGCAGAAAAACCACAATGCAAGTCATTAAGTAACGCTAAAACTGTTTCAGTTGACCCAATTCTCAGGATACTTCAAGGTGAACTTTATTTTTCAGCCCAAATTCACAGTACCATGTTATGCATATTTTTTATGAGTACTAGAAACACACATTCACTTTGTGCCACAAGTATCAGCTTGGGTTCATAGAGTCAGGCTCAGACTTGGGATTTACATCCAGGGACACCAAAGAGTCAATAGAAAGCACACAATAGATCTTCAGGATGAAACTTGTTCAAACACTCAAGAAACATTTATGCCTTGGGTTCTCAGTGCTTTCACACTGCGTTGAGAAGCTTGCCTTTGGTTGCCTGAGGTGAAAAACAGGGCACAATGCAACTGTAGTCATGGACTGAGAATTGAGATACTGTATTTACATAGTGAGTAGATTTTACTCACTATGATGAGTTTGTGCCTCATCAACAGCATGATGAGGAACAAACCTTAAGGCTAAAATGGGAATCGAGCAAAACATCGGGAAGAAGGCCTTTAAACTACTGAATCTCTAACGTCAAGACCAGTCACAAGAAAGAAGTCACCGAGACATCTGGTGCAAACTTCTGGTGAAGAACAGCATGTAATTCTAGCGTTCTGTCTACTAAATACACAACATCAAATCTCTGGTCTCAAAGTGTTCCATGAGACTCGTTTCACATACTGCCTTTCTCCTTTCTTTCAAACCACCATGGTTCATCCAAAACAAAGTGATATGTGGAGATTTCATTGCTAAACCAATCACATTTACAGTTCTATTTTGGATTACAACAACCTTAAAGGATTAAACCATGAAAGAGTCTGTGGCTAAGGGCTGCTATTATTTACACCCACAAGCTAACATGGATGACTGAACCTTATATGGTAATATACCACTGACATGCAAAATCCTAGAGTCCACTGAATGGAATCCACATTAACAGCATACCTGAAGAAAGAACATACAACACCACAAAAGGCTTCAACAGATTTAAGATGTTATTTGTCTAGACATTCTTTGTGGGGAAAAGCCAGGGGTAAAAAGCCTTCCAACCATAACCATATAGCAATAAAAACAATGAAAACAACAACAACAACAAAAGAATCCCAGAGAACATGTTAGAAGACAATGCCATACTTAAAACTTCCATTTCTAATATAAAAACAATGTGTTCTTCTAGAACACATATGATTAACTTAGGTCAAGCACTCCTGTTAACTTGGCAAAACTTATTTATCACTGATCCCAATCACAAAGAAAGGACTGCCAACAGTGTGTGTGTGTATGCATATATCTATGTGTATACATATAGCACATATGTAAATACATAGACATATAGATGGGTAGACATAGACATATATCTCAAAAAGGCAATAACAGAAATACCAAACTATGCTTGCATTATTGCAGCAGAAAAAGAGTGTTATGGTGAAGGGGAAATGGTTAAGTTCTACTATAATTTTAGATGACTATGATACTAGCTTAACTTTTACCAAATGTGTCTGTAATTCCCCTTCAAATAGATAGGTTTCTTTTAAGAGGAAGGGGCTCCTTGAACAAAATGCTTTGTGTTCACATATATCTGTACTATTCAGAACAAAACAGTTTTGCTGGCAAAGATTGTGGGTTTCTAAGGACATTTAAGGTTTCATTAAACTGGAAAGCAATCAAGTCTTTATGTCCACAAATTGTATATTTAATATTTCTACAAATTTGGCAAAGTTCATGATGACATCTAGGATCTTACACCAAATCGTAGACATAAGTATGGAAATCATTATCAAACTTGATGAAATAGACAGATGGTTTGGCTTCTATTTGTTGAACGATCATGCCTGTCTTCTTTGGCATATTCCACATGTTTGCCTGCCAGGCTGTAAACAACTTCTCCTGGTTCCCTTTCTGCTGGAGGAGAATCATTAGAAACAGGCTAAATGAGAACGTCCCCTTCTTTATAGTCATCTAAGAGCTGGTACATATACAAGACAGGATCTTTCTCATAGGTAATGCTAAAACCATGTGTTCATTATAGGCACGCATGCTAAGACCATTCCCCTCCACTCATCTTTAGAGCCATCTTCTGTCTCAAACATATGCTCCACTGCTTTGCCAATCATTGTGTCTTCTAAGTGTGCATCACTGATTCGAGATGTTGCAACTCTATCAGGGAGGACTTCAAGTGCAGAAACTTTTTCATTTTTATTAATTTCTAGTCCATAAACATAGTCAAATCCATCGTATTTTATAAGATACAGATAACGTTTTACAGGAACCTCATCCAGAACTGTTCCTTTCCACTGTGTAACAGGTCCATTCCCCTTTTTCCACCCATGCTGAATTCTGTAGGCTTCTATGTTTCGCTGTGGCTGGGAAACAGGTTTGCTGGGCCCCACACTGCTTAGATGTTTTTTATTAAGTTATTTTCTTCATCATGTTTGCGGATACACCAGCATGTCCTGCATCAGCTCTGGACCACTGGCCAGGTGTCTTTCCAAATGGGGTCTTCATTCATCTATATATAAGTGAGAAGCAGAGCTGCTGGACTAGGGTGAAAACTCAATAGCCTCCAATTTGAAACTTTTCACAAATTTCAATGTTCTTATTAATCCACCATCTAAGAGTCTCTTTTACAAGTTCAGCAAAAACACTTAACGCACACAAGCACTCTGCCAGGCCGCTGTCTTCAAGCCCCACATGGACTCTGGCCATCCCTCTTCTCAGGCTCCCCACCATGGAATCAACCCAAGCCAGACTATGCCTCCCCACCTCCACCAGGCCTCTCTTCCAGATTATAGTTTAGCCGCCAAATTTACTAATCAGTACTCAAAGTTGGTGCCCAACCGTATCTTCCTCCCCTGCTTTTGGGAAGTTGAGCTTTTAATTCCAGCCGTGGAACAGCTCTCCAGGTGGCTTGTGCCACCAGTGGAGGATGGGCACTGGCCTCTGTGACATGGAGAGCTTTATTTACAAATCTTCTCTGCAGATGGGCACTCTCCTCTTTCCATTCATTCAAGGATGTTACAGGATGCTCTTCTGATCTCCTGGAGGCACCAAACAAATCCTTTAGTTACCTCTGGGTGATTACTAATGGTTTTGTAGCAGGAGCTGATTCTAGGAACACCTTATACTGCTGCCATCTTTCTAGTTGGCACTTCTTCCTTTATTTTTTAACTGATATTAGGAAAAAAAATTCACTTTGACTTGTAACTTAAGTGTTGGGAATACAATCTCACTGTGATAAATAAATTTTGCCAAGGATGATGGAATTGTTATACACCACCTTATAAGGATGGTTACAGAACCTGTTGAATTGCATCAAAGTTTATTAAAGTGATTGGTACAAACTATAAACCTTAATGTAAACCATTGACCATGGTTGGTAGCTATGTTTCAGTATCTGTACATCAGATCTAACAAACTTTCCATCCACATATAAATGCTATTAATAGAATAGGGGGAAAAGGGGGAAGATGTTGGGAATAGAGGAGTCCTCGCTATTCAGCACAGCATTTTTCCATAAAGTTCTAAATCGTCTTTGAGGACAAAATGATAAAAGGAAGACACTGGAGCAAAATAACGAAGAAAATGTCACTGTACATATACAACAACAGACCTTAAAATGAATAAATGGCAAAATGTCAAAAACAATTTTTTAATAATTTGTCATCATTTGATTTTATACTCAATTGATATCTTTTTAATTTCTTTTTATTCTTTTCAACTGTTTTGTATTTTATTTTTTATTTCTAATACTCTCAATATTATTTCATTTTCTTATTAATTGTATTTGGTTATATTTATAGGCTTCATTTAGGAAGAAGTTTTGGATCACAAAAAGTATACAACTGTGGCAGGGAAGGATCATTGTACAGAGTGGCTTTATGTGGGATCCATGGGAGGCATGTCTCCTGTGCAAACATATAAGGCATAGAAATGTGTTCAAATCAACGTGAGGTATCGTCACGGTGGGTGGAGATTCCCAGAATATCCAAGGAATATCAAATTCCCATCCTGGGGAGCTCTGACACATTCTCTAAAGGATCAGGAAGAATCCTCTGAGTACAGACAGGGGCAAAGACTCTTAAAGGAGGATAGTCCATGCATGGGCCCTTGATATTGATGACTGTGCATATGAAACTGTATTCTTGAAGATGAAACTTAGCCTAGTATAGGTTGCCTAAGAGATGCCTCTGAGAGCCTCCCTGTTCTCAAATGTGGTGTGTCTCTAAGCCAAACTCAACATATAAATACATTACCTTCCCGCAATATAGGATGTAACTCCCATGGATGTGCTTCCCTGGCAAGAGGAATTACAACAAAACTCAAACTAGCAATGCAACTGGAAAAAGACCTTTACCAAAAGGGTGAAAAGGTAAAGACAAACGAGTTTATATGACCAAGAGACTTCAAGTAAATCAGATAGTAATTCCAGAGGTTACATTTATGCATGCCTTAGCAGGATTTCTTTAATGCAAATTAGATACTACCCAAATAGCAGGGATCCTGTGGGGTCAGGAGACATCCAGTATTAGTCAGTGCAGATAGTTCAGAAGTTTGGACCTTCTTAGTGGGGTCTACTTTGGAATTTATGCTCCCCAGTGTGACAGAGTTGGTCTCAGTTGTGGTTTCCCTACTCATGGCTCTTCTGTCCTTCTATTTGAACCTATAATTAGTACTACAGTTGGTATGTGTACGTCCAAGTCATGTACATCTTTGTACTATACATGTACAAGCTGGGCCCTGAATTTCTACAGAGTTGCCACACCTACTTTGCATTCCGTTAGTTTCACCCAGGACAACAAACAAGGAGGTGGTGATGAACAACTATCATACCAAGGAACCGAGAGATTCTACAACTGCAAGCAAATGAGCCATCCATTGTCCCCATGGGTTCGAAATTCCCTCTCAATTAAGGTGGGGTAGACATCAACTTCCCACAATCCTCAGGAATGGGGAATGAACTATGGACTAAAGTAGATTTATTGGTATTGTACTACCGATATATTTTGATTCTAGTAATGGAAGAAATTATATTATTGATGTGGAGGCAGTAGACACTAGAGGTTCAGAGGGCAGTTAGAGGAAAAACAGTTATAATCTCGGTGCATTTTCAGGACTTGAGATTTCTCCTACATGATAATGCAGCTACAGATGCAGGCCAATATATATCTAGAATTAACCTAACAAATTGGGTTGGAGAGAGTGTAAACTACAATGCCATCTATAATCAACATTAGAGGCAATGCCACAAAATATTTTCATCCATTGCAATGAATGTAACTCACTAAAGAAGGATGTTGTTAACGTGGGAAAATCTGGGAGGTGCGGTAACAATGCATATGGTAATGCACCATATGTTTTATTTGACATTTCTTAATCAAAGTATCTTACAGTATATATAAATTATTTTTAAAAAACAAATAAATATAATTAAATACATTTCAGATTTTCTATTTAATGTGTTGTGTAATTTATGTAACATGGGTTGGGGACAGTTCAATGCTCTAAAAGCTATTTTATAGTAAATTGTAAAATGCACAAACAAAATTTGTGCCTTTCCTCTTTTTAAAGTGTTTTTATTGCTATACTTCATATAATTTCAAATTACAATAAAATATGTCCAATAGAATCGTAATATAGATAAAATAATCAAGTTAATATATAAGTGAACAAACATTATCTTTAGAAATACAGGAAGACCCTTTCAATTTGATTGAAAGTATTCTCTCTGAAACTTGGAAAGAATTTTTTCTATGCTGTGAGATAATTCAGACGACTAAAGAGAAAGTAAATGCCACATATTCAGGATTTTCTGACAAAGGATATCCAGTTCATTTCAAAGAGCAATTGACCGTGGAAAATCTTCCTTCTTTATCCCAAGTTTAAAGTTGGTGGAAGTCCAGGTCATGTCAGGTTCTCCTGGATCCACTGACCTCAGAGACACTCAGATGAAGGGCAGAGTTTTTGACAGTCCCTGTCAGCTGGGGAGGCCTGAGTGGACAGAAGAGAGCAACACTGTTTCAATCCCCAGTACAGGTTCAAGGGAGCCACACACATGGTTGGGAAAATTACATTGTGCTGTGGTGGCTCTCAGGATCTCATCAAGAGTTTCCAGTGTTTTTCCCATTGTCACTATTGCTTCTTGTCTTTGAAATGTTTTCATCTCTCTTGCTCTAGTTCATGGACACATAAAGTCAACTCTGCTTTCAGCATCACTGCCTTACTTTGGCCTTTTTGTAGGTTACAATAAGGCTGGAGACTCTTAGAGTCTCTTTATCTCACCTGGCATCCTAAGGATGCCTCAGTCTTTCTATACCCCTTGTGAGTAGCACTCATCTGGTCAAGGAGGTGACATTTCTCTTTAATCAGAGCAGCCAGTGTGTCTGCAAGCTGCTTTTCCTGTCTTCAATAAAATCACCAGCTCAGAGACTGCAGTAATCTAAATAGCAATAAGAGACCCACCAACAAACAGATAGCAGGTGTAAACACCCCTATTTCCCCATGGAAACTGTGAGCTCCACAGGAGGACAAAGCCTCTTCATGGCCCAGAAGTCACCAAAGGACACTGCCCAGTAACATCGGATCACAGCAAATCCCAGAATTCCGCCTGGAACCCAGCAGCAACTGACAACTTTGATGGACAACAGCAGGTCTCAGGGCATCTGCAACCTCTGATCCATTCTCTCCATCCCCACCTTTGTTGCCACTGCCCTGCTCTGGCCATCACCATCCTCAGCCTAGAATCGCCATCATTGTCACCACTTGTACTCCCTACCTTACCGTTTGACACACACCACAGCCACTACCAACTAGAAGTCAAAGTCATTTAGTGTCAGCGACCCTCAATGTCTGGCTCATGGTAGCCTTAATCCAGGCTCCCTGTGTACTTCACTTCCTGCCTGGCACACTCTGGTATATGTCTGGTCTTCACATCCCCCACACCCAGGCCCTTTTTAGGGACATCACCTCTTCTTTTCCTTCATCCACCAATGCTATTCCACAGGTGCCACCACCGATTAGATGATCCCTCCCTGGGGGACCTCCCCAGAACTGTACTCCCAAGAGGGACTCCTTCCAATGCCCGTCACTCCTGCCCTTCCTGCTCATTTTTGGCATCACCCTTTTCCTCTCCTGACAAGCTATATGCTGTACTTAATTTTCTTTCTTCTGATCTGAATTTCCCCTCTCAAACACCACTTTTAGAGGATCGAGACTTACATTCTCCTCTTCACTGCTCAAACTTCAGGCCCATTCCCAGTTATATTCAACTGTGAGGAGTAACCCCTTGCATTTTCATGACACTTTCCCTGGCATTTCTCTCCATTGCATCTCCCCATTTGCTCAGACTGGAACAGGCCGCTTCCCTTTTCCTGCCATTAATAGCCTCATTTGTACTTTGTCTGACATAGTAACGTTGTTTGCAATTGACTAGATGTATACTTGGAATACTGAATTTCCCTGGGGACAGAAATGTAACTGAGTCCTGTGCCATTTTTTCATGGGTAAGCAGCAGTGTGGAGGGGTGGGCCATGCCGGTTTTCCCCAAGTTATCCCTGGGTTATTTCTTCTTGCTCAGAAAATTCATATTGCAACATGCTTGGAATGTAAGAAACACATCACCGTACAAATTTATCATTGAAAAAAAATAGCCATTATTCTCTTATAAAAAATTAAATGATATTAAATTGTCACCCCCTAAATATACGGCATACTTTCCTCCCAAATGGACATATCCCTTCTTTTATTTTTTAATGGATACATTTATAGATTAGAAAAAAAATGTTACTTTGACTTGGAACTTAAGTTTTGGGAAAACCCTCTCACTCTGATAAATAAGTTTTGCCAAGTGCGACAGATATGTTCTACGTGATCTTTTTATGCTCAATACAGGCCATGTTGAATTACATCAAAGTTCATAAAAGTATGTGGTCCAAAATAGAAACCATAATGTAAAACATTGACAATGGCTGGTACCTATGCTTCAATATTTGTACATCTGTTCTAACAAAATTGCCATCCACCTATAAAATGCAATTAATAGGGGAATGGGCAAAGGAGTAAGATGTTGGGTATATAGGAGTCCCCTGTATTCAGTATGTGATTTCTCTGTAAAGTTTTAATCTTCTTTGAGGACAAAATGAAAAAGACAATGGGGAAGAAAAAGGAATAAAATGACACTATACATGTAGGAAAATAGACTTTACTCTGAAGAAAGGCAAAAATTCATAAACAATATTTCTAATATTTTCCATATTTATTAACTCATTTTTTATTTTTTATTCATTTTTATTGTTTTAAATTGTTTTGTATCTTATTTTTTTTTTAAACTAACATTATTATTTCATTTACTAATTAATTGTATTTTGCTATTTTTATTGGCTTCTTATTGGAAGAAGTTTTGGATCACAGTAGGTCTACAACAGTGGAAGGGGAGGATGATAGGTAAGGGGTGGCTTTTATGTGGGATATATGAGAGGAAGCTCACCTGAACAAACATATAAGGCATAGAAATGTGTTCAAATGTTCATGGGATATCCTCATAGTGGGTGGAGATTCACCTATTAAGCAAAGGAATATCAAAGTCCCACACTGAGGAGCTTTGAAACACTCTCTAATGAATCAGTAAGAATCTTGTGAGCACAGACAGGGACAATGACTATTAAAGGAGGCTGGTCCATGGATGGGCCCTTGACACTGACGACTGTGCATAAGAAAGTGTACTCTTGAAGTTGAAACTCAGCCTAGGATTATACGGTGCCTAAGTGATGCCTCCTGGGAGCCTCCGTGTTGCTCAAATATGGCCTGTCTCTAAGCCAAACTCAGCATATAAATACATTACCTAACCCATCATGGGATATGACCAATAGGGATGCGCTTCCCTGGCAATGAGTAATTACTATCAAGCAGCAACTAGCAATGCAACTGGAAAATTCCTTGAGCAAAAGGGGAAAAGGTAAAGAAAAATGATTTTGTAAGGCTAAGAGACTTCAAAGTGAGTTGGGAAGTCATTCCAGAAGTTACGATATTGCATGTTTTAGCAGGATTTCATTGAAAGCCTACGTAGATACTAACCCAAACAGAAGGGATCATGTGGGTTCTGGAGATACTCAGACACAAGAGACCAGGCAGAAAACTCAGGAGTTTGGTGTGACAGAGTTGGGCTCAGTTGTGTTGCCTAGCACTTGGCTCTTCTATCCTTATGTCTAGAACTAATTAGTACTAGAGTTGGTATGTCTATGTCCAAGACACATAAATCTTTGGGCTATCCATATGTCAGCTGGGCCCTGAGTCTCAACTGAGTTGCATTACCTGCTCTCCAGATCTTTGGTCTAACCCAGAGCAACTAACAAGAAGGTGATGATGGGCAACTACCATGAACAGGAACCGAGAGATTCTACCATTACAAGCAAGAGCGCCCATCCATTGGCCCAATGGAAATGAAACTCCCTCTCAATTAAAGGTGGAAGGGACACCACCAGCCCAAAATCCTCAGGATTGGGGAAGGAACTATGGACTAAGGTAGATTTACAATAGTTATTCTAACAATGGAAGAAATTATGTCATTGATATGGAGGCAGCGGCCACTGAAGTTTCTGAGGGCAGGGAGAGGAAAAGACAGAGGTTATCTTGGGGCATTTTCAGGACGTGGAAATTTTCCTGAAGGACATTGCAACAAGAGATGCAGGCCATTATATATCTTGCGTTAACATACGGAATTGCATGGTAGAGTGTGAAAACCTCAATTTAAATTTTAATCCACATTAGTGGCAATATTCCAGAATGTGTTCATGCATTGCTTGCAAAGAATGTACCTCACTAATGAAGGATGTTGTTAATGTGTGTAAATGTGGGAGGTGTGGGGAGTAGGTCAAAGGGTAATCCCCTATATACTATATGTGACATTTCTCTAATCTAAGTATCTTTAAATATTTTTTAAATTTAAACTAATATATAAATAAAATAAAACACATTTCAGGTTTTCTGTTTAAGTTTAAATGTACTTTATGTAATGTAGGTTGATGATGGTGCAATACTGTGAAATCAATTTTATCAATAAATTGTGTAATGCAAAACAATTTTTCCTATTCACTTTTTAAAGTATTTTATTGCTATACTTCATATAATGTGAAATTATGGTAAAACATGGCAAATAGAATAATCATAGAGATAAAAGCACTAATCAAGTTAATATATAAGTAAACAAAATTATCTTTAGAAATACAGTAAGATCCTTTCCATTTGATTAAAAGTATACTCTCTGGAAATTAGAAAGAATTTTGTCTATGCAGCGAGATAATTCAGAGGCCTAAAGAGAAAGAAAAAGCCACATATGCAGGGTTTTTCTGAGAAGGATAAGCCTATACATTTCAACAGGAATTGACTATGAAAAATCTTCCTTCTGTTTCCCTCGTTTAAAGTCCAGGTAATGTCTGGTTCTCCCCAATCCACTGGCCTCGATGACACTCAAATGGAGGGCAGAGTAGTTGACAGTGCCTGGCATCTGGGGAGGCATGTGTGGAGAGAAGAGAGCAGCACAGTTTAAATCCACAGACCACGCTCAAGGGAGGGACACTGCTGTAGGGTGGGAGCCCCACACAGTGTTGGGAAAAATACCTTGTGCTGTGATGGTTCTCAGGAACTCATCAAGTGTCTCCAGGTTTTTCCTATCATAGTCATTGTGTCTTCTATTTGGATGGTTTTGTATTTCTCTTGCTGTACTTCACTGACCAGTAAACACTCCTTTCAGTATTTCTTTCTTTTTCTTGGCTTTCTGTAGATATCTATAAGGCTGGAGATGATTAAACGCTCTTTCTCTCCCAGCTTCCCAAGGAGCAGCCCAAAGAAATGTTTCACAGAAGGACACAATCTGTTCGTTGTCTTGGAGTCTACCAGATCCTGTCCAGTAACCATGGATACACTAGTCACAACAAACTCCTGAGAATCACCCCAAATTCCATCTGTAACACAGAAGCAAGTGATAGTTTCAACAGATATTCAGTGAGCTATGCTAATGAAAGATTTAGTAGTTAGCATATTCTTGTCTTCATTATTTTCGAATGGTCTTCCTACTTGCCTTTTTAAACTTTTTAGTGATGAAAATTTGAAATATAGTGAAATATTCCAATGTTACCAGAAAGATTTGCTGATTTTTTAGAGTTTATTCTTCCCCTTCCCACAGTATGCAACAATATTCAGCATGGTTTTTCTCCGATATTTGACCTTTCTTTCAATACCCAACACCTTTATGTGCACTTCTCTTTTTTCTCCCCTAGTATGAATATCCTTAATCAGTTTGGTACTTTAGCTACAAATGATATACCGATATTGTCCATTACTATTAGCTAAATTTCATAGTTCACATTAGGGTTCTTTATTTTTGTTGTACAGTGCTATAGGTTTTGACCAATGTGTCATGCCATATGTAGCCGTTTGGCAGTTTGATGTAATTATGAATACCAAAAATCTATATAAGATTATGCTTGTAAACTGATCTGTTCATCTGGGCATGATTAAATTATAATTTGGGCTTTTATTGGGCCATGTCAGTAGGGTGTTGAGACCCCCAGCCTTGGTGGGTAGAGGAATCAAATCTAAAATTCAAGGCAAAGGACAGAGGGAGCAGTTTTGATGTTGGAGATTTGTTGTTGGAGAGAAGTTCCCCGGATAGAGATGAGCCATTCAACTGAGAGTTCACAGCTGGCCTTGTGGAAGGAAGCAAACCATAGAGAGCCTAATAGTCTACAGCTGACCTTGTACAAGAACAAGAGGAGTTAAGCCTGGAGAGAAACGCAGCCCCAGGAAGAGAGGAACCCAAGAATCCTGACCCTTGGCAAATGTCGGCAGTTGACTTGCTCCAACACGTGGCAATGGACTTTGGTGAGGGAAGAAATTTATACGTCATGGCCTGGTAAGAGTGGACTTCTGCCCCAAATACATACTCTTTATATAGACCAACCAATCTCTGGTATTTTGCTTTAGCACCCCTTTGGCTGACTAATACAACATATATCAACCATTATAATATCATACAGAATTATATCGTTGCACTAAAAATATCCTATGCACCACATACTAAATCCCTGGAAATCAAGGATGAGTTTTAAATTTGTCATGGTTGAAAGGCAGCACAAAGTTAGTCTAATATTTTGGGACATGTGAAAAATACCTGAAACTCAAATTTCAGTTTTCAATCATATTTATTTTTATATTTAAATAAGTGATCCTCAGCACACTAAAGGAGATAGAGGTAAGAGAAAGAACTAAAGGATATGAAGAAAACAATGAATGAGCAAAATGGTTATCTCTTGGGGTGAGCTCACAAACAGAAATACCGGTCTTGATGAACTCAATAACTGAGATGAAAAATTCCCTGGATGGTGGCAACAATAGATTGGAGGTAGCAGAAGGAAAAAAATCAGTGATCTCAAAGACAACACTACTGAAATGATTCACACTGAAGAGAAAAAAGAAAAAAGAATGTGGTAGTGGGTTATTGGAAGTGTAATTAACAACAATGAATGATGGATATGATTGTGGTTGAAAGGGGAAGTTTAGGTTCATGTATGTCACTAGAAGTAAAGCTAGAGGATAAAACATGGGACTGTATAACAGTGAAGTCTGTTTTGGAGGATGACTGTGGTTAATAGCACAAAGATAAGAATGTTCTTCCATGAACTAGAACAAATATATATCAGTATTAAAGCCCCAATAATAGGGTAGTATATGGGAAGGAAAAAACAGCTAATAAAAACCATGGATGATAGTTGACTAGAAGATTGTAATATTCTTTCCTCAATTGTAGCAAAGGTACCATACCAATCCTAAGTGTCAATAATAAGGAAGTGTAAGGGCTATGCAATTTTTCTTTGTGGAACAAAGAGAATTTTCTCAAAATGACTGTGATGATAAATCTATGATCCAACTGAGAGCCATTGATTATACTTTTTGGATGGACTGTATGGTTTGTGAATAAAAAGGACCTTAAAATTTTTTCTTTTTTAAATATTTGCAAGAGAAAAGGTATAATAAATGTGAAAATGATGGAGTTCTCCAAAGAAGTCTATTATAGAAAGTCAAAGTATAGTTTCATCATCATTTTGATTGTATTCAATTTCCTATAATAAAATTCTGGTCGAAATGCATAATGAACCGATTTTTTTTAGAGGACATAGATTTTAAGGGTTATTATATTAAATAAAAAATATTAATTCATATTTCTTTTATGTTTATAAAATGGCTATATTGATTTGATATGGTCTATTTGCTAAGCATTATAATGGACCTATTATATCAGCCCTTAATTAATTGAGGGAGCTAGGGGCATGGAAATTGGATACGGAGCTTATCACCTCTAAGTCATTGAATCATATCTAGCCCAAACTTGTAGTAACCAAGTATGATTACAGCGGTGGCTCTTCGGTGGCTTCTGTGAAGTATATTTAGGTCACGTTGAAGTACGTCGGGATAATTGCTGACAGAACATGGGATCATATCTATATTCACTATTGCATTACTATGGGTAGATAGAAACAGATGTAAGGCCCAGGAACTCATAAAGCCAAGAGACATCTCTTTATATTTCAGAAAATTCTGTTCTACTCTGAGACTTTCCTAGGTATTTCAATCAGTTCAACTAGTTTACTTAAGGTTTTAGTAAGATGAGAACTAAGAATGTACTGATAAACAGTCTAGAGACGAAATCTGAGCAGGCCTGGGCCATGGGCTTAACTTGCTGACATTTCCTTATAATCTTGTCTCTGTGCTGCTCATCAAGCTATTCTGTGTTCAATTTTGACAAAACAGGGCTGAGTAGTAGTAGAGTTATTATTAGAACTGATCCATATTTCTTTATATTTTCACATAGGTTTTAACATTAAGAGATAACTATTTACAGGATGGAAGACTATTGCCATAGATATTTCTCTTAATGTTTTTTTTTTTTTAATTCAGGAGCTTCTATTGAATATAATGTTTTCAACTTACTATTCCTTTCTTGTAAACTTGTTGCTAACACTATTTGTTACAAGAAAAATTTGGATCTCTTCTTAATGTGTGATCAAATTGATAATTTCAATCTTACTGAACAAGTAAGCATCACTATCATTTTATTTCTCTAGAGAGGTAACATAGATTAGTGATTTTCAAGCAGTTAAAGAAGCATTTTTTAAAAATTTCTCAACTATCATGATCAATAAATTTGTGAAATACAATAAAAATGAAATATCTGAAAAATAAACACATGCAAAAAAAAAAAAAAACAACCAAAAAATACACAGTCTAAGAGACCTGTGGACCATCATCAAGTGTAACAATATGTGGATTATGGGAGCAACAGAAGAGAAGAAAGAGAGAAAGGGAGAGAAGGAATATTAAATGAAATAAAGGTAGAAAGCTTCCCAAATTTATTGCAATACATTAACATGCACATTGAAGATGTACCACCACCCCCAAAAAGAAACAAATGAGATAAATTTAAAGAGAACCGTGCCCAGGCAAAGAGGAGATTCCCGAAAGACACAAGAGAAAATCAATGTGTTACATATAGGGGATTCCCAATAAGCATAAGAGCTGATTCTCATAAGAAACCATTGAGGAAAGAATGCAGTAGTATTAAATATTTAAAGTGATGAAAATATTTTATTGCCATCTGATTTTATGATAATCAGGGTAGGTTAAGCATTTGCTATATTAGAAACTTTGCATGTGTCCCTAGACCTAGTTTTTCTCCCTAGGTCTGGTTTTTAGAAAGCTCATGATAAACTAAGCCTGATTTATTATATGACCATACTGTATTGGAAATGACTGTAATTGTAGGTTCTTTGGTCAAACTTAAGTGATATAGCAGGGGAACGGACGTGGCTCAAATGGTTGAGCATCCATCTCCCATATGGAGGGACCTGGTTTGATCCCAGGACCTCCTGATAGAAACTAAAATAAAGAAAAACATAGAAAGTGTGTGGGCCACAAGGCCCCATGTGCAGGTGAGACCCCAGGCCCCATGCATAGGTGAACTGTCAGGCCCCACAAGCCATGCAACAACATGATGACGTAACAAGTGAGTGACACAAGGGAAAGCCAAGACGAAATGCAACGTAAAAACAGGAAAATTGTGGCGCAGATGGTAGGATGCCTCTTTTCCACACTGGAGTTTCTGAGGATTGAATCCTAGTGAAGACAGGAAAAGAATGAGAAGAGAGGCAGAAAATAGACACAGAGAGTTGCCCATCAAATGAACAAAAAAACAGCAAAAATGGATGGGGGTGGGGAGGGAAAAGGATAAAAGGAAATAAATAAATAAATATTTAAAGAAAAAGGTATAGGAGAGTAAGATATGGAACACAGTTAGTAATAATATTTTGATGATGCTCTTTCATAGTTTATTAACAAATGTTTCACAACAATGCAAAGTATATGTGGTGGGGTGATGTGTGGGAGCCCTGTATGATATTACACATGTTTGTTTTGTAAGTACACAAGGTTTATGAAACATTTGTTGTTTGTGTATGTTCATGTATGAATGATATACTTCAATAAATTGATTTAAAAGAAATAAATAAAGTGATGAAAGAAAACAATGGCCAACCAAGAATTTTATATCCAACAAGACTGCCTTTCAAAAATGAAGGAGAGATTAAGTCATTCCCAGATAAACAAAAGCTGAGGGAGTTCATTAACACTAGTTGTGCCCTATGAGAAATGCTAAAGGCAGTTCTTCATACAGAAAGGAAAGGACATTAGACAGTGGATAGAAGTGGCATAAAGAAATAAAGGCCTCCATTAATATATGTGTAACATAAATGTAAGTAAAATTCTGTTTTATATTTTTTCTGGTATGTGACTCAACTTTTTACTTTTTACAGGACCTAAACTGCAAAATCCATAAACAACAGTGAAAAATCTATGATTTTGAATATGCAATATACAAGGATATAAATTGTAACAAGGAAAATAAAAGAAGGGGAGACGGAAGGGTATAGGAACAGTGTATGTCCATGCTATTGAAGTTAGTTCATATGAAATCCAACATGACTGTCATAGATATGTGGTGTTAAATTTTCAATACGTAGTAACATCAAAGAAAATATATTAAAAATATATAACAAAAGAAATGATAAGAGACTCAAAATGATATACTGAAAAAAATCAAACATGAAAGTAGATATTAATGGAAGATTTGAAGGATGAAAAAGTTATAAATCATACAAAAACCATGTAGCCAAATGGCAGAAGAAAATCCTGTACTATGAGTTATGACTTTAAATGTAAATCAATTAAACTTTCCAGGGGAAGGGCAGAGTTCCATAGAATGGATTTAAAAAAAAATTTTTTTAAACAGCATGGTCCAACCATATGCTGTTTACAAGAGACTTGCTTTAAATTCAAAGATGCAAGTAAGCTGAAATTGAAAGAATGCGAAAACATACCATGGAAATGGTAAATAAAAGAGAGCTGGGTAACCTATACTATTAGATAAAATAGACTTTAACTCAAAAATGGTTAAAAGGGACAAAGAATGTCACTAAATACTGAAAAAGGGGTCAGTTCAAAAAGAAGACAACACAATGTAAAAATATATACATCTACTGAAACAATGTCAAAGTAAATAATGAAAACATATTACCCATTCTGTCCAAGTCTGTCTTTTAAATACCAGAGCCCTTAACTTTCAAGTCTATTTGTGGCAAGAAAGTTTTGGAGACCTCTAAGTTTGGAGGCCCTGAGCATTTGGGTGTGTTTGTTGCAATAATGAGAACAAGTTAGGCATTGTCTGCATAGCTATTTATCAAAGAGCTAGCTCTGCACTGTACTGTAAGCCAGGAGAGATCTCAGTAATCAGCCCCATGTCTGATGCCTTCTGAAACTGTACTTAAGGCCTCTCTTGTGGTTCTGAGCACTATCCAAGATGTGAGTCTCCTAGACCTTTGAGGATCAGAAATCAGCAACATAATATGGTAACTTGGGTTGATTAATTCCAACATGTAGACATTTGATTCAATGAAATTAAATGCAAAATAAATCTTTGTCTCATTTCAAATGAAAATATAATGACCTTTCACCCACTGGTCATCATGTAATGCCATGCCTATTCTACTAGTTAACTATTATCACTTGAGTCAGGGTACTTAGATTACACAAATGTTACACAAAATAATATAGGGATTCCCATTTGCCCCACCTTCCATATCTCCCACAACGTCCCACATAAACATCCTTATTAGTGTAGCACATCACCTGCAACTGATATACACATCCTGGAGCTTTGCCATTAAGCATGGACCATAGTTCACATTGTAGACCACACTCTCTCCCATACAGTTCTGCATGTTATATGATGATATAAAATCACTATATCTGTCCTTGCAATGTCACTCAGAACAATTCCCAAGTCCCAAAAAAAGCCCCTGTATTACAACTGATTTAACATCTCCCTGGTCCCAGAGCATCCAGTGGCCACGACTCCACATTTATGTTGTAATATCTTCCATTACTTGAATCACAATATGTCTATAATAGAATACCAGTAAGTCCACTCTAGTCCATAGCTCTTCCCCCAATCCTGAGAGTCTGGGACGGTGATGTCCACACAATCTTCAATTCAGAGAGGACTTATATTCCATGGATAAGATGGAAGGGATTATCCTCCCTGCAGCTGCAGTCCCTCTACATTCACTGGTATGGCCATTGTCCATCATCATCTCCCCACCAGGTGTCCTGGGGGAGTCCACAGAGTTGTAAAGTAGGAGTTGCAGCTCCACTGAGATTCTGGACCCAGCTGGCACATGGACAGGCCAAAGACTCCAGTCTCTGTATTTGCACCTGCAAACTCCAGCACCATGTATAGGTTTGAATAGAAGGGACAGATGAACCATATGCAGGGAAGAAATATTTGAGTCCAACTCTGTCACTCTCAGGAGCACAAATTCCAAAGTAGGACCAACTAGCAAGACACCAAACTCTTGAGCTATCCACCCTTATATAGGACCTGAGTGTCTCCAGCACCGTTAGAAGACCCTCTATTGGGGTGATATCCATTTTGGAAGTCTATGAGGTCCTACTGAGATGTGCATAAATGTTACTGCTGAGATGTCCTCCAGACTCACTTTGAAGTCTGTTAGCCATATGAACTCATTTATCTTTACCTTTTCCCCCTTTTATTTGGTTTTTTTTCCCAGTCACATTGCCAGTTGGCACGTGGTAGTAATCCCTCAGTGCCAGGGAGGCTCATCCCTGGGAGTTATGCCCCACACAAGGAGGAAGGTAATGCATTCATATGGTGAGTTTGGTTTAGAGAGAGGCCACATTTGAGCAACCATGAGGCTCCAGTAGGCAACCCTTGCGCATCCCATAACAATAGGCTAAGTTTAAATTTCAAGAGCAAAGACTCATAAGGGTAGTCATCAATAACAAGGGCCCATCAGTGGATCATCCTCGTTTGCCAGATCCTGCCCCTGCACTTGGGGAACTGTTGCTGCTCCCTTGGAGAATGTGGCAGAGCTCTTCAAGATGGGAATTCAGTATTCTCTCATTTATTGAATGATTCTCCACCCACTGTGACAATGCCCCATGAACATTTGAACAATTTTATATACCTTGTATGTATGTTCAGGTGAACTTCCTCCCGTTCAACACCCATCCCTGACACCCCCCACCAACGATCCTTTTGCACCCCAGTTGTAACCCTTCTGTCAGCCAAAGCTTTAAAGATGAAGACAATACAGCATGCAAATACAATTCATAGGGAAATGAAATAATAATGATAAGTTTAAATGTAAGAAATAGTCCCACCTGGAGCAAACTTCTAAGAAGGTTGTGATTGTTCATCCTATCATAATGTGTTGTATCAGTGGATGGAGAACCACATAATGAGCAGGAAAGAATTGGACTCCCATCTTTGGGAGGACCAAATCATTCAGAAATAGACAAAGAGCAAAGGCAGTTCCTCTAAAGAGAAAGGGAGGACAAACCAGTATGTCAAGACCTCTTCTTGCATGTAACTATGAATCTTGTCATCCAATGAGTCAAGCCAAGGAGTCATCGTGGACCCTAGTGTGATGGAGAGGGAGGAGCATAATAGATCAAACAGGGGGTGTATAGTGGTCAGTGGAAATGTTCTTCATTAACTTACAGTGATGGACTCAGGACATGATAAATATCATCAAAATTTATAAAAGTATATGATATAACATGTGGTATACTTTTTGACGTCAGTGTAACAGTCACGTTTCTTGCTCACCATAACAAAATTGTGATGGTCTTTCCTACTGTGACTTTGATTCATTTTACAAATGTAAAATCTAGTGACAACTTATTTTCATCAGTACAGATCTCTCCGAATCCAAACTTTTTTTTAATAGTAATAGATAATGCTGTTCTTCAAAAATTTTGCTTTCCTTTTCTGATGTTATTCCAACCACCTTGACAGAAATATAAAATTTCCTTTGTTCTGACCTCTTTCATGTAGTTTTCTGCTCCAACACTCTTTAAGACCATGAGGAAAAAGGCTATCTAAATTTAATTCCTATCCACCCCACCCTCTTCCGTAATTTCTCTAATTGAACACAAAATTTTGTTTTATCTCTGTGAAGAAGAACTTAAATGGCTCTTCCTATTCACCCTGTTCCTTCCAAAGAAATCTTGCCAGTGAGTCATTATTCCCATCATACCCCATAATCTCATGCCTGTGAATTCCCATGTATTTTTACTCAACGGTAATGGCAAGAACAAAGCAATACTGAAAATGGAAGCTTCATTTAAAACTATTTTGCTCACATTCCTTCAAACTTCCCTTTTCATGAGGTGATTTCAGCTAAATTAAACTTGCAGAGCTCAAAAATACATAATTGATTGCATGAGTTTCCAATACAATTAGTGATTGATCCATGGTCTCCAACTGGCAATAGCCAATCCAGTAATTGGAGTAGAAAACAAATGGTTAGTTTTAGTTACAACTAGTTACTTTTTGGGGGGTGGGTGGGGGTCACTAAGAAAATAATGGGTTATAAGATTAATACCTTAATGGCTCACATAAATGAAATATGTCTACTTACACAGAACATACATGCTTCAAAAAAGGAAGGCTAACAAAGCCTAAACTTTTCATTTCACAATGATTATTCCTGATTCTCTCCCTGCTGCTGGAATTGAAATTCTTCAGAGTCCACAAATACAGCATTCAGACTTCCTAAATCTAGAGAAGAGGACCTCAGAAGTGCAATAGGTCCGGATCCATATTGTTTTCTGGTGATAATGGGGGAAGTGATGTCTCTGCAATAGTCTGTCAATAATCAAACTTAACCGGAATGCCCTTAAGCTCTCCATCATCTTAAAACTTTTTTCTCTAGCATCTAACCTATGACCAAAAAACCACTTATCTCTCATATACACAACTTCATTGACTGTGGGGGCGGGGGGGAGGGAATCAAGGATTACAAAAGCACCAACCAGACTAGTTTTGCTCAGCCTAAAAATGGCTTTCCAATTCGGTTTAACAGCAAAGACATGTGCAAACTATGGGGAGTGAAAACGAGCTCTACGTAAAAGACATCTGGGCTGGCTTTTCATGAATGGGAGTATTTCCCATGATACAAGTGAATTAAACTATATAAAAAAATAAAGGAGTTCCTGTCACTACGAGTAGTATAAGAGCTTCCTCCAAGAATCTCACATCTCATACTCTTCACAGACATGGTCAGTATCTCGGGAAGAGCTACATGGGAACACGAATTTTTTTTTCTTTCTCACCACTACCAAAAACTCTATCTACACACACATTCAGACACATGCACATACATATCCATATTCAAGAAAGTTTTTTCTCACTACGACTATAGGATCCAAGAATCCAGCCACACACGGGTTCAAAGACAATAACTGTGTAGATCTAGTTTCAAAATATTATATAATGCTCCTATCTCGTTTCACAGGATGAAGGAACAGGGACAATGAATGTGGGTAATCATAGGGGATTTGTTTTCGTCTTCATTCCAATCCCCTCGGCAATGTTCTTAGATCCAGAGACTGGGAGATGTTCTGTGGCCACAATATGATAGATGATCTGATGCTCCCAGAACACTGTGTTAAAGTGCGGGTGACTGAGCAGAGACCAAGTAGCATCTCTCATGAATTTTTGTGGGCTTGACTTCTAACACTAGAAGAGAAAAAAAGAACTTTGGGCATGATAAAGACCAGAGGAAACAACATGTCAAAGGTCTGGAGAAGAAAGTGAACCGAACTCATTCAAGGCACATTTTCGGGGTGTTTTATACACACTTTCCCAAAAGTATAGGCTCATCACCAGCAGAGTAACAAACCTCTCCACAGAGGAAGATGTCTATCATCCAATCCACTCTTCTGTCTTTATTGATGAAAAAATTGTGGCTTTACTGAGGTCGTGATATGGGTCAGAATTGGCACCAAATCATGGCAAGCTTCAAAGTACATCTGTACTTACCTGGTATCTTTCACCCAACAGCAGATTGCATTTGGTATACGGGGTTCTTTAAGTAATGAACAGGCTTTAAGTAATGAATAGCCTGCCCTCTTGTGGAAGAAGGCAAGAACGCCACTCTGAATTTCCACCCAACACCCACATTCCTCCTCTGGCAGGGACAAAGCTGGTTGTGGGTCATCCCTAGGAACAGGGAGATCATCAACAGTCTGCATGGTTTCCATCTGGAGCAGATGGAAATTTTCCTTTTAGGAGGATAAAGCATTCAGTTGAATAGAAGATCCAGCCAACCACTGCTCCCCTGCCCTGATCCCTGAATACAGGATTCCATTTCACACTTACATTTCAGAAAGGCCGAGTCCAGCACAGCAAGTGAGCAGTCTTCACTGACAGAGGCCAGGAAGGGAATACTAGGAGGGGGAAAACAGACTGGGCAAGGTAAGGCTCATGGATCCTAAAACAAAACCCTGACTGAGACCACCTTGACCAGAGCCCACACTAAAAAATTGGCCCGGGGGGGAAGGTGCTCTGATGACCATTTTGTAAGGTTATGATCTGGCTACAACTCAAGTCTACATCACAAGATCCAAGGAAAAATTGGGAAAATGAGCACAGCCAGGGTTGTAAATCATCATGGCTACTAACCAGTCCATTTGGTCCCTCCCTGCAGATTCAGTAATAACCCTAGAAAGAGCTAAGGGATATAAAGCTTTTCCAACCACACGGTCCTTAGCCTACAACAGCCATTATTTTGAGTATTGAGCAGGAATGAGACCACATCTAAGTCATATTCAGAATGCCCTCACAACCCCAAGAAGGACAATGGCCTTAAGGATGCAAGTGACCCTCAAAGTCTGGCTCATTGTAGCCTTAACTCAGGCTGCCTGTGTACATCAATTCCTGCCTGGCAGACTCTGCAATCTGCTGGACTTACACACCCCACAACCATGCCCATTCTAGGGCCATCGCTGGCCCTATATCCTCCAATGCTATTCCCTAGTTGCCATCATTGCTCAGATGCCCCCTCCCCGATGGGCCTTCCCAGAACTCTCCCTCCAAGAGAGACCCTTCCCAATGCCCAACACTCCTGCCCTTCCTGCTTATTCTTGGCATCACACTTTAACTGCCCTGACAAGCTATGTGCTCTATTTAATTCCCTTGCTCTGATCTGCCCTTCTCCTCTCAAATATCAGTTTCTAGAGGATCTAGACTAACTTTCTGCTCTTCACTGCCCAACCTCCAGTCCCGTGCCCAGTTATTTTCAACTTTGAGGAGTTACCCCTTGCATTCTCATGGAGCTTTACATGGCATTTCTCTACATTGCATCTCCCCACTTGTTCAGACTGAAACATGACAATTTCTTTTCCCTGCCATAAATTACCTCCTGTTTGTACTCATTGTCTGGCATAGGAAAATTGTTTGCAACTGATTAGACGTATCCTTGGAATACTGACTTTTCCCCAGGCACAGAAATTAGAGTGCATCCTGTGAGGTGTGTCAAGAGGGTAAGCAGCACTGTGGTGAGGGGGGATGTGCCAGATTCCCTCAATTGCCGCTGGGTTCTTTCTTCTTGCTCAGAAAATTCATCTTCCGGCATGCATTCACAGTGTGAATATTTCATTGAAAAAAATAGCCATTATTCACTCATAAAATACTAAATGATAATGAATTAAATTGTCACCACTAAATATACTGCATATTTTACACCCAGGACGGATATATCTTTTCATTGACTTTTTCACTGATCCATATTAGATTATGAAAAAAAAATTTTACTTTGACTTGTAACTTAAGTCTTTGGGAACACACTCTCACTCTGGTCAATTAATTTTGCCAAAGGTGATGGAAATTTTCTACACGATCTTCCTATGATGGATAGAGGCCATGATGAATTGCATCAAAGTTGATAAAAGTGTGTGGTCAAAATATAAACCCTAATGTAAACCATTGACCGTGGATGGTAAATATGTTTCAATATTTGTACATCAGTTCTAACAAACTTATAATCCACACATAATATGTTATTAATAAGAGAAGGTTAAGGGGGAAGATGTTGGGTAGGTAGGAGTCACCTGTATTGAGTACCTTACATTTCTGTACAGTCTTAAATTCTCTTTGAGGACAAAATGAAAAAAGTAAGACAATGGGGCAATAAAATGAAGAAAATATCACTGTATATATAGGACAACAGACCTTACCATGAAGAAAGGTTAAAGGACAAAAACAATTTTTTAAATGTTTTTTCATTATTTGTTACTATCTCCAATTTTATTTTTTATTTATTTTTATTGTTTTAAATTCTTTTGTATTTTATTTCTTAATTTTAAAATTATAATAACTATTTCATTTTCTTATTAATTGTATTTGGTTATTTATATAGGCTTCATTTTTAAAGAAGTTTTGGATCTGAGAAGGTCTACAACTGTGGCAGGGGAGGATCATTGGTACAGAATGCCTTCTAGGTTGGATAAATGGGAGGAAGCTCACCTGAACAACCATACAAAAAATACAAATGTGTTCAGATTTTCATGGGACATCATCACATTGGGTGGAGATTCATACAATAACCAAAGGAAAATTAAATTCCCATCCTGTCGTGCTCTACCACATTCTCTAATGGATCAGCAAGAACACCCTGAGAATAGGGGCAATGACTAGTGAAGGAGGATGGTCCATGAACAGCCCCGTGATGTTGATGACTGT
The DNA here is from genome assembly GCA_026826555.1 of Tolypeutes matacus. Taxonomy (NCBI): domain Eukaryota; kingdom Metazoa; phylum Chordata; class Mammalia; order Cingulata; family Chlamyphoridae; genus Tolypeutes; species Tolypeutes matacus. The sequence continues at coordinate 1,472,376 of JAKSZT010053947.1, read as the reverse complement.
GTATATGGAAATGTACAATTGAGGCTGAAACTCAGCCTAGTATTACAGCATGCCTAAGAAGTGTTTCCTGGGAGCCTCTCTGTTGCTCAAATGGGGCCTGTCTCTAAGCCAAACTCAGCCTATAAATCCATTACCTTCACCCCAGCATGGGGCTTGATCCCCGGGATGAGTTTCCCTGGCAACAAGGAGTTTTTACCAAGCACCAACTAGCAATGCAACTGGAAAAAGACCTTGACCAAACGGTGAAAAGGTAAAGACAAGTGAGTATATATGGCTAAGAGACTTCAAAGTGAGTCAGGAGGTCATTCCAGAGGTTATGCTAATGCACATCTTAGCAGGATCTCATTAACTGCCAAAGTAGATACTAACCTAAATAGTTGGGATCCTATGGGTTCTGAAAATATCCAGACACCACAGTCAGGGAAGATAGCTCAGGAGCTTGGTACCTAGCCAATGTGTCTACTTTAGATTTTATGCTCCCCAGTGTGACAGAGTTGGACTTAGTTGTGATTTCCCTGCACATGACTCTTCTGTCCTTCTATTTGAAACTATAAGTAGTACTAGTATTGGTATGTGTACGTCCAAGGCACATAAATCTTTGGGCTATCCATGTGCCAGCTGGGTCCTGAATCTCAACAGAGTTGCAACACTTACTCTCCAGTTCTATTGTCTCACCAAGGACAACTAATGAGCAGGGTTGATGATGGACAACTACCATACCAAAGAACCTGAGATTCTACAACTGCAAGCAAGAGAGTCCATCCATTGCTTCCATGGGATCAAAGCTCCCTGAGAAAGGTAGAGTGAACATCTCCAGACCACAGTCCTTCAGGATTGGGGAATGAACTATGGATCAAGTGTAGATGTGCCTGTATTCTCTATAGATATTTTGTGATTCCAGCAGTGGAAGAAATTATATCATCGATGTGGAGGCAGTGGCCACTGGAGGTTCTGAGGGCAGGGAGAGGGAAAAATGGGTGTAATCTGGGGGCATTTTCGAGACATGGGAATTATCCTGAATGACATTGAAACAATAGATGCAGATCATTACATATCTTGACTAAACCTACAGAATTGGGTGGGAGAGAGTGTAAACTACAATGTAAACTTTAATCCACATTAGTGGCAATACTTCAAAATGTGTTCATCCATGGCAATTAATGTACCTCCTTAACGAAGTAAGTTGTTAATGTTGTAAAATGTGGGAGGTGTGGGCATATGGTTATCCCCTATATATTTTATTTTTATTTATTTATTTATTTTTAATTTATTTATTTTTTATTGTGGGTAAAAATCAAAATTTTCACAATACATACCAATATTTGTAAAATGATATATAAATATATATACTTATATGTGCATTTGCTTACAAAAATGTTATTTATATATATATATATATAAATATATTTTAAGAGGTGCTTAGATTACCTAAAATATTACACGGAACATACTGGGATTCCCATGTTGCCCACCTCCCACACCTCCCACCACATCCCACACAAACATCTCCCACAAGTGTGGCCCACCACTTTCAGTGGATTTACACATCCTGGGGCCTTGCCACTAACCATAGAACACAGTTCACATCGTAGACCACACTCTCTCCCACACAGTTCTGAGTGGTATGTGCTTAATTAAAATGGCCTACATCCGTTGCCACAACGGTACTCAGGACAACCTCCAAATCCTAAAGAAGCCCCTGTATTTCAACTGCACATCTCCTCCCTGCCCCAAAAATGTCAAGTGGCCACTGGCTTCACCTTATTGTTATAATTTCTTCCATTGCTAGAATCACCATATGTGTACAACAGAATACCATCAAGTCCACTCTAGTCCACAGTTTTTCCCCCAATCCTGAGGGGACTGGGATGGTGACATGTGCTCCACCTCCAAGTGAGGGCTTATATCCCATGGATATGGTGGGTGGGATGATCCTGCCTGCAGATGCAGGCCCTCTCCATTCCCTAGGCTGGCCATTGCCCATCATTGTTTCCTCGCCAGGTGACTTGGATGAGTCCATTGAGCTGTAGGGTAGGAGTTGCAGCTCCACCAAAATTCCATACACACCTGGCACATAGGTAGGCCAGAGGCTCCAGTCTCTGGAAGTATACCTAAAACTCCAGCATCACACATAGTTTTGAATAGAAGGGACTGATGAACCATGTGCAGGGAGGACTGATTTGAGTCCAATTCTGTCACTCTCAGGAGCACAGATTCCAAAATAGAGCCCACTGATAAGGTTTCAGTCTCTGGGGTTATCCCCCCTTATATAGGACCTGGGTTTCTCCAGAGCTCTCAGGAGCCCCTCTGTGTGGGGTGATAGGCACTTTGATGTTCTATGTGCTTCTACTAAGGTGTGCATAAGAGTTGCTTCTGGGATGACCTCCAAACTCTCTTTGAAGTCTCTTAGCCACTTGAACTCATTTGTCTTTTCCTTTTCCCTCTTTTATTCAAGGTCTTTTTCCAGTTGTGTTGCCAGTTGGCACTTGGTATTAATCCTCGTTGCCAGGGAGGCTCATCCCCAGGAGATATGTCCCATGTTTGGGGGAAGGTAATACATTCATATGCTGAATTTGGCTCAGAGAGAGGCCACATTTGAGCAACAAGGAGGCTCTCAAGTGGCAACCCTTAGGCACCCCACAACAGCAAGCTAAGTCTCAGTTACAAGAGCAAAGGTTCATAAGGGAAGTCATCAATAGAAAGAGCTCATCAGTGGGTCATCCTCTTTTGACAGACACTGTCCCTGCACTCAGAGGACTATTGCTGCTCTCTTGGAGACTGTGGCAGAGCTCTCCAGGCTAGGAATTCAGATTCCCTCATTTATTGTGTGATTGTCCACCCATCATGACCATGCCCCATCTTTTGATCTTTTGAAGGATTTTGTATATCTTTCATGTATATTCGGATGAACTAACTCCAATGAATCCCCCCTCCCAGACACCCCCCACCAATAATCCCCTGCAGTACCCATTGTAACCCTTTTGTGATCCAAATCCTTCATGAACATGTAGTCCATAAAATAATCAAATACACTTAACAGGAAAAAGAAACAACAATGATAAGCTTACATGCAAGAGAAAACATAAGGAAACTCAGGAAAAAAAAATAATCAAACAAAACAAAACAAAATATAATTAGCGGATTGGGACATTAAAAAAATGGGAAAAAAATCAAAAGAAATGCCTTTAAATATATATATAAAAATTTTTTTCCTTTTATCACTGTGCTATCGGATGTCTGGTGTGCCGTGACACCTTCCCCCTCTCAATCCCCATTGTCTCCCAAATTTTCATTTAATTTTCAAAAAAGTTTTAGGTCACAGTAAAGTCACACACCGAGTACCAGAGACTCCCAGATACCAAACCACCCCTCCTTCCCCACCCCATATTAACCCCCCCCCTTTTTTAGATGTTAGCATTGTTATAACTGTTATACAGATAGCAAAATAGAGCAACTAAACATTGTCAATGATTTACAGTATAGTTTTCAATTTAGATGATACAGTTTAATAATTTTGATGATATTTACCATATCCTGTGTCCATTATGTAAGGTAATGAAAAACCTTTCCCATGACCAACAAACACCCCATTAGATCTTGACTGTTCCCTTCCCCCCAGCCCCTCAGGGCACATGACACCACTCTATCCCGACCCATGGAATGTCAAGATTCACAGTTACATGCCCTGGGAATTTGAAATTGCCCTTCCTAATCCAACCACCCACCAGCGCTGTACAACCAAGCCAAGGAACACCATCACCAATCTGCCCCATACTCCAACATGCAACCACACTCTATCCCTTTACCATATAATTATGTCCATATGGGTGATGGCTCAAAGCCTGCTCTTCTCTTACTCTCCCTTGTTAACCTATCTTTCAGACAATGTTTCTCAGAGACTGCTCACATTCCTCAGTTCAGATCAGTGAGGTCAAATACTGTTCATCCTTCAGTGCCTGGCTTGCTTCACTCAACATAAGGTCTTCAAGATTCATCCACGTTATTCCATGTGTTAGCACTTTATTCCTTCTTACAGCTGAGTAATATTCCATTGTATGTATGTACCACATTTTGCTTATCCATTCGTCTGTTGACGGACACCGGGGCTGATTCCAACTTTTGGCAAAGGTGAACAATGTCGCTATGAACATTGGTGTGCATATATCTGTTTGTGTCTTTGCTTTAAGTTCTTCTGGGTATATACCCAGCAGTGGAATCGCTGCATCATATGGAAGATCTATTGTTAGTTTTCTGAGGAACTGCCAAACTGTCCTCCACAGTGGCTGGACCATACCGCAGTCCCACCAGCAGTGGATGAGGGTTCCTGTTCCTCCATATCCTCTCCAACATTTAGTGTCTTTTGTTTTTTTAATAGCTGCCATTCTGATGGGTGTAAGATGGCATCTAATTATAGTTATGATTTGCATTTCCCTGATAGCAAGCAATGTTGAGCATTTTTTCATGTGTTGTTTAGCCATTTGTATTTCTTCCTCGGAGAAGTGTCTTTTCAGGTCACTTGCCCATTTTTTAAATGGGTTGTTTGTCCTTTTATTTTCCAGGTGTAGGATTTCTTTATATATGCAGGATATTAAGCTCCTATCAGATATATGGGTGCCAAATATTTTCTCCCATTGGGTAGGCTGCCTTTTTATTTTCTTAATAACATCCTTTGAGGTACAGAAGTTTTTAATTTTGATGAGATCCCATTTATCTATTTTTTCTCTTGCTGCTCGTGCTTTGGCTGTGAAGTTCATGAAACCATTTCCTATTAAAAGGTACCGTAGATACTTCCCTACATTATCTTACAAGGTCTTTATGGTTTTGGCTCTTATATTTAGATTTTGATTCATCTTGAGTTGATTTTTGTATAAGGTGTGAGATGGTATTCTTCTCTCATTCTTTTGGATAGGGATATCCAGTTCTGCATGCACCACTTGTTAAAGAGACCATTCTCACCCAACTGAGTGGGCTTCGTGGCCTTGTCAAATATCAGATAACTGTATATGTGAGGATCTATATCAGAACTCTCAATTCAGTTCCTTTGTCAGTAGGGCTGTCCTTGTGCCAATACCATGCAGTTTTGATCACTGTAGCTTTGTAGTATGTTTTAAAGTCAGGTAGTGTGATACCTCCAACTTCATTTTTCTTTTTCAATATGTCTTTGGCAATTTGGGGCCTCTTCACTCTCCAAATATATTTTGTGGTTAGTTTTTCCAGTTCCTTAAAAAATACAGTGTTGACTTTTATTGGGATTGCATTAAATCTGTAGATTAGTTTGTGTAGGATAGACATCTTAATAATATTTAGTCTTCCTATCCATGAACAGGGAATATTTTTTCATTTATTTAAGTCTTCTTTGATTTCCTTTAACAGTGTTGTGTAGTTTTCTGTATATAAGTCCTTTATATCTTTAGCTAAATTTACTCCTAGGTATTTGATTCTTTTAGTTACTATTGTAAATGGTATTTTTACCTGATTTCCTCCTCAGTTTGCTCATTACTAGTGTACAGAAATGCTACTGATTTTTGAGCATTGTTCTTATAGCCTGCAAAATTACTGAACTCCTTTATAAGTTCTAGAAGTCTTGAGGATTTCTCAGGGCTTTCTATGTATAGGATCATGTCATCTGCAAATAATGAAATTTTTACTTCTTCTTTTCCAATCTGGATGCCTTTTATGTCCTTTTCTTGTCTCAGTGCTAGCACAAGTACTTGTAAGACAATGTTAAATAGGAGTGGTGATAGTGGGCATCCTTGTCTAGTTCCCGATCTCAGAGGGAAGGCATTTATGATTTCACTGTTGAAAATGATGTTAGCTTTGGGTTTTTCATATATACCCTTTATCATATTCAGAAAGTTTCCATCTATTCCTATCTTTTGTAGTGTTTTTATGAGGAAAGAGTGCTGTATTTTGTCAAATGTTTTTTCTGAATATATAGAGATGTTCATGTGATTTTTTTTTCAATCTGTTTATGTGGTGTATTACATTGATTGATTTTCTTATATTGACAAGCATATACTTGTCAAAATGACCAATGCTCAAGACAAAGAGAAAATACTCAAGGCAGCATGATAAAAGAGAACCATCACATGCAAGGGAAGCACAATAAGATTAAGTGTTGATTTCTCAGCTGAAACCATGGAGGCAAGAAGACAGTGGTATGACATAGTCAAAATACTAAAAGAAAAAAACTTCCAGCTGCTAATTCTCTATCCAGCAAAATTGGCATTCAAAAATGATGGAGAGTTCAAAATATTCACAGAAAAACAGAAATTAAGAGAGTATGCCAAGAAGAATCCAGCACTTCAGGAAATACTAAAGGACTCTCTGTGAGTTGAAAGGAAAAAACAAGGGAGAGAGAGTTGGAGGAGAGTTTAAAAACAACTGAAAAGACAAAAAGAGAAACAAAACAACATATGACATACATTAACCAAAGAAAAAATGGCTGAAGTAAGAAATTTGTTACGAGTAATAACACTGAATGTTAATGGATTAAATTCACCAATCAAAAGACACAGATTGGCAGAATGGATAAGAAAATATGATCCATTTATATGCTGTCTACAAGAAACCCACCTTCCACCCACGGATTCAAGGATGCTGAAAGTGAATGGCTGGAAAACCATTTTACAAGCTAACAATAGCCAAAAAAAGGGCAGGAGTAGCTATTCTAATATCAGACAAAATAGACTTTAAATGCAAAACTATTGTAAGAGACAAAGATGGGCACTACATATTAGTAAAAGGAGTAATCTCAGAAGAAAAGAGAATAATCATCAACATTTATGCACCTAATCGGGGTGTCTCAAAATATGTGTGGCAAACTCTGGAAAAAGTAAGAGGAGAAATAAATGCCTCAACAATTATAGCAGGGGACTTCAACACACCACTATCATCATTAGACAGAACATCTAGACAGAGAATCAATAAAGAAACTAAGGCACTCAACAATACACTAGAAGACCTGGACATATACAGAACACTACACTCAAATACAGCGGGATTTACATTCTTCTCGAGTGCACATGGAACATACTCCAAAATAAACCACATGCTAGGCCACAGAACAACTCTCAATGAATTCAGAAAGATTGAGATTATACAAAGTAATTTCTCTGACCACAATGGAATGAAGTTGGAAATCACTAAGGGCCAGAGAAACAGTTTAGGCACAAGGATATGGAAGTTAAACAACACACTCTTAGACAAACAGTGGGTCAAAAAAGAAATCTCAAAAGAAATCAGTAACTACCTTGAAACTAATGAAAACACAACACAACATATTAAAACCTATGGGATGCAGCGAAAGCAGTCCTGAGAGGGAAGTTCATAGCCATAAATTCATATATTAAAAAAGAAGAAAGAGCTAAAATTGAAGACCTAACTGCACACTTGTAGGAATTGGAAAAACAACAACAAACTAAACCTAAAGGAAGTAGAAAGAAGGAAATTACAAAGATTAGAGCAGAACTAAATGAAATAGAGAATAAGAAAGCACTGGAAACCATAAACAAAACCAAAAACGAGAATATCAGTAAAATTGACAAACCCTTAGCCAGACTAAAAAGAAAAAGAGAGAACAGATGCAAATACATAAAATAAGGAATGAGCAAGGGGATATCACTACTGACCCCACAGAAATAAAGAGTATCATAAAAGGATACTTTTAAAAATTATATGCCAACAAGAATGATAATTTAGAGGAAATGGACAAGTTTCTAGAAACCCACAATCAGTGTACATTGATGAAAGAAGAAATAGATGAACTCAACAGTCCAATTACAAGTAAAGAGATAGACTCAGTCATCAAAAACCTCCCAACTAAGAAGAGTCCAGGACAAGATGTCTTCACATCTGAATTCTACCAAACATTCCGGAAAGGGCTAACACCAATTCTACTTAAGCCCTTCCAAAAAATAGAAGTAGAAGGAATATTGCCTAACTCATTCTATGATGCCAACATTACCCTAATACCAAAACCAAATAAAGATACCACAAGAAAGGAAAATTAAAGACCAATTTCTCTAATTAACCTAGATGCTAAAATCCTCAACAAAATACTTGCTAATCGCATTCAACAAAATATCAAAAGGATTATACACCATGACCAAGTGGGTTTCATCCCGGGTATGCAAGGATGGTTCAATATAAGAAAATCAATAAATGTAATACACCACATAAACAGATTGAAAGAAAAAAATCACATCCCCTATATATTTTATGTCACATTTCTGTAATATAAGTCCCTTTAATTTTTTTTTTAATTAATTAAATAAATAAATAAAGTAAAATAATTTTCAGGTTTTCTCTTTCAGGTGATGTGAACTTTATATAATGTAGGTTGCTGATAGTGAAAAACTGTGAAAGTAATTTTATCAGTAAATTGTAAAATGCAAAAAAAAAAAATTGCCTTTTTGCTTTTTAAATTTTTGTATTGCTATACTTCATATAAGGTAAAATTACAATAAAATTTGGAAACAGAATAATAATATAGATAAAAATCACTAATCTAGTTAATATATAGATAAACAAAGATTATCTTTAGAAATACTGGAAGATCCTTTCCATTTGCTTAAAAATATACTCTCTGAAACTTGGAGAGAATTTTGTTTATGCTGTGAGATAATTCAGAGGCCTAAAGAGAAATTAAGGGCCACATATTCAGGGTTTTCCTGAGAAGGGATACCCTGTTCATTTCAAAGAGGAATTGACCATGGAGAATCTGCCTTCTGTGCCCCACGTTTAAAGTTGGTGGAAGTCCAGGTTATGTTGGGTTCTCCAAGATCCACTGGCCTCAAAGACACACATATGGGGGACAGAGTAGTTGACAATCCCTGCAAACTAAGAGGCCTGAGTGGAGTAAAGACAGCAGCATCTTATAAATCCTCAGCCCATGCTCAAGGGAGAGACTCAACCGAGAGGGTTGGAGCCACACACAGGGTTGGGAAAATACCTTTTGCTCTGGTGGTTCTCAGGACCTCATCAAATGTCTTCAGGGTTTTTCCCATCTTCGCCATTGTGTCTTCTAATTGGAAGGGTTTGCATCTCTCTTGCTCTAGTTCACGGACCAATAAAGTGAACCCTCCTTTCAGCATTTCTTTCTTTTCCTTGGCCTTTCTGTAGATATCTATAAGACTGGAGACTCTTACATTCTTTCTCTCACCTGCTGTCCTCTAAGGATGCTTCATTATCTCTATACCCCTTGTGAGCAGCACTCATCTGGTCAAGGATGTGACTTTTTTTTTAATCAGAGCAGCCAGTGTGTCTGCAAGCTGCCTTTCCTGTCTTCTATGAAGTAGACTTCTCAGAGATTGCACTAGTTTGAGTAGCTATAAGACACCCACCAAAGAATTAAAGGCAGGTGTACACACCACCGGTTCCCACTGGAGAGCTGGTGGACCATGTACTCTGAACCCATATCATCAGGCAGCATCTCCATCACCCCTCTCCCAGCTCCCCAAGGAGCAGTCCAAAGGAAAGTTCATAGGTGGTCACAGCCCCTTTGTGGCCCTGGAGTCACCACGGGGCCCTGCCCAGTAACTACAAATCCACCAATCACAGCAAATCCCAGAATTCCACCTGGAACCCAGCAGCAACTGAAAACTTGAATGGGAATAAGCAAGTATAATAGTTTGGCATTTTGATATAGTTATGGATTCCAAAATATTTATTGCATTATGCTTGTAAACTGGTCTGTTCATCTGGGCATGATTAAGTTATGATTAAGAATATGATTGGGCCATACCAGTATGGCATTGAGCCCCGTCCCTTGGTGGGTGTGATCTCAAAGATAAAAGACATGGCAAAGGACAGAGTTAGAGGTTTTTCATGTTGGAGTCCTGAAGCTGAGATTTAATGTTGGAACCCCAAGAAGTGACAAACAGAGGACAAAATGAAAAAAGGAAGACACTGGGTCAAAATAAGGAAGAAAATATCACTGTACATATAGGACAACAGACCTTATGTTGAATAAAAGACAAAATGTCAAAAATATTTTTTTTAATCTTTTCTTTTTAAAAAAAATGGTCATTACTTCTTATTAACCTCAATTTACATTTTTTATTTCTTTTTATTCCTTTCAATTGTTTCTATTTTATTTCTTATTTTTAAAACTATCATTATTATTTCATCTTCTTATTAATTGTATTTGGCTATATTTATAGGCTTCATTTTGCAAGAAGTTTTTGACAACAAAATGTATACAACTCTGGAAGGGGAGGATCAGTGTACAGAGTGGTTTTTATGTGGGATACACGGGAGGTCATATAAAAATGAGTTTATATGATCTAGAGACTTCAAAGTGAGTTGGATAGTGACTCCAGAGGTTAGATTTATGCATACCAGAGCAGGATTTCTTTGAATGCCAAATTAGATACTACCCCAAATAGCAGGGATCCTTGGGCTCTGGAGACATCCAACATTTGTCAGCGCAGATAGATCAGGAGTTTGGACCTTGTCAGTGGGGCCTACTTTGGAATTTATGCTCACCAGTGTGATAGAGTTGGACTCAGTTGTGGTTAATCTACTCATATCTCTTCTGTCCTTCTGTTTGAACCTATAATTATTATGAAAGATGGTATGTGTACATCCAAGTCATATAAATCTTTGGACTATTCATGTACCAGCTGAACCCTGAATCTCTACAGAGTTGCAACACTTATTCTACATTCCATTAGTCTCACCGAGGACAACAAACAAGGAGGTGGTGCTAAACAACTACCATACCAAGGAACTGAGAGATTCTACAACTACAAGCAAGATAATCCATCCATTATCACCATGAGTTTGAAGAACCCTCTCAATTAAGGTGGGGTGGACATCACCGTCCCACAATCCTCAGGATTGGGGAATGAACTATGGACTAAAGTAGACCTATTGGTATTCTACTATAGTTATATTTTTATTCTAGTAATGGAAGAAATTATATCATTTATGTGGAGAAAGTAGCCACTGGAGGTTCAGAGGGCAGAGAGGGGGAAAAACAAGTGTAAACTGGGTGCATTTTCAGGACATGGGAATTCTCCTACATGATAATGCAGCTACAGATGCAGGTCATTATATATCTTGACTTAATCTACCAAACTGGGTGGGAGAGAGTGTAAACTACAATGCAAACTATAATCAACATTAGTGGCAAAGCAACAAAATGTGCTCATTCATTGCAATGAATGAAACTCACTAAAGCAGCTTGTTGTTAACGTGGGAAAATGTGGGAGGTGCAGTAGCAATGCATATGGTAGTCCACCATATGTTTTACTTGACATTTCTTAATCAAAGTATCATAAAATATATAAATTATTTTTAAAAAACAAATAGATATAATTAAATACATTTCAGGTTTTCTGTTTAAGGTGTTGAGTAGTTTATGTAACTTAGGTTGGTGACAGTACAATGCTCTGAATGCTATTTTACAAGTGAATTATAAAATGCAAAAATAAAAATTGTGCCTTTCCTCTTTGTAAAGTGTTTTTATTTTTATTCTTCATATAATGTCAAATTACAATAAAATATGGCCAAATAATCAAGTTAATATATAAGTAAGCAAACATTATCTTTTGAAATAGAGGAAGATCCTTTCCATTTGATTAAAAGTATACTCTCTGAAACTGGAAAATAATTTTTTCTATGCTGTGAAATATTCAGAGGCCTAAAGTGAAAGTAAAGGCCACATATTCAGGATTTCCACCCAAGGGATATCCAGTTCATTTAAAAGAAGATTTGACCATGGAGAAACTTCCTTCTTTGTCCATGTTTAACAGTTGGTAAAAGTCCAGGTCATGTCAGGTTCTCCTGGATCCAGTGGCCTCAGTGACACTCAGATGGAGGGCAGAGTAGTTGACAGTGCCTGGCACCTTGGGAGGCCTGAGTGGAGAGAAGAGAGCAGCACTGTTTAAATACCCAACCCATGCTGATGGGAGGGATTCTGCCGATAGGGTTTGAGCCACAGAAAGGGATGGGAAAATTACCTTGTGCTGTGGTGGCTCTCAGGATCTCATCAAGAGTTTCCAGTGTTTTACCCATCGTCACCATTGTGTCTTCTTATTGGAACAGTTTTCATCTCTCTTGCTCTAGTACACGGACTCATAATGTTAACTCCGCTTTCAGAATCGCTGCCTTCCCTTGGCCTTTTTGTAGGATACAATAAGGATGGAGACTCTTAAAGTCTCTTTCTCTTACCTGGCATCATCTAAGGATGCCTCTGTCTCTCTATATCCCTTGTGAGCAGCACTCATCTCATCAAAGAGGTGACATTTCCCTTTAATCAGAGCGGCCTGTGTGTCTGCAAGCTGCTTTTCTTGTCTTCAATAAAGTCGCCTGCTCAGAGACTGCAGTAATCTGAGTAGCAATAAGAGCCCCACCAACAAACAGATGGCAGGTGTACACACACCCATTTCACCATGGAAGCTGCGAGCTCCACAGGAGGACAAAACCCATTCATGTCCCTTAAGTCACCAAAGGACACTACCCAGTAACATCGGATACACAAATCACAGTAAATCCCAGAATTCCGCCTGGAACTCAGCAGCAACTGACAATTTGTACGGGCAACAGAAGTTCTCCGAGCATCTGCAACCTCCAACCCATTCTCTCCATCCCCACCTCTACTGCCACTATCCTGCTGTGGCCATCACCTTCCTCAGCCTAGAATTGCCATCATTATCACCACCACTTCTACCCACTCTACCGTTTGACACACACCACAGCCACTATACCCTTGAAGTGAAATTCATTTAGTGCCAGCGACCCTCAATATCTGGCTCATGGTAGCCTTAATCTAGGCTCCATGTGTACGCCACTTTCTGTCTGGGAGACTTTTGTATCTGCCTGGTCTTCACACCCTCAACACCCAGGCCCATTTTAAGGACATCACCCCTTCTTTCCTTTCATCCTCCAATTCTATTCCACAGGTGCCATCACTACTTGGATGATCTGTCCCTGGAAGGCCTCCCCAGACCTGTCCTCCTGAGAGAGATCCCTTCCAATGCCCATAACTCCTGCCCTTCCTGCTCATTCTTGGCATCACCCTTTTCCTCTCCTGACAAGCTATATGCTGTATTTAATATTCTTTTCTCTGATCTGCCTTTCCCCTCTCAAACACCACTTTCTAAAGGATCGAGACTTACTCTCTCCTCTTCACTGCTCAAACTTCAGGCCCAATCCCAGTTTTATGCAACTGTGAAGAGTAACCCCTTGCATTCTTATGACGTTATGTCTGCACACTTGCTCAGACTGGAATATGCCACTTCCCTTTCCCTGCCATCAATAGCCTCGTTTGTACTCATTGTCTGACATAGGAATGTTGTTTGCAATTGACTAGACTTATACTTGGAATACTGAATTTCCCTGGGGACAGAAATGTGACCAAGTCCTGTGCTGTTTGTCTGTGGGTAAGTGACAGTGTGGAGGGGTGGGCCATGCCAGTGTTCCCCAATTTCCGCTGGGTTCTTCCTTCTTGCTCAGAAAATTCATCCTGCAACATGCTTACAATGGAAGAAACACATCACCGTACAAAGTTATCATTGAAAAAAAAACTGCCATTATTCTCTTATTAAAAATTAAATGATATTAACTTAATTTGTCACCCTCTAAATATATGGCATACTTTCCTTCCAAACGACCATATCTCTTCTTTTATTTTTTAACTGAAACATTTTTAGATTAGGAAAAAAATGTTACTTTGACTTTTAACATAAGTTTTGGGAAAACCCTCTCAATCTGATAAATATGTTTTGCCAAGTGCGACATATATGTTCTACATGGTCTTTTTATGCTGGGAACAGGCCATGTTGAATTCCAACAAAGTTTGTAAAAGTGTATGGTCCAAAATAGAAACCATAATGTAAACCATTGACCATGGTTGGTAGCTATGCTTTAATATTTGTACATCTGTTCTAACAAACTTGCCATCCACATATAAAATGCTATTAATAGCGGAATGGGTAAAGGAGTAAGATGTTGGGTATATAGGTGTCCCCTGTATTCAGTATGTGATTTCTCTGTAAATTCCTAAATCTTCTTTTAGGACAATAGAAAAAGACAGTGGGGAATAAAATGTCACTATACATATACGACAATAGACATTACACTGAAGAAAAGCAAACGTTCAAAAATAATATTTTAAATATTTTTCATTAGTTTATATTAACCCAATTTTTATTTTTTATTCATTTTTATTGTTTTAGATTATTCTGTATTATGTTATTTTTAAAAATAACATTATTATTTCATTTACTTATTAATTGTATTTTGCTATTTTTATTGGCTTCATATTGGAAGAATTTTGGATCACAGAAGGTCTACAACTGTGCAAGTGGAGGATGTTTGGAAAGGGGTGTCTTTTATGTAGGATACATGAGAGGAAGCTCACATGAACAAACATATAAGGCATAGAATTGTGTTCAAATGTTCATGGGACATCCACAAGGTGGGTGGAGATTCACATATTAAGCAAAGGACTATCAAAGTTCCACCCTGAGTAGCTTTGAAACATTCTCTAATGGATCAGTAAGACTCTCCTGAGCACAGACAGGGACAATGACTATTAAAGGAGGATGATCCATGGATGGGCCCTTGACACTGACGACTGTGCATATGAAACTGTACTGTTGAAGTTGAAACTCACCCTAGTATTTTTTTTTTAAGATTTTATTTATTTATTCATTTATTCCCCCCTTGCTGCTTGTGCTCGCTGGGTCAGCTAACCACGCCGTGCGGGCGGGCTTGCCTTCACCAGGAGGCCCCAGGAACCGAACCCAGGGCCTCCCATATGGTAAACGGGAGCCCTACTGATTGAGCCACAGCCACTTCCCTCACCCTAGTATTATACACTGCCTAAGTGATGCCTCCTGGGAGCCTCTGTGTTGTTCAAATATTGCCTGTCTCTAAGCCAAACACAGCATATAAATACATAACCTACCCCCATCATGGGATATGACTCCCGGGGATGAACTTCCCTGGTGATGAATAATTACTACCAAGCACCAACTAGCAATGCAACTAGAAAAATACCTTGAGCAAAAGGGGGAAAAGTTATAGACAAATGATTTTATAAGTCTAGGAGACTTCAGAGTGAGTCGGGAAGTCATTCCATAAGTAACGATATTGCACGTCTTAGCAGGATCTCATTGAAAGCCAAAGTAGATACTAACCCAAATAGCGTGGATCATATGGGCTTGGAGACATCCAGACACAAGAGACCAGGCAGATAGCTCAGGAGTTTGGTGCCTTGCTCACCAGTGTGACAGGGTTGGGCTCAGTTGTGTTGCCCAGCACTTTACACATAAATCTTTGGGCTAATCATATGCTAGCTGGGCCCTGAATCTCAATTGAGTTGCCTCACCCACTCTCCAGTTCATTAGTCTAACCAAGAACAACTAACAAGGAGGTGATGATGGAAAACTACCATAAACAGGATCCAAGAGGTTCTACAACTACAAGCAAGAGCGCCCATCCATTGGCCCAAAGAGGATGAGGCTCCCTTTTAATTAAAGGTGGAGGGGACACCACCAGCTCACAAAACACCAATCACAATAAATCAGAGAATTCCACCAGGAACCAAGCAGCATCTCACAGTTTGAAAAGATAATCAGTGAGCTCTTCTCATGGTGTATTTAGTGGTTAAAATATTCTTGTCTTCATTACTTTTGAATGATCTTCCTTCTTGACTTTTTAAAAAAATTTTGTTGATTAAAATTTGAGTTATAGTGAAATATTCCAATGTTACCTGAAAGATTTGCTGTTTTTTTCGAGTTTAGACTTCCCCTTCCCAAGGTGTGCAACAGTAAGAATCATGACTTTTCACCCATATTTTACCTTTCTTTCAACACCCAATAACATTATGTGCAATTCTATTTGTTCTCCCCTATTGTGAACATCCTACATCAGTTTGGTACATCTGTTACAATGGATGAACCAATATTATCCATCATTATTAACTAAAATTCATAATTCACATTAGAATTCTCTCTTTGTGTTGCACAGTTCTATCGGTTTTGACCAAAGTGGCATGCCATGTATCAAACATTACACTATTATACCAAATTTATTGGTGCTCTAAAAATACCCTGTGCTCCTCCTACTAAACCCCTGGAAATCGAAGATGAGTTTTTCACATTTGAAAAGCAGTTCAAACTAAGTCTAGTATTTTGGGAAATGTGAAAAATACCTGAAATTCAAATTTCAGATTTCAATGGTATTTATTTTTATATTTAGAAAAATGATCCTCATCATAATAAGGGAGATAATGGAAAATACACAGAAACAACTAAAGGATATGATACAAAAGATGAATGAGCAATATAGGAATCTCTTAGTGAGATTTCAAAAACAGAAATACTGGTCTTAATGAACTCAATAACTGAGATGAAAAATTCCCTGGTTGGTGGCAACAACAGATTGGAGGTAGCAGAGGGAAAAATCAGTGATATCAAAGATAAAACTATTAAAATGATTCACAATAAAGAGCAGAAAGAAAAAAAATATGGTAATGCATTATTGGAAGTGTAATTAACAGCAATGAATTATGGGTGTGATTGTAGGTGAAAGGGGAAATTTCGGTTCATGTATGTCACTGAAATTAAAGCTAGAAGATAAAACATGGCAGTGTATAACATACTGAAGTCTGTTGTGGAAGATGACTGTGGTTAACAGTACAAAGATAAGAATGTTCTTCCATGAACTACAACAGATATATATCAATATTAAAGGCTTAATAAGAAGATAGTATGGAGGAAGAAAAAAACATCTAAAAAACTATGGATGACAGTTAA
The DNA here is from genome assembly GCA_026826555.1 of Tolypeutes matacus. Taxonomy (NCBI): domain Eukaryota; kingdom Metazoa; phylum Chordata; class Mammalia; order Cingulata; family Chlamyphoridae; genus Tolypeutes; species Tolypeutes matacus. The sequence continues at coordinate 1,455,607 of JAKSZT010053947.1, read as the reverse complement.
CAAGAAGAATGAAATATTCTTTCCTCAATTGTAACAATGGTACCATACCGATGCTAAGTGTCAATAATAAGGAAGTGTAAAGGCTATGGGATTTTTCTTTTTAGAACAAGAGAATGTTCTCAAATCGACTGTGGTGATGAATGCACAACTCTATGATTAACCTGAGAACCATTGATTGTACTATTTGAATGAATTATAAGTTTGTTAATAAAACTGCCCTTAAAAAAAAAAAAAAGTTGTCTTCAATTGTTGCAAGATAAATGGTATAATAAATGTGAAGAGGTTTAATTTCTTCAAAGAAGTCTAATATAGAATGTCAAGGTATAGTTTGATCATCATTTTGATTGTGTTCAAATTTCCTATAATAAAACTCTGGTTGAAATGCTAAGAGTGAACCGATTTTCTAAAATGCCATAGATTATTGGTTATTCCATTTAAATAAAGAATATTTATTGATATAGCATTCATGTTTATAGAGTAGCTATATTAAAAACATGGGGCTCTTTGGTGGCTTCTCTGAAGTATATTTAGGTCACATGGAAGTATGTTGGAATTATAGCTGACAGAACATGAGCTCATAATTGTCGTCACTATTGCCTTTTTTTAGGTAGATGGAAACAGATGTAAGGCCCAGGGTCTGATAAAGCCAAGAGACATCTCTTTATTATTGCAGAAAGATTTGTTCTACTATGAGATTAACCCAGGTATTTCAATTTGTTCAATTAGTTTACTTAAGGTTTCAGTAAGATGAGAAATGAGAATGTATTGATAAACAGTCTAGAGACCTAATCTGAACAGGCCTGGAGAAGGGGCATAACTTCTGAATATTTCCTTATGATCTTGTCTCTCTCTTGCTCATCAAGCTGTTCTCTGTTCAATAATTGCAAGGCAATGCTATGGAGATAGTAGGGTTACATTTATCACTGATCCATAATTCTCTATATTTTCACATAGATTTTAATATTAAGAGAAAACTAATTGCAGGATGGAAGACAATTGCCAAAGGTGTTTTCCTTCAGGTTTAATTCAGGACCTTCAATTGAATATAATGTTTTCAACTTACTATTCCTTTTTTCATAAACTCCTTGCTAACACTTTTAGTTGTAAGATAAATTTGGATCTACTCTTAATGTTTGATAAATTGATACTTGCAATCTTTTTAAAGAAGTAAGCATTACTATCATTTCATTTCTAGAGAAGGTAAATTAGATTACTGCTTTGCAAACATTTAAATTACCATTTTTAAAAATTTCTCAACTATCATGATCACTAAATATGTGAAATACAATAAAAATGAAATACCTGAAAATAAACACATTAAAAAGCACACAGAGCCAAAGAGACCTGTGGGCCATCATCAAGTGTAACAATATGTGCATTATGCATTATGGGACCCACAGAAGAGAAGAAAGAGAGAAAGAGGAAGAAGGACTATTAAAAGAAATAATGGCAGAAAACACCCCAAATTTACTGAAACACATGAATATGAACAATCAAGAAACACCCCCCACCAAAAAACAACAACAACAACAAAAAAACAACAACAGCTAAACAGGATAAACTTTAAGAGAACCATGCCCAGGCAGAGAAGAGATTCCTAAAAGCCACAAAAGAAAATGAATGGCTTATATACGGGGGTGTCCCAATAAATGTTAAGAGCTGATTTCTCATCAGAAACCATTTAGGAAACAAAGTAGTAGTATTAAATATTTAAAGTGATGAAAGAATCAATTGCCAATGAAGAATTTTATATCAAGCAAGAAAGTCTTTCAAAAATGAGGGAGAGATTAGGTCATTCCCAGATAAACAAATGCTGAGGGAGTTCATTACCACTAGATCTGCCCTATGAGCAGTGCTAAAGGCAGTTCTTCACACCAAAAGGAAAGGACATTAGACAGTGATAGAATTGACATAAAGAAATAAAGCTCTCCATTAATTTATGGGTAATATAAATGCAAGTAAAATTCTGTTGAATTTTTTTTGGTATGTGCCTCCACTTTTTACTTTTTACAGGTTCTAAAGTGCAAAATGCATAAACAACAATGAAAAACCTATGATTTTGAACTTACAATATATAAGGATATAATCTGTAACAAGTAAAAGAAAAGAAGGGGAGTTGGAAGGGTATAGGATCAGTGTATGTCCATGCTACTGAAGTTAAGTTAATATAAAATCAAATATGACTGTCATAGATTTGGGGAATTAAATTTTAACCTCATGGGAACCTCAAAAATATATATTAAAAATATACACCAAAGAAACGATAAGAGATACAAAACGTACACTGAAAAATTCAAATATGAAAGTGGGCATTAATGGAAGACTTGAAGGACAAAAAAGGTATAAATCATAAAAAAGACCATGTAGCAAAATGGCAGAAGAAAGCCCTGTATTACTATTTGTGACATTAAATGTAAATGGATTAAAGTCTCCAGTGGAAAGACAGAGTTCGACAGAATGGATTAAAAATGGAAAAAAGAAGCAGCATAGTCCAACCACATGCTGTTTACATGAGACTCACTGTAAATTCAAAGATGCAAGTAGGCTGAACGTGAAAGAATGGAAAAATATACCATGAAAATAGTAAACCAAAGAGAGCTGGGGTATCTATACTATTAGATAAAACAAATTTTGACAAAAAATTGTTATAAGGGACAAAGAATGTCACTATATACTGAAAAGGGGAACAGTTCAAAAAGAAGACTTCACAATTATATAAGCATCCAATGATGATCCCCAAAATAAATGAAGTAAATATTGACATATTTGAAAGGAAATATAGATGGTTCTAGAATAATAGTATAAGACTTGTATATACCACTTACAATAAAGGCTAGGACAATTTAGAAGACCAAAAAGGAAGTAAAAGATTGAATAATACTCTAAACCATCTAGACCTAATAGAAATATATGGAACATTTCACCCAACAGCAGAAGAATACACATTCTTTTCTAGGGTACATGGATCATTCTCCAGGATCAATCATATGTTAGGGCATAAAACAAACTTCAATAAATTTTAAAATGTGGAAGTCATACAATGTATCTTCTCCAACCACAATGGAAGGAAGCAAGCAATCAATAAAAGAGGGAAAACTGAAAAATTCACAAATATGTGAAAATTAAGCAATGTACTCTTAAGCAATGAAGTGAGTCAAAGAAGATCAAAGAAAATTTAGTTAATATTATTAAGCAAATGAAACCAAAAACACAACATATCTAAACTCTTGGGAGGCAGCAAGGGCTGTACTGAGAAAGAGTTAGAACTCTTAATGTTTACTTTAAAAATGATCTCAAACCAGAGATCTAACTTTGTAACTGAATGATCTAGAAAAAGAAGAGGAAACTAAATCCTAAGCAAGCAGAAGGAAGGAAACAAAAAAGACTAGAATAGAGCTAAATGAGATCAAGATTTAAAACATAGAGAGATTCAACAAAACCAAAAGTCTTTACTAGACTGACAAAAACAGAGAACACAAATAACTAATATAAGAAATTATTGGGGATATTACAACAAACCCTAGAGAAATAAAAAGAATTATAAAGGTTACTATGAACAAATGTACACCAACAAATCAGATACCCTGTTGCTGGTCAGGAACTGAGTCCGTGAAAATGGTGCCGTGGATGAGAAAGATAGAATCAGACAAAGAGAAGAAAAACTGGGATCAGGGGACTCTCCATCCGATTGGAGAGAAGAGCCCAGTCACCTCATAGAGCGTGGCTTTTATTCATTTTTTAGCAAATCAAAATACATGTGCATATATGTAAGGGTAATAGATACTTAACAGTTACACATGAGCTGAAATCAACAAGTCTTAAAGGTCAATGACTCAGATCTTTTACATTTCTGTAATTTAAAGGCATTGTCTAGGCTCTTTCCTTACCCATCTCCTAGAGCATGAGACTGGAGAGTTGTTTATTATATTCCTGCTTTCTGTCAGTAGTCATGGTCTTTAACTGAAACTCCATCATTTCCCCCTTTTTTACTAGTTAATTTTTTTTTCCAGTGAAGATCTTAGGAGCCATTATATAAGCTGATACAAGGTGACCTCCTGTCACACTTGTCTTTTCCATAGGCTCTTGTGACTGTGCCTATCTTAGGTTGTCCTCCTCTGAGATCTTACCCGTCATTGACTACCAGTCAAACTTTTGAGCTCTTACATGGAAGGCAATTTCATTAATATTTATGCTTCTTCAGGTTCCTTAAATGGATATTTTTTGTGCAGATAATTAGTATTAAGATTAAGGGGTTATTAGTAGAATCTTTCTACTAAATAATGCCAAATTTAGTTTTTCTTGGCCAAGTTTTTTGACAGAAATGCTTTCATCTGGTCTAATTCTTCATTTTTTTCTATGAATATATGTTATTACTTTAGCCTTGACAATACAAACAAAATGCATATAACAATAATTCCTAATCCAATCCAAAATGATATTTGAACTGTTTTTTGTTTCCAGCAGTGAAACGGTGGCACCAGTGGTTTCTTTCAATTCGTTTTAATATATGCTCAATGCTTTCTTTTGCAATTCTAAAATATTTGTAGAAACATTAGGCTTATATCCAATCAAATGATTTTTCACTTCCTCCCAATCATGTTCACTATTATTATAAGCCAAAGGAGTAATACAAAAAGAACCTTCATTCCAATCACATTTAAAAGCTCTTAACTAGTTTAAATTATAAATTTGATTACCCAAATGTATAATAGCTCTTTCAAGATAATTCATACGATTATTCAGTTCCATATCAATGTGAGACTGGCTATGCCTAATCTCACTTGCATTTTTATGCCAGTCCTTAACATATTGTTGATTCTGGACTCCTTGATGCAGGGCTGTGCCAGTGATAGCTGCTGCGGTTATGATGCCAATCAGTCCCAAAATTCCTGCTATTAAAAGTCCAATCAGTCTTTTAGTTCTTTTTAAATAATGGTTGAGGAAATTCCACATCAACTGGGATTCTGGAGACTGCTGCCAATGTCTGGTCATCCAAACTGGTAACCATAGTCCTTTTCTTCTTCTTGCTACAAAAAGAGTTGGATTTTCCTGCAAATATGAAATCTTAAGACATGTAAATAAGGAGCAATTGGTGCAACTAATGTTCTTTCACCAAAAGTTACTGTTCCAATGATATAACTATAGGATCTCGTACACATACTGTAAAAAATTACTATTTTCTTTTTAAAATAGTAATATCAGTTTTGCTGCCTTGCCTTTCAAAAATTGGACCAGTTCCCAAAAATAATTTCCACAAATAACTTTGAGTTTTGTTACGTTTTGTGTCCCATGGTTATGGGATATATCTTCCTTGATTTTTCCAAATTATTAAGCTGTTAATAAATGCTGTATTACCAAAATTCCAGAAATAAGAATTACTGTCATTTGTGATTATGGTTGAATTATTAATGAACCAAGATATGGTTGTGTTTTTAATAGGTTTCAGTATCCCTATAAGGGCCCGATCCTTTACAATTCCATAGGAATCATTAAACAACACAACCTCTGTAAGCCCATGACAAATATGCCATTTATCATTAAGTAGTCTGTTGTGAGAGGGACATGTAAGATTTACCATATTTTCTGGCATATAGGGCAAAGAAGGGAAAATGAGAACATAAATTCAAGTTTGATTTTTCCTTGTTAAATCTATACTGCGATTTTTAGGTTGCATGCATACAGAACCATATCCAATACAAATAGGGCAGTCTATAAAAGGTAAAGTTAAATTTTCTATAAGTTTCCCTTCTTCTTTTGGCTTTAAGGGTAGTCATATATTTATAGGTCCTGGAAAATTGTGAGATTGATTAAGATCAATTGGGTAAGACTCATCGTTCCAAGTTAACAGCTCTAGAAGAGGTGGGTTGGTTATGTATGCCCAATAAGTGTAATTATGATGTGGTATCTTACCTTGACCTAATACTTTACATATAATTAATCGAATGTGAAACCACCATGTCCATAGTTTAAGTCTTGGCAGCATCTTCATCTCTAGGCTTGATTCTTCTGGAAGGGATCCACTGCTCTTCTCCTGTTTCTGTAATGATAAGAGCAAAACCTCGGCCCCAAAATTTTACCTCTCCTTTTTCCCATTTATTGGTTGTTTCATTTTTCCAATATATTGGTTGTCCACATTTTTCATTTTCATTCCCTTTTTTAACCTCCCAATGTTTTTCTGCTGCTGTGGTATTAGAAATTTGTTGTCTATTAAGAAAATGTAAAGTAAGCAATGCTTTAGATAGTTTGTCTTTAGCAGATTTCCTCCATCTCCCCCTTTTTTTTTTCCAACATTAATTTTAATTTAATTTTAAAGTGATTGCTTTTTTCTACTATCACTTGTCCTTGGGGGTTATATGGAATTCCTGTAACATGTTCAACATTCCAGTCACCGCAAAATTTTTGAAAGATTGACTAAAATAGCAGGCCCATTATCAGTTTTTAGCTGTGCTGGCAGGCCCATTACAGCAAAACAATGTAATAAATGAGAATGTACATGTGAGGCCTTTTCACCAGCTTGAGCAGTTGCCCAAATAAAATTAGAATATGTGTCCACTGTCACATGCACATACTGAAGGCAGCCAAAAGAGGACACATGTGTAACATCCATTTGCCAAATTTCATTAGGATGTTCTCCACGGGGATTAGTTCCTGGAGAGGAAGTGGGGGCATTTATGGACCCACAAGTAGGACATTGTCTAACAATCCTATTACTTTCTTTTACTGTTAGTGGGGATATTTATGACGTAAGCCAGAAGCATTAGTATGTATAAGTTTATGATAATCAGCAGGAGATTCTGTATGAGCAATAAGTTTATCTACTAAATCATTCTGTGAAGCCATAGGGCCAGGAAGTTGAGAATGGGAATGAATATGTGTAATGTAGATTGGATTAGACCATTCACGAACAGTTTTTTGTAATTGTAGGAAAAGAACTTCTAATTCAGAAGCTGGACTTATTTGAGTTGTTTCTATACGACAAACAATGTGACAAACACAAGCAGAATCAGACACAATATTTAAAGGCTCAGAATCAGTTAGCAATTGAATACTGAAAAGGAACCTGTTTTTGAATTTTTTATCCTGCATTTGCAACCCATGTTGAGGAAGGACTTCTTTAGCCAGCTGAAATAGTTGTTTCAGTTCAGAAGATTGCTTGGTGGCAAAAAGAATATCATCTATATAAGGAATAATTATAGCCTTAGGAAATTGTTTTCATAAAATTTGTAATGCAATGTGAACAAAGGATTGACATAATGTAGGACTGTTCATCATTCCCTGAGGTAAAACTTTCTACTGATATCTTTCGGTAGCAGCTGAATGATTAATAGAAAGAATAGTAAATGCAAATTTTTCTCTATCATTTGGATTAAGAGGAATAGTAAAGAAACAATCTTTTAAGTCAATAATAATAATATGCCAATTTTGTGGGATCATAGTTGGGTATGTAAAGATCCCATAGGTTTAATAACTTTGTTAATTTCACGCAAATCAGTTAACATGCGCCATTTGCCAGATTTCTTTTTAATTACAAAAACTGGAGAATTCCATGGACTAGTAGAGGGCTCAATATGCCCTACCATTAATTGCTCCTGCAATAATTTTTTCAGGGCTTCCAATTTTTCTTTTGGAAGCAGCCACTGTTCTACCCAGATAGGCTTGTTTGTCAGCCATTTTAAAGGTAATGGGAAGCCCTTTGTAACAGTAGCCCCTACTCTAAATTTGAATGTCCTAGACCACTGTAGTCTCCAGTAAGCCCAGTTTCAGGTCAGGAAGGGGGAGCATATTGCATATGATTAATAAGATGTTTAGCTGTATCAGAAACGTGAGGAATATTCAAATAAGCTCCCCATTGGTATAATAAGTCTCTTCCCCATAAACTAAGTCCTACATCCACAACATAAGGTTGCAGAGCAGCCTCTTGTCCTTCTGAGTACCTTAAATATCTGAGTACTCTGATAAACATCTGCCATTGTTCCAACTAGGCACCTTTTGCAAAGTCCAAGCTTGTGGCCAATATTGTTTAGCAATAATAGAGACATCAGCTCTGGTATCCACTAATCCTAAAAATATCTTTCCGTTTATTTTTATGGTAATTTCAGGCCTTTCATCTCCAATTACTGTTTGCCAAAAAACTTTATGCCCACTGGAACCAAATTCCTCTGCACGTTTTAAAGGAGGTTTACAATATGGTAACAAAAGAAGTTGAGCTATGCTATCTCCTGATTCAATTTGATAGGGAGTTAAAGCTTGTACCAATAAACAAATTTTTCCATCAATTGGAGTTAATGATCCCAGTTTACACCAAAACATCTTGGGTCGTAAGACTGCTACGGCCAATAATGAAACCTACATTGTTTTCTGGGATAGGCCCTTTAATTCCTGTTCTTATTTTTTGTATACCCAGTGAAGGTGTAATGAACTTAGTTTCAGCTGAGGGAAGATCGACAGCTGCACTGCCTTTAGTAACTGCCTTAAGTTCTGTTATAGACCGGAGCAAGCTGTTCCGTTGCTGACTGGGTAGATTTGAGCTAGGTTGGAAGATGTGCTCATATTGTTTGTCTAAGGGCCTTGAGCGAGGCCCGCTTGGAAATTTCCCAACTTATTAATGAGACTGCTATTTTATTATATTTAGAATGGCATTCCTTGGCCCACTGAAACCCCTTCTGACATATAGGACATACATGAGTCGGTATTGATCTATTATTGTCACTAGATGGAGCTCTTACACCAGTTTTGGCTCGGCAATCTTTTCTCATTTGACCCGGTTTCCCACATTTAAAGCAATTTAAATTGTTAATCATAGGACTATGTCCCTTTATAGGTGCTGCAAGAAGGGTCATGTTATATTTATTAGACCCAATATCTTAGCATGCCTTTATATAATCCTGTAAAGTACCTCCATTTGCCTTTATGGGACTCAAAGCCTTTTTACACTCACTATTAGCATTATCAAAAGCCAACATCAGAATAAGCATCTCTTTAAGTGAGTTACTGTTTTGTTGACTACATCTGCCACCTAGCTACAAATTCAACGAAAGGTTCAGTATTTCCTTGAACAGTTTTGGAAAATGATTGTACAGCCTTTCCAGGGGTGGAAATTCGTCACCAGGCAGCTAGGCAGCACAATCGAACTTGTACAATGGCAATATTATCATATTGTGCTTGGCAAGGAACTCCAGCCCATTGACCTATTCCTAATATTTGTTCAGCAGTAATAGGCACTGGTGGATTTTGCTGTTGATTTCATCGTACTACAATATGAGCTTTATCAGCCCACCAAGTTTTAAATTGTAAAAATTCTGCTAGACTAAGAACAGCTTGAGCTAACAAATCCCAACCCCAGGGTATTAATCTGTCTGCTTGTGCCATTCCTTGCAACAATTCTTGAGTATAAGGAGAATTTACACCATACTGAGTGTATGCTTGTTTTAATTCTTTGATATTTTTAAAAGGAATAGGAGCATGCTCATAGTGTACACCCCCTTGGGGATTGTCAGCATCTACTGGAATTTGAGTTACTGTAAATGGAAAAGTAGAAAAAAGTTGCATAGCCTCTGAATCTCCTTCTCTACTTCCCTGTGCTATACTTTTCTTAATTGATGAGGATTGTGCTGGCACAAAAACAGAAACTTTAGGTGGGTAATCAAATGTTATAAAAAATGGATCAGTAGATACCTTAGGAGGTGCAGACGCTGGCCCAAAAGACAACAAATCATAATTTGGAGCAGATGGCATAGCGACTGCTGGAAAAGCTCCATAAACTTCCTCTTTCCTTTCCTTCTTTCTATTAGACATGAGTCTATCTGTCCCTGCCAGTTCACTAACCCCCTCATGTATATTTTCATCAAAATCACCATTAGCTTGCTCTGCTATAGGTCCAGCAATAGCAGTATCCTCTTTATAATCTTCATCTTCATCTGATTATAAAGGTTCAAGAGCAACAGAAATAAGACTACACCAAGACCATACATGAAGGGGAATTATTTCTCCATTTTGATAAGCTCTTTTTAAAGCTTTATCACTAACTTCCATTGTTCCAGGTTTAAAATATCCTGTCCTTGTGGCTAAAACCAATAACAATGTTTCTGCACAAGAAAAAAAAGTTCCTCAAAAGCCAAGGATTTAATAGTTACACCTGTGCATTTTAATAAAGTTTTTAACACTCTGGAGAACTCTTTAAAGACCGACTGCTGATTACCCATTACCCTGATGATTCCAAGGATGAAGCTTACCTTTTCTGTTTTGTTTTTCTTTTAAAACCGCTCTCAGGAGCTCCTTGGTCCGCGCACTGAATCAAAGAAAAATTTCGATTTCAGAGCCCCACGTTGGGCGCCATATGTTGCCGGTCAGGACCTGGGTCTGTGAAAATGGTGCCGCGGATGAGAAAGAAAGAATAAGACAAAGAGAAGAAAAACTGGAATCAGGGGACTCTCTGTCAGATATGGAGAGAAGAGCCCAGCCACCTCATAGAGCGTGACTTTTTTTCATTTTTTAGCAAATCAAAATACATGTGCACATGTGTAAGGGTAATAGATATTTAACAGTTACACATGAGCTGAAAACAAAAAGTCTTAAAGGTCAATGACTCAGCTCTTTTACATTTCTGTAATTTACAAGCATTGTCTCAGGCTGTTTCCTCACCCATTTCCTAGAGCATGAGACCGGAGAGCTTGTTTATTATATTCCTGCTTTCTGTCAGTAGTCATGGTCTTTAACTGAAACTCCATCAATACCCTACATAAAATGAATGAGTTCCTAGAAACAGGCAAACTACCTACACTGACTGAAGAAAAAACAGAAGATTTCAACCGACCAATAACAACTAGTAAAGAGATTGAATCAGTAATCAAAAACCTACCAACATCCATATTTAGTAGTAATCTTTTGATGATGTTCTTTCGTAATCTGTAACAATGTTCTACAACAATGCAAAGTGTAGGTGGAGGAAAGATGTATGGAAATTGGGCACATTAAGCATGACTGCTTTGTAAGCTCACAACTTCTCTAATAAAATATATATATATATTTAAAAAAGGACAAAGAATTTTTAAAAAATCTGCTAACAAAGAAAAGCCAGATGGTTTCGCTGGTGAATTTTACCACACATTCTGAGTAGAATTAACTCCAATCTGGCTCACACACTGCCAAAAAATTGAAAATGCTGGAATACTCCCTAACTTCTTCTATGAGACCAACATCACCCAAATATCAAATTTAGATTAAAAAAAAAAAAAAGACCATAAGAGAAAAGTATAGACCAATATCCCTTATGAATATAAACGCAACACCTCAACAAAATACTAACAAACTGAATCCAACAGAACATAAACAGAATTATACACCACGATTGAGTGGTACCTATCCCAGGTATGAGAGAATAGTTCAACGTAAGAAAATGTAATACAACACATTAATAGAATTTAGGGGGAAAATTATCTAATTCATGCAGAAAAGGCATTTGACAAAATCCAGCACCGTTTCTTGATATAAACACTTAGAAAACTAGGAATAGAAGGAAACTTCTTCAACATGACAAGGGACATGTATGAAAAACACACAGCAAACATCATACTCAAGGGTGAAAGACTGATAGCTGTCCCTCTAAGATCAGGAATAAGACAAGGATGCCTACTGTCACCACTGTTATTCAATATTGTACTTTAAGCTCTCGCTGCAGTGCTAAGGCATAAAAAGAAATAAATGGACCCAAGTTGGACAAGAAGAAGTAAAGCTTTCCCTTTTTGTAGATGGCATGATCTGATAACCAGAGAATCCTCAAAAATCCACAAAAAAGCTTGTAGAGCTTGTAAATCATTTCAGCAAAGTGGCAGGGAACAAGATAAAATGCAAAAATTAGTAGTTACTTAAACTATTAATAAACAATCTGAAGAGGAAATCAAGATGTCAAGTCTACCCAAAGCAGTTTAAAGATTCAATGCAACCCCAATCAAAATTGTAACAGGTTTCACAACAGACATGGAAAAGCCAATTCTCAAATTTATATGGAAAGATAAGGGAATCTGAATAGCCAAATCCATATTTAAAAGACAACAATGAACTTGGAGGACTCACACTTCTCAAATTTAAAACTTATTACAAAGCTACAGTAAACACAGCAGCATGGTACTGGCACAAGAACAAACAAATAAACCAATGGAATCTAATAGTTCAAAAAAAACCACTCACATCCACAGCCAGTTGATATTTGACAAGGGTATGAAGTCCCAGAAATTGAGAAATAAAAGTCACTTCAACAAATAATAGTGGTAAATTGGGATATCTGTCTGCAAATGAATGAGGATGGTCCCATTTATTTGAACCTATAATTAGCAATATACTAGTTAAATATATATCCCAGATACTTAAATTCTCAGTCACTTCATATGCTGGTTGGGTCCTGGACTCAGACGAGTTGCAACAACTATGCTCCAGTTCATTGAACACTCCCAGGACAACTAACAAAAGCATGAAGATGGACAACGCCCATCCCCCCCAAAAAAAGAGTATCTATGACTGCAAGCAAGACAGTTGTATCCATTTCCCCATGAAATCAAATCTCCCTCTCAATCAGAAAAAGTACTCATCATGATCCTAAAATCCACAAGATTGACGATTGAACAAAAATAAGGGGAGAATGCAACTAAGGATTAAAGTAGACATTATTATTCTAGCAATGGAAGAATTTGTAATATTGATATAAAGGCAGTGGCCACCAGAGGTTCTGAGGGGAGGGAGAGGACGGAACATGTAACATGGGGCAATTTGGGAACATTAGAATTGTCCTGCATGACATTGCAATGATGGATACACACCATTATGCATTTTGTCAAACCTATAAAATTGGGTGGTGCAAAGTATAAACTGTAATGTAAACTATAGACCATGGTTACTACAAATGTTTTAATATGTGTTCATCAATTGTAACAAATGTACCACACTAATGAAAGATGTTGTTAATGGGGAAATGTATGGAAGGGGGAAGAGGTGAGGTATATGGGAATCCACTATATTTTCGATGTAACATTTCTGTAATCTAAATATTCCTTAGTAAAATGAAAAAAAAAAGAAATAAAATAAAATAGAATGAAGGTGGAGTCCTACCTTATCCCATATACAAAATTAACTCTAAATGAATAAAAGACTTATGTATAAGAGCCAAAATTATAAAACTCCCAGAAAAAAACATAGGGAAGCATGTTCAGGAACTTGTCTTAGGCTATGGTTTCTTAGACTTTACACAAAGAGCATTAACAATAAAAGAAAACACAGACACATGGGTCTTCATCAAAGTTAAAGACTTTGTGCATCAAAGGACTTCATCATGAAAGTAAAAAAACAATCTAAAGAATTGGGGGAATATATTTGAAAATCATATATCCAATAAAGGTTTAACATCTAGAACATATAAAGACATCCTACAACTTAACAACATAAAAACAAACAACAGAGTTTTAAAATGTGCCAATGCAAAAGTACCAGGAATGTGGTGGCTTTTATAATAGGAATTTTATTTGCGATAAATCTTACACTTCTCAGGACATGAAATGTCCAAATCAAGGCAACATCAGAGATGCTTTGTCAACAAAGTCAGCTACTGGTGATCTGGGCATCCTGCCACATGGTGAGGCAAAACGGCAGCCAATCTTGCGAAGGTCCCTGCTTTCCCTTCAAGGCTCACTGATTCCTGGACCTCAGCTGTGGGTAGTCAGGCATATTGCTTGTCTCATTCCAAGCCTCCTCTCTGAGCCTCAGCTGCTCCAGTTTCTCCCTGAGCCCAGATGTGTGCTATCAGGCATATGGCTCATATATTCAGCTTTGGGCTTCTCTATGGCTCAGCTTCTTACAGGCTTAGTGCCTCAGATTCAGCTGCTAGGGACCCTTGAGTCCTCTCTCACACATGGTCAGGTCAAAATGGCAGAGTTCCCTTCCCTGTGTGTCTTCTTTCTCTCTGCTTCCATTTATATAAGGATCCAATAAGAGGGCAGATACCTAACCTGAGTCACAACTCACTGACATCATCCAACCAAAAGCAATCAGAGTTGGGAGCAGTTTTAGCTCAAGTGGTTGAGTGATTGCTTCCCAAGTATGAGGTCCTGGGTTATAATCCCTGGTACCTCCTAAAAAAAAAAAAAAAAAAAAAGCAATCTAAGTAATTAATCTAATCAAATTACCTTAACCAAATGTAAAGCAATCGAATGATCTCACACTCCCAGGAATGGATTAGTTCAAAAATATAATCTTTTCATGAAGGGATTAATCAAATTAAAACTGAAACTGTCACATTACTCAAAAGAATTGAAACCAGAAACTTGCACAGATATTTTCACCAATATTCATAGAAACATTATTCTTGCCAAAAAATGGAAGAACAGATGAATGGATAGACAAAGTGGGGTGGAATATTCTTAATTAGTGAAGAGGAATGAAGTTCTGATAACATGAGACCACATGAAGAATCTTGAAATAAGCCAGACACAAAAGGACATATGTATGATCTCATTGATATGAAACAATTAGAATAAGTAAACTCATACTCAGAAACTAGAATAAAGTTTAAAGAGGACACGGTAGGGATAAGGAAGTGGGAATTAATCCTTAATTGCACAGATCATCAAGGTGATTATATCCCTCATGGTGACTGCTGCTCTCAAATGAGTCTGCTCTACACAGCCATCTCTTTTTTTTTCTTTTTTTAAAGGAAGCTTTAGATTACATAAATATTACATCAAAAATATGGGGGTAGAGGGGAATATAGGGGATTTACACATAACGCACTCCCTCCTTTTCATACAATTTCCCCTATTAGCAACATATCTCATTAGTGTCACAACCATCTCTTTTAACATTTTCAGGTTACCTCTCTCTAATAACAGTTCCACTGTTGCTGGCACAAAGTTGCTGTACCAGAGCCCTTGAGGCTCCCTTACACCACCAACACCAAACTTTATAATCAGTCCTTTAAAAATACATCTTCCTTAAGTTGTCTTTTTTTGAGTGAACAATCTGTTTTCCTTAGGAATTTGATAAAGTATATGATACTGAATTAAATTGCTTAATTTTATGAGTTGGTTTTCTTATTTATAAATTAAAATACTGTAACAATTGCTCTTCAGCTTATTATGATGATGAAAGAGATGCTTTAAATAGAGAGTTTGAAAGAGTAAACACTCAAAAATAATATCATTACGGTTATTTTATTGTAAGGATGCAGTTCACTGTGTGCAATAGAAAACACGACCTGAAGTGACATAACTAAAATGAATGCTTAACACCCATTAAAAGAAATACAAAACCTCCTTTTGGATTTATTTTGTGGTTCATTTTGTGTTTTCCTTGAATCCTTTTTGGGGGTCAATCAGAGTTGGAAAGGCCCCTGGGCTGGACACAGCTACGTCTCTCCTGGCATCTTTTTGATACAAGGAACCCAGTGGCTCAGCCCCTGAGCAGCTAGAATGAAATAAAGTAAAAAAATAAAATATTTTTTAAAAAAATTTTAAAAGGAAAAAAACAAAGGCACAAAAAACAAAAAATTTCTTGATAAAAATTGAAATTACTTGTATTTTAGAAATAAAAATAATAAATACAAAACAAGATGTTTCAGGGTTGTTTAAATCAGGTGCTTGACACCATTATCTATGAACCAAGTTTGTTCTCTCTTCTCAACCCTAAAATGCACGCTGCCTGATATCTGGACACATACTGGAGGAAAAGGGAAGAATAGTCATTAGGAAACCACTTTATTGACACTATTAAGTACATGGTAGGAAAGGGGCTTCTTGACATCTCTGTCAGCACCTGACCTCTCTGTCATCACATCAATGTGTTTGGGACCAGAGAGACTAGCAGGATTGGAGTGAGCAGAACAGGTCCGAATGTAAAGGAAAAATACTTCCAGGGAAATCAGTAAATTAGGAAGATCTGCTATATCTGGTGTGATGATTAGGCTCATGTGTCAACTTGGCCAGGCAATGGTGCCCAGTTGTCTGGCCAAGAAATCACTGGCCTAATTGTTACTATGAGAACATCTCATAGAATTGAATTACCAGTAAGTTATTGTATCTGTAGCTATTTTCATCTATAATCAACTGAAATTGGCTTCAACAACAAGAGATGTCTCAACCAATCAATTGGAGGCTTTAAAAGGAGAAGTGATGTTTTCAGCAGTCAGAAGGGAAAATTCTCATCTCAATTTCAGCCAGCCACCTTTTCCAGGGGAAAACATTGAAAATCTTCTTCAGAGTTCCTGGCTTGAAGGCTGTCCCACGGAACCTGTACTTGTATATCCCCCCATCTTGGGAGACAACTTTACAAAATCTGATAATATTTACAGGTGTCTCCTGTCAGTTCTGTTTCCCTAGGGAACCCTGACTAATACACCTGGTGACAATGATGAGCCCAGTTGCAGAAGATATCCTATAACTTTGACAACAATTTCTACTTCAGTCCCAAACTGAATGATACTGTAGTCTTTTCCCCACTAACAAAGACAGTAATTATCAGGGGCCTGGGGTTGCCAGCATTAGATACCATCTCTGGCTAACCTAATCAAAACAAACTGGCATTCAACAGAGAGATGTAAGGCAACTCAAAATCAGTGGGTGTGCCAGAGAATCTGTCTATAAAAACAGAGAGGACCCAAGAAAGATGCACTACAAAGGGTCCTGCCCTGGGAAGTCTGCTAGAGGAAGGCCCACCACTGTGGCTGGTTCTGCTGCCTCTCATCATTGTCATCACTGTCACTCATTGCAGCATCCACCCTTTGATTTTTTGCAGGTTTTACTCCAGATTTCGGGCCAGGGTGAGCATGTCCAAGAGACCAGGCCTCGTTCATCTGCATATACTCTAATGGCCTGGGTGTAAGGAAAGAAAATCAGGCTCCTCTGATCTTCCATATGCTCTCCTCAAAACCACATGGTGTAATCTATTCTAAAAGTATATCCAACTCTATTACTTCCCTGTTGGAGATCCTTCCCGGGACTCACAGTACCCATGATCCAGCTCTTATGAGCCTCATCTGGTTTAACAGTAAGAGATAACCCTTCCTCATTTAACCTTAGCTGCAGTGACCTTCTTTCCTACCATGCACCACAAGCTCCCTCCCACAACAGGACTTGCACTCTTACTTCTTTCTAGATTCTTCCCCACCCCCTGCTGCTCATCAGCTACTCTTAGTCAACCTTAAGGACTCCATCAAATGAAGCTATATCAGGGGAGCTTTACCACTTCTTCATGACTGGGCTAGTATCCTACAATTTCCCCTCAATCTTTAGTTCCCTTAGCTATCACTTTTATACTAATACATCTGGACTCTCTCCCTAGAATAAGATGCTGAAGACAGGGATAACCATGGCTGTCTTGTTCATCACTGAGTCCCACACTGCCTGACACCTTCTGGTAATC
Source organism: Tolypeutes matacus (assembly GCA_026826555.1). Taxonomy (NCBI): domain Eukaryota; kingdom Metazoa; phylum Chordata; class Mammalia; order Cingulata; family Chlamyphoridae; genus Tolypeutes; species Tolypeutes matacus. The sequence goes on along the minus strand of JAKSZT010053947.1, from coordinate 1,438,207 downwards.
CACAGCTGCCCAATCTACCTGGACCCTGATTCATCTGTCTTTCCCAAGAGACACCTACATCAGTGCTTCTCAAGCTTTGATACACATGAATCCCTAGAGGAGAATGTGAACAATTGAATTCTGATTCGGGTAGGTCAGGAGGTTCTGTGTTTCTGAAAAACTCCCTGATGATGCCAATGTTCCTCGTCCATGTACAACACTTATTAAATCAAATTAGGTTCAAGTTGGTCCCATTGGGAAGTCCAGGACAACGGAGCCAGGATGGTGTTGTGCATGGAGTTTTGTCTCACTTGTCTCTAGGTGCCCAGGTAATGCTGTCTCTGCCCAGCAAATTGATGCAGGATAATGGTCTTAAAGGGCCTCACACATTAGCCAGTTTCTGACTAGGCTCACGGGGTTTCATTAAGAACAGGTCATTTGAAAGAGAATGCAGAGCTTGAAGCCAATTTAGCTTGTACATGTAGAATGTATTTTCACATCCAAACACTTCAGCTGAGCCCCCAGGTGAGGGCTATTACCAGAGCGGAATATTTCAGTCTGAAACTGAAGCTCCTGAATTATAACACAGAATACCCAAATTGAAATGTTTGACCAGAATCTGGCACCCCAACAGCACAAGGACAGGTGAACAATGTCTATATTTATGGAAAAGAAGTTCAACCTGTGGCACTCCCACAAGAACATCAAATAATGTTGTTTGGGGATTAAACATTTATTTACTAAGCTTTTCCATTTTGATGCTTTGTTTCAAATTTAAGCTGCAGAACATAAATTATGACATAAAGTGGGTTTTGGAATAAAGTTGAGGGCTGGATTAAACAGGTCAGATGATAAATGGAGACTGCAGGACCATGGATTGTGTGGTCTCTGTTACTTCCAAGAGTTAACCCCTCCTGTTCTGGTACCACTCTTCCTTCTGTCCTTCTGGATTGTCAAGTCCTGTGACCATGTTGTACTGAACATGAATGCCGACAAACTGCCCATTTTTGATGGTGAATTTTACAAAAAAGTGCTTTGGTTTCAACAGAAGAATGCTTATATTGGCTTTTCAAGTGTTTATCTCTCCAAACTGAACTGTATGGGCCTTGGATGAGATTCTTGAAATTTATCTCAAAATTGAAATTAAGTTTTCTTACCATTTTCCCAACAAAATCACCTTCCTGCACAAGTGATTCTAACAATGTCTTAGGTTTAATTCACAGATTGGAAGTAAGAAACCAGGTACAAACTGATAGGATGTGAATTCTCTCAGCATAGCACTCCTTAGATGCCCTAAAGCTTCCTAAAATGCATAGAATCATGTAGCATGCAGCTTATTGAAATATTTATGTATATTCTAGAAAAAAAAGTTCATACAATTTAATGCCTTATTTTCTCTATCCTCACTTGGCTTTGTTGAGCAGAAAGAAAGTTATGTCGAGCAGCTGCAGAAGAAAATGCAAAGATAATATGGAAGAAATTTACTCATTCTGTCAAAGTCTCTCTTCTAAAAACCAGAGCCCTTAACTTTCAGGTCTGGATATGGCAAGAAAGTTTTGGAGCCCTCTTAAGTTGGAGACCCTGAGCTTTTGGGTGTGCTTGCTGCATTAATGTAAACCAGTTAGGCATTGTCTGCTTAGCTATTTATCAAAAAGCTAACTCCTCACTCTGTCATGAAGGAGAGACCATGGCAATCAGCCCTGTGTCTGATGCCTTCTGAAACTGTACTTAAGGCCTATTGTTTGTATAGTTCTGAGCAATATCCAAGAGTTGACCCTCCTAGGCCTTGGAGGATCAGAAATCAACAGCATAATATACTCACTTGGGTTAATGGAATCCAGAGCAAGAAATGGAGAGAGGGAAATGGTTTGATTGCAACATGTACACATTTGAGACAATGAAATTAAATGCAAAATAAATGTTTGTCTGGTTTCAAACGAAAATACAATGAGGCCCCATCCACTGGTTATCATGTAAGTCCAGGTTTAGTCTACTAGTTAACTATTCTCACATGAGTCAGGCACAGAGTGAATATCCTACATGTGGTACAGTTTTTGAAGTCACTGTAGTAGTCACCTTCCTTGCTCACCATAACACAATTGTGGTGGTCACACCTATTGTGACTTTGATTGGTTTTACTAATGTAAAATCTGGTGGCAATCATTAACAGGTGTGACTATTTCTCATCAGCCCAGATCTCTCTGAATCCAAACTTTTTTAAGAGTAAAGGATAATGCAATTCTTCAAAATTTATGCTTTCTTTTTCTGATATAATTTCAAGCACCTTGACAGATACATCAATTTCCTTAGGTTCCTACCTCTTTCATGTATTTTTCTCCTCCAACACTTTTTAAGACCATGAGGAAAAAGGCTATGTAAATTTAATTCCTGTCCACACACCTCTTACATGCTTTCTCTAAGAGACCACAAAATTTACTTTTACCTCTGTGAAGAAGAACTTAAATGACTCTACCTATTCACCCTGTTGCTTTCTAAGAAGTCTTACACTGGAAGTCTTTATTCTTACCCCACCCCATAATCGCATGACTGCAAATTCCCATGTGTTTTTATTCAAGATTAATGGCCAGAACACAGACCAGACATAACAATACTAAAGACGGAAGATTCATTAAAAATATTTTGCTCACATTCCTTCAAACTGCCCATTTCATAAGGTGATTTCAACTAAGTTAAACTTGCAGAGCTCAAAATCCATAATTGATTTCATTAGTTCCCAATACAATTAGTGATAGATCCAGGACTTCCTAACTGGCAATAGCCAGTCCACCAAATGGAGAAAAACAAATGGTTAGCTTAAGTTCCAACTAGCTATTCTTTTGGGTGGTGTGGGTGGCACTAAGAAAATAATGGGCTATAAATTTAATACCCTGATGACTCATATAAATGAAATATGTCCAACTGCACAGAACACACATGCTTCAAAAAAAGAAGGACTAACAAAGCCTAAGTTTTTTTTTCACAACCATTATTTCAGAATCTCTCTCTTCTGCATGGATATCTATGTCCTTCAAAAGGGTTGGAACATTTTCTGCCATTATTTCTGCAAATATTCCTTCTGCCCTTTTCACTTTTCTTCTCCTTCTGGGACACCCATGGCACATATGTTTGCACGTCTCCTGCTGTCATTTAGTTCCCTGAGAACTTGTTCATGTTTTGCCAAACTTTTCTTCATCTGTTCTTTTCTAGGTTCACTTTCAGAAGCAATTTCTTCAAGTTCACCACTCCTTTCTTCTGCCTCCTCAAATCTGCTATTATATGATTCCAGTGTATTTTTAATTTTATTTATTGCACCTTTCATTCCCATAAGATTTGCTATTACTCTATGTATGCTTTCAAATTCTTCTTTGTGCTCATCCTATGTCTTCTTAATATCCTTAATTACTTTAGCCATCTTATTGAATTTATTAAGGAGATTTGTTTGAACATCTATAATTAGTTGTCCCAAATCCTTTATATCATCTGTAGGTTTATCTTGTTCCTTTAACTGGGCCATATCTTCCTGTTCCTTGGTGTGGATTGTAATTTTTTGTTGGTGTCTTAGCATCTTGCTTGCTAGAGTATTTATTCTGGGTGCAGTTTTTCTCTTTAGTTTAGGGCTTCCTGCCCTTTCTCTCTTGCTGGTTTTGTAGTAGGATCCAAGGATATAGTTGGTGCTGTAAGCTGTGGCGCCTCAAGCTGCCCTCAGTGCCTTCAAGGCCCAATGAAGCTTCTCCCAACTTTCTCCTTACCCCTTCCAGGGGTAGGGATAAAGCCACAGCTGTGTGGAATAATCCAAATCATGCAGGCCTAGACTGCAGTTGCCCAGAAAGACTGACGAAACTTCACGCCCCTTTCTCCCTTGTCTGGGGCCAGGATGGTGCTGCAGGTGTGGGCAGCAATCTGTGCAGTGCACGTCCAAGATGACCACAATTGCCCCAATAGATTTCCAATTATTAAGTCTATGCCAGCCAAATGTACCTGCAGCCCGCCAGCTGCCTCCCTACTTAAGATGGGGCTGAATCCTAAGCTAGGGCTGCAGGCCAATCTGGGTGAAAGAAATTGATCCTTACTGCCACCATGATTTTCAGTCAGCATGGCTAACCCTCATGCTGGGGGTGGCATCAAAATGGCAGCTAACAGCCCCTTCGACTTGGACAGGTTCATTGTTCATCTGTGCTTAGGGTAATATTTTAGCCAGCCCAACGGACTAATCAGTAGCTGACATTGGTGGCCTACTTGCTCCTCCTTCCCTGTTTTTGGGAAATGGAGCTTCCAATTCCTGCCACAGAATAGCTCCTGGGTGGCTTACATGGCCAAAGTAGGATGATCACTGGCCTCCATGGCATGGTCTGTTATTTCCCAGAGAAGATGGCGCAGCTCCCCTCAGCTTCCACCCTGTCCATGGTGGGCCTGTTGTTTAGGCTATTTCAGCAAATCTGATCTCGATGGAAAGAAGCTGGTCCCTACCAGCACTGTGATCCTCAGTCAGCCCCATTCTCCTGTGTCAGTCAGGGAGTTAAGATGGTGGCTACTGTTCACTTTCTGACTTGGACAGGTTCAAATTTAGCTGTTCTTAGAATTATAGTTTAGGCCTCCAAATTTACTAATCAGTAGCTGAAGTTGCTGCCCAACCATCTCTTCCTACCCTTTTTTTGAAAAGTGGAGCTTCCAGTTCCAGCCACAGAATAGCTCCTGAGATAGCTTGGAGGATGGGTAATGGCCTCCATGGTATAGAGGGCTCTAATTGCAAATCTTCTCTGCAGAAGGCTTTCTCCTCCTTCCATTCATTCAAGGATGTTACAGGATGCACTTCTGGTCTCCTGGAGCCCCCAAAGAAATCCTTTAGTTACCTCTGGGAGATTCCTAATTGTCCTGTAGCAGTAGCTGATTCTAGGAGCACCTTACTCTGCTGCCATCTTGCTGGTTGTCACCTCATCCTTTATTTTTCAACTGATAATATTTAGATTAGGAAAAAAATGTCACTTTGACTTGTAACTTAAGTTTTGGGAATATACTCTCACTGTGATAAATAAATTTTGCCAAGGACAACAGAAGTGTTCTACATGATCTTATAAGGATGGTTACAGGACCTGTTGATTTGCATCAAAGTTTATTAAAGTGTTTAGTACAAAATATAAACCTTAATGTAAACCATTGACCACGGTCAGTAGCTATGTTTCAATATTTGTACATCAGATCAAACAAACTTGCCATCCACATATAAAATGGTATTAACACGGGAGTGGGAAAAGGAGGAAAATATTAGGTATAGAGGATTCCCTGTACTCAGCACGGGATGTTTCTGTAAAGTCTTCTATCTTCTTTGAGGACAAAATGAAGAAAGGTAGACACTGGGGCAAAATAAGGAAAAAAACGTCATTGTACATATAGGACAACAGAACTTACACTGAATAAATGGCAAAATGTCAAAAACAATTTTTTTAATACTTTGTCATTACTTAGTATTAACCTCAATTTATATATTTTTATTTCTTTTTATCCTTTTCAATTGTTTTGTACTTTATTTCTCATTTTGAAAACTATCATTATTATTTCATTTTCTTATTAATTGAATTTGGCTATTTTTTATAGGCTTCGTTTTAGAAGAAGTTTTGGATCACAAAAGGTGTACAATTGTGGCAGGGGAGGATCATTGTACAGAGTGGCTTTTATGTGGGATACACGGGAGGCAACTCTCCTGCACAAACATATAAGGCATAGAAACGTGTTCAAATCTATATTGTACTCGTCACGGTGGGTGGAGATTCCCAGATTACCCAAGAAATATCAAATTCCCATCATGGGGAGGTCTGCCACATTCTCTAATGGATCAGCAAGAATCCTCTGAGTACAGACAGGGACAATGACTATTTAAAGAGGATGGTCCATGCATGGACCTTTGATATTGATGACTGTGCATATGCAACTGTACTCTTGAAGTTAAAACTGAGCCTAGTATTATAGAGTGCCTAAGAGATGTCTCTGGGAGACTCTCTGTTCTCAAATGTGGTGTGTCTCTAAGCCATACTCAACATAAAAATGCATTACCTTCCCCCAAGTGTGGAACATGACTCCCGTGGGTGAATTTCCCTGGCAACAAGAAATTACAACAAAACTCAAACTAGCAATGCAACTGGAAAAAGACTTTGACCAAAAGGGTGAAAAGGAAAAGACAAATGAGTTTATATGACCAAGAGACTTCAAAGTAAGTTGAGTAGTCATTCCAGAGGTTACACTTATGCATGCCTTAGCAGGATTTCTTTGAATGCCAATTAGATACTACCCAAATAGCAGGGATGCTGTGGGCTCTGGAGACATCCAGACACTATAGTCAGGGCAGATAGGTCAGGAGTTAGGGACCTTGCCAGTGGGGCCTACATTGGAATTTATGCTCTCCAGTGTGATAGAGTTGGACTCAGCCCAGGGGGGAAGGTGCCCTGTTAACCACCCTGTAAGGTTATGGTCTGGCTACCCCTCAATTCTACATCACAAGAGCCAAGGAAAACTGAGGAAAGTGGGAACAACCAGGGTTGAAAATCATCCTGGCAACTAACCAGCTCATTTCATCCTTCCCTGCAGGTTCAGTAATAACCCCAGAAATATCTAAGGGAAATAAAGCTTTTCCAACCACATGGTCCTAAGCCTACAACAGTCATTATTTTGGATGTTGAGTGGGAATGAGACAACATCTTATCCATATTCAGAGAATCACAACCCCAAGAAGGACTATGCTCTTAAGAGATGTTTGTTGTGGGCAAGCTGGGCTCTTACCCTCAACATAGTTGCTACACTTACTCTCCAGCTCATAAGACTCACCCAGGACAACTAAATAGGAGGATGAAAATGGACAACTACCATACCAAGGAACCAAGTTACCTTACAATTGCAAGCGAGTCCAATCCATCAGTCATATGTTACTGAAGCCCCCTCTCAATTAGAGGTGGAGTGGGCATCACCATCCCAGAATCCTCAGGATTGGAGAATGAACTATGAACTAGAGTGGACTTACTGCTATTCTTCTATAGACTTATTGTGATTCTAGCAATGGAAGAAATTTTATGATTGAGGTGGAGCCAGTCGCCAATGGATGTTCTACAGACAGAGAGAGGGAAAACAGGTATAATACAGGTGTATTTTCTGGACAGGGAATTGTCTTGAATGTCATTGCAATTTATAATACAGGCCAGTATATATATTCCCATAATCTACAGAATTAGGCTGGACAATGTAAACCTTAAGCCACGCTTAGTGGCAATGCTCCAAAACGTGTTCCTCAAATGCAACGAATGGGGGAAAATGTGGGGGTGTGGGTAGCAGGGCATATATAATCCCCTATATATTTTATGTGACATTTGTGTCATCTAAGTATCTTTTTAAAAAATTTAAAGATGTTAAAAAAGGAATACAAAAAGAAAATAAAATCTAAGATTTTCTGTTTAAGCTGATGAATACTTTATGTAATATGTTTGATGTCAGTGCAATAATGTGAAAGCTATTTTATCAATAATTTGTAAAATGAAAAAAAAGTATTGCTTTTTAAAGTTTTTTTATTGCTATACATCATATAATTTCAAATAACCATAATAATGGCAAACAGTATAATAATATATAAAAATCATTTATCAAGTTAATATATAAGTAAAAAACATTATCTTTAGAAATGTAGGCAGGTCCTTTCCATTTGATTAAAAGTATACTCTCTGAAACTTGGAAGGAATTTTCTCCATGCTGTGAGATAATTCAGAGGCCTAAAGAGAAAGTAAGGGCTACATACTCAGGGTTTTCCTGAGAAGGGATACCCTGTTCATTTCAAAGAAGAATTGACCATGGAGTATCTTCATTCTATGACCCGCGTTTAAAGTTGCTGGAAGTACAGATTATGCTGGGTTATCCTGGATTCGCTGGCCTCAGTGACACTCAGATGGAGGGCAGAGTAGTTGACACCACCTTGGCAGCCCTGTGTGGACAGAAGAGAACAGGACTGTTTAAATCCCCAGCCCAGGCTCAAGGGGGGGATTCTGCAGGTAGTTTTGGAGCTACACACAGGTTTGGGAAAATTACCTTGTGATGTGGTGGTTCTAGGACCTCATCAAGTGTCTCCAGAGTTTTTCCCATCTTCAGCATTGTGTCCTCTTGTTGAAAGTGTTGTATCTCTCTTACTGTAGTTCACAGACCAACACAGTTAACTCTCCTCTCAGCATTTTTTTCTTTTCATTGGCCTTTCAGTAGGTATCTATGAGGCTGGAGAATCTTAAACTCTCTTTCCCTCACCTGGCATCCTCTAAGGGGGCCTCAGTCTCTCTATACCCCTTGTGAGCAGCACTCATCTTGTCGAGGACATGGCATTTCTCTTTAATCAATGTAGCCAGTGTGTCTGCAAGCTGCCATTCCCATTTTCTATAAAGTCAACTTCTCAAAGACTACACTAATCTGAATAGCAATATTGATACTCAGATTAGTGCAGCCTCTGCAGACTGTGGTGGACAGTGTGCTCTGAACTCATATCATCAGGCAGCTTCTCTATCACCCCCTCTCCCAACTTCCTGAAGGTCAGCCCAAAGGTAAGCTCCACAGAAGGACACAGACCCTTTGTGTCCCTGGAGTAACCACAGGACCCTGCCCAGTCACCAGGGATCCACCAATCACAGCAAATCCCAGAATTCAACCTGGAACCCAGAAGCAAATGTCAACTTGAATGGACATCAGCAGGTCTCGGAGCATCTGCAACATCCAGCCATTCTCTCTATCCCCACCTCCGCTGCCACTGCCCTGCTCTGAGTATCACCACACCCAACATCGAATCACCTTTATTGTCACCACCAGTACTCCCTGCAGTACCGTTTGACATACACCGCAGCCACTATCTGCTTAAATTCAAATTCCTTTGGTGCCCAGTAACACTCAATGTCTGGCTCCTGGCAGCCTTAACCCAAGCCCCCTGTGTACGTCACTTCCTGCCTGGCAAACTCTGATGTCTGCCTGGTCTTCACACCCCCCACACCCAGGCCGATTTTAGGGAATTCGCTTCTTCTGTCCCTTCATCCTCCTATGCTATTCTCCAGTTGCCATCACAACTTAGATGCCCCCTCCCTGGGGCCCTCCCCAGAATTCTTCTCCCAATAGAAACCCCTTCAAATGCCTGTGACTCCTGCCCCTCCTGCTCATTCTTGGCATCACCATTTTCCTCTCCTGTCAAGCTATGTGCTGTATTTCATTTTCTTTTCTCTGATCTGCCTTTCCCCTCTCAAACAGCAGTTTCTAGAGGATCGAGCCTTACTTTCTCCTCTTCACTGCTCAAATTCCAGGCCAAATTCCAGTTATTTTCAATGGTGAGGAATAAGCCCTTGGGTTCTCATGGCGCTTTACATGGCATTTCTCTCCGTTGCATCTCCTCACTTGCTCAGACTGGAACATGCCAATGCCCTCTCTGTGCCATTAATTACCTCCAGCTTGTACTCATTGTCATAGGAACATTGTTTGCAATAGACTAGACTTATCCTCAGAATACTGACTTACCCCTGGGAAGGAGTATGACTTAGTCCTGTGAGGTGTGTCCGTGAGTAAGAGGCAGTGCAGAGGGCTAGGTTATGCTGGATTCCCTCAGTTGCCGCTGGGTTCTTTCTTCTTACTAAGAAAATTCATCTTTCAACATGCTTGAGATGGAAGAAACCCATCACTGTGTGAATTTATCATTGAAAAATATAGCAATTACTCTCTTAGAAAATATTAAATGACATTAAATTACAGTGTCACTTCTTAATATACTGCACATTTTCCTCACAAGACAGACAAATCTCTTCCTATATTATTTTCTTTCTCTCTCTTTTAAAAAATATTTTATTGAAGCATATCACTCATACATGAACATACATAAACAATAAGTGTATAGCAGTAGATTTGACTTTACAAAACAAACATTCATAACATCATACAGCATTCTCATACCTCACCCTACCACAAATACCTTGTATTGTTGTGAAACATTTTAAAATAATGATTAAAGAACATTCCTCAAAATATTACGACTAACAAAAGTATTTTCCCCCAACCCACCCTATTATTATTATTACTATTATTATTATTATATCATTTATACATGAACATACATAAACAATATGTGTATGGAAAAAGTTTCGAACCTACACAGCAAACAGTCATAACATCACACAAGGGTCCCATACTTCAACCCTCCACCAACATCTTGCATTGTCGTGAGATATTTGTTACAAGTTATGAAAGAATATTGTCAAAATTTTACTTCTGATTTTAGTCCTTACCTTACATTGGGTGTATTTTTCCCCCAACCTACCCTATAATCAGTTTTTAATATATCTTTATGACAGAAGTTGTAAACTTTCAAAGCAAGCCTGCACATGTGCAGAATTCCCAAACAACACCCCTCTATCAACACAACACATTGTGGTGGAACATTTATTACAGATTATGAGATAATATCAACCAACCAGTATGAGGTCCACAGTGAACATTTGGCACACACTCTCCATACTCCCTCATCATCAACACAGTACATCTTTGGCAAAAATGCAAGACTATTACATTATTACTGTTAACCACAGTCCCTAGGCCATTCGAGCTATATTTTTCCCATGCCTCTCCACATTCCCACCACCCTATAACAGATATGTACACCTACTCTAGCTCACAAAGGACATTCTTGAATCTGTACCATCAACCAAAATTCTCATCTACCGTTAGTTTTACTGTGCTATTCAGTCCCTAGATTATTCTCTAACTTTCTTTCAATTGGCATTTACATGCTAGACTACCATTTACAGCCACATTCCCATTTATAAACCAGCTGTTACTCACTATAATGTATTACCTTCAACTCTATACATTTCCACACTTTTAGAGTAAAGCTAATTAAAACTTCTACATACAATATCAGTAGTCCATCTCAGTCCACATCTTAACTAGTTTAAGAATATACCACCTACCACGAGGTCTTGAAGATATTTTCCTATATTTTCTTCTAGAAACTTTATGGTTCTTGCTTTTATATTGAGGTTTTTTATTTACTTTGCATTAATTTTTGTATAAAGTGTGAAATAGGGGTCCTCTTTTCTTCTTTTGCTATAGATATCCAGGTTTCTCAGCACCATTTGTTGAATGGACTTTTGTGCCTGAGCTGGGTGGGTTTGACAGGCTAGTCAAAAATCACTTGATCATAGATGTGAGGGTCTGTTTCTGACCCAATTTGGTTCTAATGGTCTATTTGTCTGTCTTTATGCCAGTACCATGCTGTTTTTACCATTTAGCTTGGTAATATGATTTCAAGTCCAGAAATGAAAGTCCTTCAACTTTGCTTTTCTTTTTTAAGATGGTTCTGGCTATTCAGGACCCCTTATCCTTCTAAATAAACTTGATAATCATGTTTTCCATTTATTTAAAAAATGCTGATCTAATTTTTATCGGGATTGCATTGAATCTGTATATCAATTTGAGTAGAATTGACATCTTAATGATATTTAGTCTTCCAATCTGTGAGCATGGAAACTTCTTCCGAATATTTAGGACTTTTTAAAATTTCTTTGAACAATCACTTTTAGTTTTGTAAATACAAGTGCTTTATATGTTTGGATAAGTTTATTCCTAAATATTTGGGTTCTATCTGTCATATTTTTTCAGCACTCTTTTGACATTTTAATTACTTTTATTCATATAATCTTCATTTCTAGACTCTTTTTCAGGCCTCTCTCTCCTGTCTTTTCTTTTCAGGCTGTAGCACATCCTCTAGCATTTCTTGCAAAGCGTGTCTCTTGGTTACAAACTCTCTCAGTTTCTGTTTATCTGTGAATATTCTAAACTCACCGTCATTTTTGAAAGACAATCTTGCTGGATATAACATCGTTGGCTGGAAATTTTTCTCATGCCGTATCTTAAATATATCATACCACTGTCTTCTTGGCTTCATGGTTTCTGGTGAGAGATCAGCACTTAATCTCACTGGGTGTCCCTTATATGTTATGCATTACTTTTCTGTTGCTGCCTTCAGAATTTTCTCTTTTTCTTTGGCATTGAACATTCTGATTAGTATGTGTCTTGGAGTTGGTCTATTTGGATTTTTCCATATTGGAGTACGTCGTGCTTCTTGGACATGGATATCTATGTCTTTCAAAAGGCTTGTGAAATTTTCTACCATTATTTTTTCAAATATTCCTTCTGCCCCTTTTCACTTCTCTTCTCCTTCTGGGACACCCATGGCACATATCTTTGCATATCTCCTGTGGCTGGATAATTCCCTGAGACATTGTTCAAGTTTCGCCAATCCTTTCTTCATCTGTTCTTTTGTATGTTCACTTTCAGAGGAAATTTCTTCAAGCTCACCAATCCTTTCTTCTACCTCCTCAAATCTGCTATTATATGATTCCAGTGTATTTTTAATTTCATTTATTGCACCTTTCATTCCCATGAGATTTGCTATTTTTCTGTGTATGCTTTCAAATTCTTTGTGCTCATCCAATGTCTTCTTAATATCCTTAACTTCTTTAGCCATCTCCTTGAATTTATTAAGGAGATTTGTTTGAACATCTATAATTAGTTGTCTGAACACATTTATGTCATTTGGAGGCTTATCTTTTTCCTTTAATTGGGCCATATCTTCCTGTTCCTTGGTGTGGATTGAAATTTTTTTTTTGGTGTCTTGGTATCTGGCTTACTAGAAGATTTATACTGGCTGCAAATTTTCTCTTTAATTTAGGGATTCCTGCCATTTCTCTCTTGCTAGCTGTGTAGTAGGAGCCAAGGATGTAGTTGGTGCCGTAAGCTGTGGAGGCTCAAGCTGCCCTCAGTGCCCCTAAGGACCAATGAAGCTTCTTCCAACTTTCTCTTTTGCCAGAGGTAGGGACAGATCCACAGCTGTGTGGAATAATCCAAGTAATGCAGGCCTAGACTGTAGTTGCCCAGATAGACTTATGAAGCTTCATGCCCCTTCCTCCCCTGTCTGGGGCCGGGATAGAGCTGCAGGTGTGGGCAGCAATCTGTGCTTGCAGTCCAAGATGACCACAGTTGCCCCATTAGACTTCCAATTATTAAGTCTATGCCAGCTAAATTTACCTGCATTTACCTGAATAAGCTGTTGCAGGGCCCGCCTGCTTCCTCCCTGCTTAAGATGAGGTTGAAGTCTACACTAGAGCTGCAGGCCAATCTGGGTGAAAGAAATTGGTCTCTACCACCACCATGATTTTCAGTCAGCCTGGCTAACCCTCATGCTGGGGGTGGAGTCAAAATGGCAGCTACCAGCCTCCTTCCAGCTTGGACAGGTTCAATATTCATCTGTTCTTAGGGTAATATTTTAGCCAGCCCAACTGACTAATCAGTAGCTGACATTGGTGGCCTACTTGCTCTTCCTCCCTTCTTTTTGGGAAATGGAGTTCCAATTTCTGACACAGAATAGCTCTTGGGGTGCCTTGCACCACCAAAGTAGGATGATCCCCGGCCTCCACGGCATGGCCTTTTATTTGCCGGAGATGATGGTGCAGCTCTACTCAGCTTCCTGCCTGTCCATGTTGGACTTGGGTCTTAGGCTAGTTCAGCAATCTGATCTCAATGGAAAGAAGCAAGTACCTACTAGCACTGTGATCCTCAGGCAGCCCCGCTTCCCCTGTGTCAGTCTTGGAGTTGAGATACTGGCTACTGGCCTCTTTCTTACTTGGAAAGGTTCAACTTTAGCTGCTCTTAGGATTATACTTTGGTATTTTTTTTTGCACATAAAGGGTTTATTTTAAATGTTTTAAAAATAGGATAGAGTTATATCATAATTATAAAAATTACTTACATTATTAACAGATTTATATTTCTTATATTTCTAAATGCAGAGAACAGGAAACTGTCTACACATTGTATAAAATAAAATGAAAATGAAAAATGAATTCAGTTCTAAAGGTGAGGTCATTTACCTAATTTTAAAATGTGAACACGAAGACCTCTGAGCTATAACACATTCATTCAAACTGCACTAATGATGTAAAATACAAAAAGCACAGCATTTCCAAGGAACCACAAGCATTTCAACCATAATTACTTTTTGTTATAATAATTGTTTCTGTTTTGTCTTTGAAGAACTTTCACTTTTTTAAGACTATCAGATTTAGAATGTTTTTAAGCACTACAATTTGTGATAATCAAAACAGTCTTCTAATGGGTCTAAGGCTTTCAAAAATTCAAGTCCAATGCACTTTGGGGTTTGGCTCATAAAACAATAATAGAAATGAAATCTGTTTTTAGAAGTAACTGTGATTTTTAGAAAAGAATACACAGTCCCTTCCCATGCTGTATGACATGTCCAAGTGAAAATTACATTTTGTTGGCACTATATTTGCTTCACAATGGCATTTTTATCCTGCAACCAGTAAAAGAGCACAGTAAGCAAATATACAGAAAACAGTAAAAATAAAAGTAAAATAAAAAACAAAAAATGTAAATATCTTTAACATGCAATTTAGTTACATTGATCATTCTACTTAGAATAGAGCATGAGAACATGATGGTCTGTTTTTCAGATTTTTCTGTGAAGTTTTACCCGGCAGCCTGACATCTCTCTTTCTCTCTCTCTCTCTCTCTCTCACACACACACACACCCACACACACACAACACATGCACACACAATACAATAATACTATAGCAGGTAAATGAAAAAGGCCAATAAATTTTGCACACAGATTCATGTCTTGTGTTGTCACAAGCCCCATGATAATTTAGGAAATTAAATTTGATTTCCTATAATAAGGAATCAACATTCAGATACCAGGAAAAAGGCAAGTAATGCATGCAGGTCTGAAACATGAGCCTAAAATGAAGCTGCAAACACAGGAACTAGGGAGTAGACTTAGCCACAGCATCAATAAATGTGGTTTAAATCCACAAAAAGAAAGAATAGGGAAAAAAAAGGGAGGGCAGGGGAAGAAACAAACAAAAACACTTCCCCTTTCCATGACCTAAAAGCAATGAATGGAAAAATTAAAATAATCAATTCACATTCTTCTACAGATTGGTAGATTATATGGTGTATAATGTTGCTTAAGTTGCTTGCAGAAAATCCACAATGCAAGTCATTAAGTAATGCTAAAACTGTTTCAGTTGACCCAACCCTCAGGATACTTCAAGATGAACTTTATTTTCAGCTCAATTTCACTGTACCATGTTATGCATATTTTTTTTGTGTACTAGATACACCCACTCACTTAGTGCCACAAATATCAGCTTGGGCTCCTAGAGTCAGGCTCAGCCTTGGGATTTACATGCAGGGACTCCTAAGAGACAATAGAAAGCACACAATAGCTCTACAGGATGAAACTTGTTCAAACACACAATAAAGATTTATGCCTTGGGTTCTCCGTGCTTTCACATTGCATTGAGAAGCTTGCCTTTGGTTGTCTGAGGTAAAAAACTGGGCACAATGCAACTGTAGTCATGGACAGACAATTGAGATACTGTATTTACATAGTGAGTAGTTTTTACTCACTATGATGAGTTTGTGCCTAATCAGCAGCATGATGAGGCACAAACCTAATGCTAAAATGGGAATCGAGCAAAACATGGGGAAGATGGCCTTTAAAATACAGAATCTCTAACTTCAAGACCAGTCACAGGAAATAAGTCACCTAGACCTCTGGTGCAAAACTTCTGGTGAAGGACAGCATGGATGTCTAGCCTTCTGCCTACTAAATACACAACATCAAATCTCTGTTCTCATAAATTTTTCCATGAGACTGGTTTCACATACTGCCTTTTTCCTGGCTTTCAAACCACCAAGGTTCATCCAAAACAAAGAGATATGTGGAGATTTCATTGCTAAGCCAATCACTTTTGCAGATCTATTTTGGTTTACTACCACCATGCAGGAATAAACCATGATAGGGTTCTGTGGCTAAGGGCTGCTATTATTTACAACCACAAGTTAACATGGATGACTGAACCTTATATGGTAATATACCACTGTTATGCAAAATCCTAGAGTCCACTGAATGGAATCCACATTAACAGCATACTTGAAGCAAGAACATACAACACCACAAAAGGCTTCAATAGATTTAAGCTGTTATTTTTCTAGACATTCTTTGTGGGGAAAAGCCAGGGGTAAAAAACCTTCCAACCCTAACCATATAGAAGTAAAAATAACGATGACAACAACAACAACAACAAGAAGAAAAGAATCCCAGAGAACTTGTTAGAAGACAATGTCATACTTAAAACCTCCATTTCTAATATAAAAGCGATGTGTTCTTCTAGAAACTTAAAACACATACACACAAATCACTGATGTACTGTTGCCTTTTAAATTCATTAACCAATATCCAGGTTACTAATTTGTTCAAATTAACAGACCAAATGTACCATCCAAAATGTACCTGCTTATACAATTTAAACCAAGTACCTGAGTTTTGTTAAAATTTATTTATCATTTAAAATGTTAAAAAAAAAAAATTACTGTGCTCAGAATTAAAGGCAGCCTTTTAACCAGAATTCTAGCCAGTTTGTACAACTTGTACTGTGGGTCTTAACGTTCAGTTATTTTTCATGTTTTGACTTTTAAAGAGACTTAACTCCAAATTTAAAATGTACACTCAAATTTTGACTTTCAAAACAGATTGAACTTTCCTACATGCATTCTGTGCCCAAACTTAATTTAAAATAAAGAATATAATAGAGTAAATATGATTAACTTGGTCAAGCACTCCTGTTAAATTGGCAAAAATTATTTAACACTTATCCCCATCCACAAAGAAAGGACTGCCAGTACTGTGTGAGTATACATATATGTATGTGTATACATATAGGACATATGTAAACACATAGGCATAAAGATAGGTAGACATAGACATATATCTCAAAAGGCAGTCACAGAAATACCAAACTATGATTGAATTGTGGCAGCAGAATAAGAGAGTGTTATGGTGAAGGGGAAAAGGTTAAGTTATATTATAGTTTTAGATGACTATGATACTAGCTTAACTTTTACCAAATGTGTCTGTAACTCCCCTTTAAACAGATGGGCTTCTTTTAAGGGGAAGGGGTTCCTTAAAAAAAATGCTTTGTTTTCACATATATCTCTACTATTCAGAACAAAACAGTTTTGCTGGCCGAGATTGTGGGTGTGCAGGGACATTTAAGATTTTATTAAACTGGAAAGCAATCAAGTCTTTATGTCTACAAATTATATATTTAATAGTTTTACGAATTTGACAAAGTTCATGATGACATCTAGGATGTTTTCACCAAATTGTAGACATAAGTATGGAAATCATCATCAAACTTGATGAAATAGTCAGATTGTTTGGCTTCTACTTTATGAACGACCATGCCACTCATTTTCGAGCCATCTTCTTTGCATATTCCACTTGTTTGCCTACCAGGCTGTCCACAACTTCTCCTGCTTCCCTGTCTGCTGGAGGGGAATCATTAGAATCAGGCATAATGAGAAGGTCCCCTTCTTTATAGTCATCTAAAATCTCGTACATATACAAGACAGGAAATTTCTCATTGGTAATGTAAAACCATGTGTTCATTATAGGCATGCATGCTAAGACCATTCCCCTCCATTCATCTTTAGAGCCATCTTCTTTCTCAAACATATGCTCCACTGCTTTGCCAATCATTGTGTCTGCTAAGTGAGCATCACTGATTCAAGATGTTGCAACTCTTTCAGGGAGGACTTCAAGTGCAGAAACTCTTTCATCTTAATTAAGTTCTAGTCCATAAACACAGTCAAGTCCATCGTATTTTATAAGACACAAAGAAGGATTTACAGGAACCTCATCCAGAACTGTTTCTTTCCACTGTGTAAAAGGTCCATTCCCGGGGGTCGGATGGGGCTCAACTGGTTGGGCGTCCGTCTCCCATATGGAGGGACCCGGGTTTGATCCCCGGGACCTCCCGGTAAAAAAAAAAAAAAAAAGGGGCCCTTCCCTTCTTTCCACCCATGTTGAATTCTGCAGCCTACGATGTTCCGCCATGACTAGGAAACAGGTTTGCTGGGCCCCACACGCTCCGAAGTTTTTTGTGGGAAGTTCTTTTCTTCATCATGTTTGCAGATACACCAGCATGTCCTGCATCAACTCTGGACCGCTGGCCAGGTGTCTTTCCAAATGAGATCTTCATTCATCATTCATCTATATTTAAGTGAGCAGTAGAGCTGCTGGACTAGGGTGAAAACTCAATAGCCTCCAATTTGAAACTTTTCACAGAATTTCAATGTTCTTATTAATACAAATCCAATAGACTCTTTTACAAGTTCAGCAAAAACACTTAAAGGACACAAGCACTCTGCCAGGCCACTGTCTTCAATACCCATGCAGCATCCCACCATCCCTCTTCTGAGGCTCCCCACCCTGGATCCAACCTGAGCCAGACTTTGCCTCCCCGCCCCCACTGGGCCTCTCTTCAGGATTATAGTTTAGCTGCCAAATTAACTAATTAGTACTTGAAGATGGTGCCCAACCTTCTCTTCATCCCCTGTTTTTGGGAAATGGAGCTTCTATTTCCAGCCGTGGAACAGCTCCCCAGGTGGCTTTTGCCTTCATGGAGGATGGGCAATGGCCTCTGTGGCATGGAGAGCTCTACTTACAAATCTTCTCTGCAGATGGGCATTTTCCTCCTTCCATTCATTCAAGGATGCTCTTATGATCTCCTGGAGGCCTCAAACAAAACCTTTAGTTAGCTCTGAGTGATTGCTAAGAGTCCTGTAGCAGGAGCTGATTCTAGGAACACCTTACTCTGATGCCATCTTGCTGGTTGGTGTTTCTTCCTTTATTTTTTAACTGACACCTATTTAGATTAGGAAAAAAAATGTCACTTTGACGTGTAGCTTAAGTTTTCGGAATACACTCTCACTGTGATAAATAAATTTTGCCAAGGATGACGGAAGTGTTCTACATGATCTTATAAGGATGGTTACAGAACCTGTTGAATTGCATCTAAGTTTATTTAATTGTTTGGTACAAACTATAAATCTTAATGTATACCACTGACCATGGTTGGTAGCTATGTTTCAATATTTGTACATCAGATCTAACAAACTTTCCATCCACATATAAAAACGTTTTAATAGGATAGGGGGAAAAGGGGGAAGATGTTGGGAATGTTGGAGTGCCCTGTATTCAGCATGGGACGTTTCCGTAAAGTCCTAAATCTTCTTTGAGGACAAAATGAAAAAAGGAAGACACTGGGGCAAAATAAGGAAGAAAATGCCACTGTACATATACTACAACAGACCTTACACTGAATAAATGGCATAATGTCAAAAACAATTTATTAAATAATTTGTCATTATTTGTTATTAACGTAATTGATATTTTCTAATTTCTTTTTATTCTTTTCAACTGTTTTCTATTTTATTTCTTATTTTAAAATATCATTATTATTTTATTTTCTTATTAATTGTATTTGGCTATTTTTACAAGCTTCATTTGGAAGAAGTTTTGCATCATAAATGGTATACAACTGTGGCAGGGGAGGATCATTGTACAGGGTGGCTTTTATGTGGGATACACACGAGGCAACTCTCCTGCGAAAACATGTGTTCAAATCTACGTGGGGCATCGTCACGGTGGGTGGTGATTCCCAGAATACCCAAGGAATATCAAATTCGCATCCTGGGGAGCTCTGACACATTCTCTAAAAGATCAGGAAGAATCTTCTGAGTACCGACAGGGGTAAAGACTATTAAAGGAGGATGGTCCACGCATGGGCCCTTGATATCGATGACTGTGCTTATGAAACTGTACTCTTGAAGATGAAACTTAACCTAGTATAAGGTGCCTAAGAGATGCCTCTGAGAGCCAGCCCATTCTCAAATGTGGTGTGTCTCTAAGCCAAACTCAACCTATAAATACATTACCTTCTGCAAGCATGGGACATGACTCCCATGGATGAGCTTCCCTGGCAATGAGGAATTACAACAAAACTCAAACTTCCAATGCAACTGGAAAAAGGCCTTTACCAAAAGGGTGAAAAGGAAAAGACAAATGAGTTTATATGACCAAGAGACTTCAAAATAAATCAGATAGTCATTCCAGAGGTTACACTTATACATGCCTTAGCAGGATTTCTTTGAATGCAAATTAGATCCTCCCCCAAATAGCAGGGATCCTGTGGGATCTGGAGACATCCAACATTACTCAGCATAGATAGATCAGTAATTTGGACATTGTCAGTGGGGCCTACTTTGGAATTTATGCTCTCCAGTGTGACAGAGTTGAACTTAGTTGTGGTTTCGCTACTCATGGCTCTTCTGTCCTTCTATTTGAACCTATAATTAGTACTAGAGTTGGTATGTGTATGCCCAAGTCACATAAGTCTTTGGACTATACAAGTACCAGCTGGGCCCTGAGTCTCTACAGAGTTGCAACACCTACTCTGCATTCCGTTAGTCTCACCCAGGACGACAAAAAAGGAGGTGGTGATGAACAACTACCTTACCAAGGAACTGAGAGATTCTACATCATCAAGCAAGATGATCCATCTATTGTCCCCATGGGTTCGAAGCTACCTCTCAATTAAGGTGGGGGGGACATCACCATCCCACAGTCCTCAGGATTGGGGAATGAACTATGGACTAAAGTAGACTTATCAGTATTCTACTATAAATATATAGTATATATATAGATATATTTTGATTCTAGTAATGGAAGAAATTATATCATTGATGTTGAGGCAGTAGCCACTGCAGGTCCAGAGGGCAGGTAGAAGAAAAACCAGGTGTAATCTGGGTGTGATTTCAGGACTTGGAAATTCTCCTACATGATAATACAGCTACAGATGCAGGCCATTATATATCATGACTTAACCTACCAAATTGGGTTGGAGAGTGTAAACTACAATGCCATCTATAATCAACATTAGAGGCAATGCTACAAAATGTGTTCATCCATTGCAATGAATGTAACTCACTAAAGAAGGATATTGTTAATGTGGGAAAATGTGAGAAGTGTGGTAGCAATGCATATGGTAATCCACCATATGTTTTATTTGACATTTCTTAATCAAAGTATCTTAAAATATATATAAATTATTTTTAAAAAAATAAAATTGAATACATTTCAGATTTTCTGTTTAAGGTGTTGTATAGTTTAGGTAACTTAGGTTGGGGACAGTGCAATGCTCTGAAAAGCTATTTTATAAGTACATTATAAAGTGCAAAAACAAAAAATTGTGCCTTTCCTCTTTTTAAAGTGTTTTATTGCTATACTTCTTATAATTTCAAATTACAATAAAATATAGCCAATAGAATCATAATATAGATAAAAATAATCAAGTTAATATATAAGTAAAAAAAACATTATCTTTAGTAATTCAGGAAGACCCTTTCCATTTGATTAAAAGTATACACTCTGAAACTTGGAAATAATTTTTTCCATTCAGTGAGATAATTCAGAGTCCTAAATAGAAAGTAAAGGGGGTGTATGTGGCTCGAATGGTTGGTCGTCCATCTGCTAGGTGCAGTTACCTGGGTTCGATCCCCAGGACCTGTCCGTAAAATGAAAAACATATATGTGGAAAGCACATGGGCTGCCAGGCTGTGTGCTGGTGAGGCGCCAGGCCCCAGGAGCCATGCAGAGGGATGATGACATAACAGGAGAGGGACACAGCGGAGGGACAAGAGGAGATGCTCGGAAAGCTCGGAAAGTCAGGAACCAAGGTGGCGCGGGTAGTCAAACACCTCTCCCCTACATTGGAGGTCTCCAGGATTGAGTACTGGTGAGGTTTGGAGGAGGATGAGAGGAGATGACAGGAAATAGATACAGAGAATTGCCCAGCGAATGGACACAAAACAGCAAATGGGGAGGGAGGTGGTTAAAATGGTTAAAGTAAATAAATAAATCTTTTTTAAAAAAAAAAGGGAAAGTAAAAGCCACATATTCAGGATTTCCCAGGAAGGGATATCCTGTTCATCTCAAAGAGGAATTGACGGTGGAGAATCTTCCTTTTTGTCCCGCATTTAAAGTTTGTGGAAGTCCAGGTCATATCAGGTACTCCTGGATCCACTGGCCTCAGAGACACTCAGATGGAAGGCAGAGTAGTTGACAGTGCCTGACAGCTGGGGAGGCCTGTGTGGGGAGAAGAGAGCAGCGCTGTTTCAATGCCAAGCACACGCTCAAGGGAGGGTCTCTGCCAGAAGGTTTGGAGCCACACACAGGGTTGGGAAAATTACCTTGTGCTGTGGTGGCTCTCAGGACCTAATCAAGAGTTTCTGGTGTTTTTCCCATCGTCACCATTGCATCCTCTCTTGGAAGTGTTTTCATCTCTCTTGCTCTAGTTCATGGTCTCATAAAGTTAACTCGGCTTTCAGCACTGTTGCCTTCCCTTGGCATTTTTGTAGCTTACAATAAGGCTGGAGACTCTTAAAGTCTCTTTCTCTCACTTGGCATCCTAAAGTTGCCTCAATCTCCCTATACCCCTTGTAGGCAGCACTCATCTGGTCAAGGAGGTGACATTTCTCTTTAATCAGAGCCGCCAGTGTGGATGCAAGCTGCTTTTCCTGTCTTCAATGAAGTCGCCTGCTCAGAGACTGCAGTAATCTCAGTAGCAATAAGAGACCCACCAACAAACAGATGGCAGGTGAACACACTCCTATTTCCCCAGAAGCTGTGAGCTCCACAGGAGGACAAAGCCCTTCATGGCCATGAATTCACCAAAGCACATTGCCCAGTAACCATGGATCGCCCAATCAAACCAAATCCCAGTATTTTGCCTGGAACCCAGCAGCAACTGACAACTTTAACAGGCAACAGCAGGTCTCAGAGCATCTGCAGCCTCCAATCCATTCTCTCCATCCCCACCTCTGCTGCCACTGCCCTGCTCTGGCCATAATTTTCATCACCAGTACTGCCTGCCTTACCGTTTGACAAACACCACAGCCACTACCTCCTTAAAGTCAAATTCATTTAGTGCCAACGAAACTCAATGTCTGGCTCTTGGTAGCCTTAAACTAGGCTCCCTGTGTACATCACTCCCGGCCTGGCATACTCTGGTATCTGCCTGGTCTTCACACCCCACACACCCAGGCCCGTTTTAGGGTCATTGCCTCTTCTTACCCTTCATCCACCAATGATATTCCACAGGTGCCACAACCGCTTAGATGACCCCTCCCTGAGGGGCCTCCCCAGAGCCCTCCTCCCAAGAGGGACTCCCAATGCCAGTCACTGCTGGCCTTCCTGCTCAGTCTTCTCATCACCCTTTTCCTCTCCTGACAATCTATATGCTGTATTTAATTTTCTTTTCTCTGATCTGCCTTTCCCATCTCAAACACCACTTTCTAGAGGATCGAGACTTACTTTCTCCTCTTCACTGCTCAAACTTCAGGCCCAATCCCAGTTAAATTCAACTGTGAGGAATAACTGTTTGCATTTTCATGACACTTTCCCCGGCATTTCTCTCAATTGCGTCTCCCCATTTGTCTAACTGGAACATGCCGCTTCCCTTTCCTGCCATTAGTAGCCTCATTTGTAATCGTTTTCTGACATAGGAACATTGTTTGCAATTGACTAGATGCATACTTGGAATACTGAATTTCCCTGGGGACAGAAATGTGAATGAGTCCTGTGCCATTTGTCAGTGGGTAAGCAACAGTGTGGCGGGGTGGGCCATGTCAGTTTTCCCCAATTTCTGCTGGGTTCTTACTTCTTGCACAGAAAATTCATATTGCAACATGCTTGTAATGGAAGAAACACATCAGCGTACAAATTTATCCTTGAAAAAAAAAATAGCCATTATTCTCTTATAAAAAAATAAATTATATTAAATTGTCACCCCCTAAATATATGGCATATTTTCTTCCCAAATAGATATATCTCTTCTTTTATTTCTTAACTGATACATTTTTAGTGCATGAAAAATTTGTTACTTTGACTTGTAACTTAAGTTTTGGGAAAACACTCTCACTCTGATAAAAAAGTTTTAGCAAGTGCAACGGATATATTCTACATGATCTATTTATGCTGGATACAGGCCATGTTGAATTCCATCAAAGTTTTTAAAAGAGTGTGGTCCAAAATAGAAACCATAATGTAAACCATTGACCAAGGTTTGTAGCTATGCTTCAATATTTGTACATCTGTTCTAACAAACTTGCCATCCGCATATAAGGCTATTAAAAGGAGAATGGGTCATGGAGTACGATCTTAGGTATATAGGAGTCCCCTTTATTCATTATATGATTTCTCTGTAAAGTACTAAATCTTCCTTGAGAAAAAATGAAAAAGACAGTGGGGCAGAAAAAAGAATAAAATGTCACTGTACATGTAGGAAAATAGACATTACACTGAAGAAAGGCAAAAGTTCAAAAACAATATTTTTAACATTTTTCATTATTTATTAACCCAATTGTTATTTTTTATTCATTTTTATTGTTTTAAATTGTTTTGTATCTCATTTATTTTTTTAAATTAACATTATTTCATTTACATATTAATTGTAATTTGCTATTTTTATTGGCTTCATATTGGAAGAAGTTTTGGATCAAGAGGGTCTACAACTGTGGAAGGAGAGGATGATTGATATGGGGTGGCTTTTATGTGGGATACATGAGAGGAAGCTCACCTGAACAAATATATAAGGCATAGAAATGTTCAAATCTTCAAATGTTCATGGGACATCCTCACAGTGGGTGGAGATTTACATATTTAGCAAAGGAATATCAAAGTACCACCCTGAGGAGCTTTGAAACATTCTCTAATGGATCAGTAAGAATCTCCTGAACACAGACAGGGACAAGGGCTATTAAAGGAGGATGGTCCATGGATGGGCCCTTGACACTGATGACTGTGCTTATGAAACTGTACTCTTGAAGTTGAAACTCAGCCTAGTATTATACGGTGCCTAAGTGATGCATCTTGGGAGCCTCTGTGTTGCTTAAATATGGCCTGTCTCTAAGCCAAACTCAGTATATAAATACATTACCTACCCCCAGCATGGGACATGACTCCTAGGGATGAGCTTCCCTGGCAATGAGTAATTAATACCAACCACCAACTAGCATGCAACTGTAAAATACTTTGAGCAAAAGGGGGAAAAGTTAAAGACAAATGATTTTGTAAAGCTAAGAGACTTCAAAGTGAGTCAGGAAGTTTTTCCAGAAGTTATGATATTGCACGTCTTAGCAGGATGTAATTGAAAGCCAAAGTAGATACTAACCAAAATAGCATGGATCATGTGGGTTCTGGAGACATCCAGACACAAGAGACCAGGCAGATAGCTCAGGAGTTTAGTGTGACAGAGTTGGTCTCAGTTGTGTTGCCCAACACTTGGCTCTTCTGTCCTTCTTTCTAGTACTAATTTGTACTAGAGTTGGTATGTATACCTCCAAGACCCATAAATCTTTGGGCTATCCATATGCCATCTAGGCCCTGAATCTCAACTGAGTTGCATCACCTATTCTCTAGTTCATTGGTCTAACCCAGAACAACTAACAAGGTGGTGATGATGGGCAACTACCATAAACAGGAACCGAGAGATTCTACAACTACAAGCAAAAGCGTACATCCATTGGCCTAATGGGAATGAAGCTCACTCTCAATTAAAGGTGGAAGGGACACCACCAGCCCCAGATCCTCAGGATTTGGGAATGAACTATGGACTAAGATAGACTTACAATAGATATATTGTTATTCTAACAATGGAAGAAATTATGTCATTGATATGGAGTCAGTGGCCACTAAAGTTTCTGAGGGCAGGGTAGGCAAAAACAGAGGTTATCTGGGGCCATTTTCAGGACGTGGGAATTTTCCTGAACGACATTGCAACAAGAGATGGAGGCCATTATATACCTTGCATTAACTTACAGAATTGCATGGTAGAGAGCGTGAAAACTACAATGTAAATTTTAATCCACATTAGCTGCAATGCTCCAAAATGTGTTCATGCATTGCAATGAATGTTCCTCACTAATGAAGGACGTTGTTAATGTGCATAAATGTGGGAGGTGTGGGGAGCAGGACAAAGGGTAATCCCCTATATACTTTATGTGACATTTGTGTAATCTAAGTATCTTAATTTTTTTAAAATTTAAATTAATAAATAAAGTAAAATACATTGCAGGTTTTCTGTTTAGGGTGACATGTACTTTATGTAATGTAGGTTGATGACGGTGCAATACTGTGAAATCTATTTTATCAGTAAATTGTGTAATGCAAAAAAAAAAATTTCCTATTCACTTGTTAAAGTATTTTATTGCTATACTACATATAATGTCAAATTACAATCAAACATGGCAAATAGAATGATCATAGAGATAAAATACTGACAAGTTAATATATAAGTAAACAAAATTATCTTTAAAAATACAGAAAGATCCTTTCCATTTGATTAAAACTATACTCTCTGGAAATTAGAAAGAACTTTGTCTAGGCAGTGAGATAATTCAGAGGCCTAAAGAGAAAGAAGATCCACATATGCAGGGTTTTCCCAAGAAGGGTAAACCTGTACATTTCAAACAGGAATTTGCTATGTAAATTCTTGCTTCTGTGTCCTGCGTAAGTCCAGGTAACATCATGTTCTCCCCAATCCACTGGTCTCAATGACACTCAGATGGAGGGCAGAGTAGTTGACAGTGCCTGGCAGCTGGGAGGCCTGAGTGGATAGAAGAGAGCAGGACAGTTTAAATCCCCAGCCGACACTCAATGGAGGGACACTGACCATAGGGTTGGAGCCACACACACGGTTTGGAAAAATACCTTGAGCTGTGGTGGTTCTCAGGACCTCATCAAGTGTCTCCAGTGGTTTTCCCATCTTCATCATTGTGTCTTCTTTTTGGAAGAGTTTGTATTTCTCTTGCTGTAGTACACTGAGCAGTACAGTAAACTCTCCGTTCAGCATTTCTTTCTTTTCCTCGGCCTTTCTGTAGATATCTGTAAGGCTGGAGAAGTTTTAGTGCTCTTTCTCTCTCCTGGTGACCTCTAAGGATGCCTCAGTATCTCCATACCCCTTGTGAGCAGCACTCATCTTGTCAAGTAGTTGGCATTTGTCTTTAAGCAGTGCACCCAGTGTGTCCACAAGCAGCCTTTCCCGTCTTCTATAAAGTTGAATTCTCAGAGACTGCACTAATCTGAGTAGCCATAAGAGACTCCCCAAGAAACCGATGGCAGGTGTACACAACACCGGTTCCCACTGGAGACTGTGATGGACTGTGTGCTCTGAATTCATATCATCAGGCAGCAGCTCCATCAACCCCTCTGCTAACTTCCCCAAGATCAGCCCAAAGGAAAGCTCCACAGAAAGACAGAGCCCCTTTGTGGCCCTGTAGTCACCAGAGAGCCCTGCCCAGTAACCAAGGATCCACCAATCACAGCAAATCCCAGAATTCTGCCAGGAACCCAGCAGCAACTGACAGTTTGAACAGATATTCAGTGAGCTCTTCTAATGAGAAATTTAGTGGTTAACATATTCTTGTCTTCATTACTTTCAAATGATCTTCCTTCTTGTCTTTTTAAAAACGTTTTGTTGATTAAATTTTGAGATATAGTGTAATATTCCTAAGTTACCTGAAATATTTGCTGGGTTTTTTTTAGAGTTTATACTTCTCCTTCCCAAGGTGTCCAACAGTAAGAATCATGACTTTTCACCCATATTTTACCTTTCTTTCAACACCCAATACCGTTATGTGCACTTCTATTTTTTCTCCCCTTTGTGAACATCCTGCATCAGTTTCATACTTCTGTTACAAAGGATGAACCAATACTCTCCATTATTATTAATTAAAATTCGTAGTTCACATTAGAGTTCTCTCTTTGTGTTGTACAGTTCTATGGGTTTTGAACAAAGTGTCATGACATGTAGCAAACATTACACTATCTTACCGAATTTATTGGTGCTCTAAAAATACCGTGTGCTACACGTGCTGAGTCCCTGGAAATCAAAGATGACTTTTAAGTTTTTCACAATTGAAAAGCAGCTCAAAAGAAGTCTAGTATTTTTTGGAAATGTGAAAAATACCTGGAACTCAAATTTAATTTTTCACTGGTATTTATTTTTATATTTAGAAAAATGATCCTCATCATACTAAAGGAGATAAAAGAAAATACAGAGAAAGAACTAAAGGATATGAAGCAAAAAATGAATGAGCAATATGGGAATCTCTTGGTGAGATTTCTCAAACAGAAATATTGGTCTTGTTGAACTCAATAAATGAAATGAAAAATTCCCTGGATGGTGGCAACAACAGATTGGAGGTAGCAGAATGAAAAATCAGTGATCTCAAAGACAACACTACTGAAACGATTCACACTGAGAACAGAAAGATAAAAGAATGTGGCAGTGGGTTATTGGAAGTCCAATTTACAGCAAAGAATTATGGGTGTGATTATGGTTTAAAGGGGAAGTTTAGGTTCAGGTATATCACTAGAAGTAAACCTAGAGGATAAAACATGAGACTGTATTACATAGTGAAGTCTGTTGTGGAGGATGACTGTGTTTAATAGCACAAAGATAAGAATGTTCTTCCATGAAAGAGAACAAGTATATATCAATATTATAGGCTTAATAAGAGGGTAGTATATGGGAAGAGAAAAACAACTAATTAAAACTATGGATGACAGTTAACAAGAAGAATGTAATATTCTTTCCTCAATTGTAACAAAGGTACCATACCAATCCTAAGTGTCAATAATAAGGAAGTGTAAGGGCTATGGGATTATTCTTTTGGGAAGAAAGAGAATTTTCTCAAAATGACTGTGGTGACAAATGCACAACTCTATGATTCAACTGAGAGCCATTGATTATACTTTTTGGATGGATTGTATGGTTTGTGAATAAAAATGACCTAAAATTTTTTCTTTTTTAAATGGTTGCAAGAGAAATGGTATAATCAATGTGAAAAGGGTGGAGTTCTCCAAAGTATTTTATTATAGAAAGTCAAAGTATAGTTTCATCATCATTTTGATTGTATTCAATTTCCCATAATAAAATTCTGGTCAAAATGCTAAATGAACCAATTTTTTTTAAAGGCCATAGATTATGGGTTATTATATTTAAATAAAGAATATTAATTTATATTTATTTTATGTTTATAGAATGGTTATATTGATTTGATATGGTCTATTTGCTAAGCATTATAATGGACCTATTATATCAACCTTTAATTAATTGAGGGAGCTGGGGGCCTAGAAAGTGGATATGGAGATTTTCACCTCTAATTCAACGAATCAAATCTAGCCCAAACTGGTAGTAAGCAAGAATGATTACAGTGGTGCCTCTTTGATGGCTTCTGTGAAGTATATTTAGGTCACATTGAAGTAGGTCGGGACAATTGCTGACAGAACAAGGGATCATATCTATATTCACTATTGCCTTTCTATGGGTAGATGGAAACAGATGTAAGGCCCAGGAACTCATAAAGCCAAAAGACATCTCTGTATTATTGCAGAAAAATCTGTTCTACTCTGAGACTTTCCTAGGTATTTCAATCAGCTCAACTAGTTTACTTAAGGTTTTAGTAAGATGAGTACTGAGAATATAGTGAAAACTGTCTGGAGACCAAATCTGAACAGGCCTGGGCAAGGGGCTTAACTTCCTGACATTTCCTTATAATCTTGTCTCTGTGCTGCTCATCAAGCTATTCTGTGTTCAGTATTTGCAAAATAGTGCTGAGTAGATAGTAGAGTTATTTTTAGCACTGATCCATATTTCTTTATATTTTCACATCAGTTTTAACATTAAGAGATAATTATTTGCAGGATGGACGACTATTTCCATAGATATTTTCCTTAATGTTATTTTTTTTTAATTCAGGAGCTTCCATTGAATATAATGTTTTTAACTTACTATTCCTTTCTTGTAAACTTGTTGCTAACACTATTTGTTGCAAGAAAAATTTGGATCTCTTTTTAATGTGTGATAAAATTGATAATTGCAATCTAACTGAACAAGTAAGCATCACTATCATTTTATAACTTTGGAGAGGTACCTTAGATTAGTGATTTGCAAGCAGTTAAAGAAGGATTTTTTAAAAATTTCTTAACTATCATGATCAATAAATTTGTGAAATACAATAAAAATGAAATATCTGAAACATAAACACATGCAAAAAACACACACACAAAAAAACAGAACCTAAGAGACCTGTGGACCATCATCAAGTGTAACAATATGTGGATTATGGGAGCAACGGAAGAGAAGAAAGAGAGAAAGGGGAAGAAGGAATATTAAAAGAAACAATGGCTGGAAATTCCTAAATTTATTGAAAGACATTAATATGCACATTCAAGAAGTACCTCCACCCCCCAAAAGAAACAAACAAGATAAATTTTAAGAGAACCATCCCCAGGCAGAGAAGAGATTCCTGAAAGCCACAAGAGAAAATCAATATCTTATATATAGGGGATTTCCAAAAAGCATAAGCGCTGCTTCTCATAAGAAACAATTGAGGAAAGAAGGCAGTAGTAATAAATATTTAAAATGATTAAAATGCGAATATTCTCGCCATCCTGATTTTGTGATAATCAGGGTAAGCTAAGCATTCGCTATATTAGAAACCATGCATGTGTCCCCAAACCTACTTTTTCTCCCTAGGTCTGGTTTTTAGAATGCTAGTGATAAACTAAGCCTGATTTATTATATGACCATCCTGTATGGGAAATGACTGTAATTGTACGTTCTTTGGTCAACCTTAAGAGATATAGCAGGGGGACAGATGTTGCTCAAATGGTTGAGCATCCATCTCCCATATGGAGGGACTTGAGTTCGATCCCCAGGACCTCTTGATAAAAATTAAAATAAAGAAAAACACAGAAAGTGAGTGGGCCACGAGGCCCCATGTGCAGGAGAGACCCCAGACCCCGTGCATAGTTGAACTGTCAGGCCTCACGAGCCATGCAACAAGATGATGACATAAGAGGAGAGTGACACAAGGGAGGGCCATGATGAGATGAACCGAAAAACCAGGGAAAAGGTGGCACAGGTGGTAGGATGCCTCTTTCCCACATTGGAGTTTCTGAGGATCGAATCCCAGTGAACACGAGGAGAAGAATGAAAAGAGAGGGCAGGAAATAAACAAAGAGAGTTGCCCAGCAAATGAACACAAAAAAAGCAAAAATGGATGGGGGATGGGAAGGGAAATGGATAAAAAAAGAAATAAATAAAAATTCTTTAAAAAAAAAGGTATAGGTGAGTAAGATACGGACTATAGTTAGTAGTGATATTGTGATGATGCTCTTTCATAGTTTATTAACTAATGTTTCACAACAATGAAAAGTATTTGTGGTGGGGTGATGTGTGGGAGCCCTGTATGATATTATGCATGTTTGTTTTGTAAGTACTCAAGGTTTACAGAACACTTGTTTTTTGTGTGTGTTCATGTATGAATGATATACTTCAATGAATTGATTTAAAATAAATAAATAAATAAAGTGATGAAAGAAAACAATTGCCAACCAAGAATTTTATATCCAACAAGACTGCCTTTCAAATATGAAGGAGAGATTAGGTCATTCCCAGATAAACAAAAGCTGAGGGAGATCATTAACACTAGATGTGCCCTATGAGAATTGCTAAAGGCAGTTATTCATACTGAAAGGAAAGGACATTGGACATTATATAGAAGTGGCATAAAGATATAAAGGCCTCCATTAATATATGGGTAACATAAATGAAAGTAAAACTCTGTTATATATTTTTTTTTTGGTATGTGACTCCAGATTTTACTTTTTACAGGACCTAAAATACAAAATGCATAAACAGTGAAAAGCCTATGATTTTGAACTCAAAATATACAAGGATATAATCTGTAACAAGGAAAATTAAAAAAAGGGGAGATGGAAGGGTTATTGGATCAATATATGTCCATACCTTTGAAGTTAGTTCATATGAAATCAAACATGACTGTCATAGATTTGTGGTGTTAAATTTTGAACACATGGTAACAACAAAGAAAATATATTAAAAATATATAAAAAAGAAATTATAAGAGACTCAAAACTATATACTGAAAAAATCAAATATGAAAGTAGACATTAATGGAAGACTTGAAGGATGTAAAAGTTTTAAATCATACAAAGACCATGTAGCCAAATGGCAGAAGAAAATCCTGTACTATGAGTTATGACTTTAAATGTAAGACAATTAAACTCAACAGTGGAAGGTCAGACTTCGACAGAATGGATTTAAAACAATTTTTTTAAACAGCATGGTCCAACCATATGCTGTTTACAAGACACTTGCCTTAAATTCAAAGATGCAAGTAAGCTGAAAGAGAAAGAATGCAATAACATACCATGGAAATGGTAAACAAAAGAGAGCTGGGTAACCTATACTATTAGATAAAATAGACTTTAATTCAAAAATGGTTATAAGGGACAAAGAATGTCACTATATACTTAAAAAGGGATTCAAAAAGAAGACAACACAGTTATAAATACATCTACATCTACTGAAAAAAATCAAAGTAAAGATGGAAGACATATTACTCATTCTGTCCAAATCTGTCTTTTAAATACCAGAGCCCTTAACTTTCAAGTCTATTTGTGGGAAGAATATTTGGAAGCCTCTAAATTTGGAGACCCTGGGCATTTGGGTGTGTTTGTCACATTAATGAGAAACAATTAGGCAATGTCTGCATAGCTATTTATCAGAGAGTTAGCTTTGAAACTGTACTGTCAAGCAGGAGAGACCTCAGTAATCAGCCCTATGTCTGATGCCTTCTGAAACTGTAGTTAAGGCCTCTATTTTTTTGTGGTTATGTGCACTATCCAAGAGATGAGTCTTCTAGATCTTGGAGTATCAGAAATCAGCAACATAACATAGTAACTTGGGTTGATGGACTCCAGAGCAAGAAATGGAGAGAGGGAAATGGATTAATTCCGACATGTAGACATGTGAATCAGTGAAATTAAATGCAAAATAAATGTTTGTCTGGTTTCAAATGAAAATACAATGCGCCATCACCCACTGGTCGTCATGTAAGTCCATGCCTATTCTACTAGTTAACTATTGTCACTTGAGTCAGGGGCGTAGTGAATAATCCTACATGTGGTATGCTTTTTTATTTTTTTAATCATTTTTTTTCTTGAAAAATACTTAGATTACATAAATATTGCACAAAAAACATAGGGATTCCCATTTGCCCCACCTCCCACACCTCCTACAACCTCCCACATAAACTTCCTGCATTAGTGTGGCACATCACCTGCAATTGATATACACATCCTGGGGCTTTGCCATTTAAGCATGGACCATAGGTCACATTGTAGACCACACTCTCTCCCATACAGCTCTGAATGTTAAACGATGATATAAAATCGCTATATCTGTCGTTGCAATGTAACTCAGGACAATTCCCGTGTCCCAAAAAAGCCCCTTATTACAACTGCTTTAGCCCCTTCCTACTTCCAGAGCATCCAGTGGCCACGGCTCAACATTAATGTTGTAATATGTTCCATTGCTTGAATAACAATATGTCTATAATAGAATATTAGTAAGTCCACTCTAATACATAGCTCTTCCCCCAGTCCTGAAGAGTATGGGATGGTGATGTCCACTCAATCTCCAATTGAGAGACGGCTTATATTCCATGGATAAAATGGAAGGGTTTATCCTGCCTGCTACTCCAGACTCTCTCTATTCCATGGGATGGCCATTGTCCATCATCATCTCCCCACCAGTTGTCCAGTGTGAGTCCATTGTGTTGTAGAGTAGGAGTTGCAGCTCCAATGAGATTCTGGGCCCAGCTGGCACATGGACAGCCCAAAGACACCAGTCTCTAGATGTGCACCTACAAACTCCAGCACTACCATATAGGTTTGACTAGAAGGGACAGATGAACCATGTGAAGGGAAGACATATTTGAGTCCAACTCTGTCACTCTCAGGAGCACAAATTCCAAAGTAGGGCCCACTACCAAGGCACCAAACTCTGGAGCTATCCACCCTTACATAGGACCTGGATGCATACATTGCTCTAAGGAGCCCCTCTATTTGTGGTTATATCCACTTTGAAGTCTATGAGGTCAAACTGAGATTTGCATAATATTTACCAATGGGATGACTTCCTGACTCATTTTGAAGACCCTTAGCCGTATGAACTCATTTATCTTTACCTTTTCCCCCTTTTATTTGAAGCTTTTTTCCAGTCACAGTGCCAGTTGGCACTTGGTAGTATTCCCTCAATGCC
Organism: Tolypeutes matacus; assembly: GCA_026826555.1. Classification (NCBI taxonomy): domain Eukaryota; kingdom Metazoa; phylum Chordata; class Mammalia; order Cingulata; family Chlamyphoridae; genus Tolypeutes; species Tolypeutes matacus. The sequence goes on along the minus strand of JAKSZT010053947.1, from coordinate 1,404,111 downwards.
CGGGAGGTGTGTCAAAGGGAGTTATGCCCCATGCTAGAAGGAAGGTAATGCATTCATATGTTGAGTTTGGTTTAGAGAAAGGCTACATTTGAGCAACAAGGAGGCTCTCAGAAGGCAACACTTAGGCACACCATAACAATTGGCTAAGTTTCAATTTCAAGAGCAAAGACTTATAAGGCTAGTCATCAATAACAAGGGCCCATCAGTGGATCATCATCCTTTGCCGACCCTGCCCCTAAACTTGGGGAACTGTTACTGCTCCCTTGGAGAATGTGGCAGAACTCTTCAAGATGGGATTTCCGTATTCTTTCATTTATTGAGTGATTCTCCACCCACTATGACAATACCCCATGAACATTTGAATAATTTTATAAACCTTGTATGTATGTTCAGTTGAACTTTCTCCCATTCAATGCCCATCCCTGATATCCTCCACCAACGATCCTTTCCCACGCCACTTGTAACCCTTCTGTGAGCCAAAGCTTCTTTAAAGATGTAAACAATACAGCATCCAAATACAATTCACAGGGAAATTAAATAATAATAATAAGTTTAAATGTAAGAGATAGGCACACCTGGAGCAAGCTTCTAGGGAGTGTGTGAGTGTCCATCTTGTCATAATGTATTGTATCAGTGGATGGAGAACCACATGAGTGGGAAAGAATTGGACTCCCATCTTTGGGAGGATGAATTCGTTCAGAAATGGACAAAGAGCAAAGGCAGTTCCTCTAAAGAGCAAGGGAGGACAAACCAGCATGTCAAGACCACTTGTTGCATGTAACTATGCATCTTGTCATCCAATGAGTTAAGACAGGTAGTCATCGTGGGCCCCAGTGTGATGGGGAGGGAGGAACAGAATAGATCAAACAGGGGGTGTATAGTGGTCAGTGGAAATGTTCTTCCATGCTAGATAACATCAAAATTTATAAAAGTATATGATATAACATGTGGTACACTTTTTGAAGTCAGTGTAACAGTTATGTTCCTTGCTCACCATAACAAAATTGTGATGGTCATTCCTACTGTGACTTTGATTCATTTTACAAATGTAAAATCTAGTGGCAACCATTAACAGGTTTGACTTAATCTCATCAGTACAGATCTCTTTGAATCCAAACATTTTTTAATAGTAAAAGATAATGCAGTTCTTCAAAAATTATGCTTTCCTTTTCTGATGTTATTCTAACCCCCTTGACAGATATATAAATTTTCTAGGTTCTTACCTCTTTCTTGTAGTTTTCTGCTCCAACACTATTTAAGACCAGGAGGGAAAAGGCTATCTAAATTTAATTCCTATCCACTGCACCCTCTTCCATATTTTCTCTAAGTGACCACAAAATTTTGTTTTACCTCAATGAAGAAGAACTTAAATGGCTGTTCCTATTCACCCTGTTCCTTCCAATGAGATCTTGCCAGTGAGTTGTTATTCCCATCACACCCCATAATCTCATGACTGCAAATTCACATGTATTTTTATTCAATGGTAATGGCAAGAACAGAGCAATACTGAAAATGGAAGCTTCATTTAAAAGTATTTTGCTCACATTCCTTCAAACTGCCCTTTTCATGAGGTGATTTCAGCTAAATTAAACTTGCAGAGCTCAAAAATAAATAATTGATTGCATGAGTTTCCAATACAATTAGTGATTGATCCATGACCTCCAACTGGCAATAGCCAATCCAGTAATTGGAGAAGAAAACAAATGGTTAACTTAAGTTCCAACTAGCTACTTTTTTAGGGGTGGGTTTGGGGCACTAAGAAAATAATGGGTTATAAGATTAATACCTTGATTGGTCACATAAATGAAATACATTTAACTGCACAGAAGACACATGCTTCAAAAAAGGAAGGATAACAAAGCCTAAACTTTTCATTTTACAAAGATTATTCCTGATTCGCTCCCTGCTGCTGGAATTGAAAAATCTTCAGAATCCACAAATACAGCATTCAGAATTCCTAAATCTAGAGAAAAGGACTGCAGAGGTGCAATAGGTCTGGACCCAAGATATTTTCTGGTGATAATAGGGGAAGTGATGTCTCTGCATTAGTTTGTCAATTTTGAAACTTAACTGGAATGCCCTTAAGCTCTCCATCATCTTAAAACTTTTTTTTCTGTAGCATCTAACCTATGACAAAGAAACCACTTATCTCTCATATACACAACTTCATTGGCTGTGTGGGGCAAGGGGTGGAGGGAGTCAGGGATTACAAAAGCACCAACCATATTAGTTCCTCAGCCTAAAAATGGCTTTTTCATTCTGTTTAACAGCAAAGACGAGCAAACTGTGGGGAGTGAAAACGGGCTCTACCTAAAAGTCATCTGGGCTGGCTTTTCATGAATGGGAGCATTTCTCATGAAACAAGTCAATTAAGCTCTATAAAAAAATAAAGGAGCTCCTGTCACTACGAGTAGTATAGAGCTTCCTCTAAGAATCCAGGAATGCCCACATACCATATCCTTCCCAGACATGGTCAGTATGTCACAAAGAGCTACATGGGAACAGGAATTTTTTTCTTTCTCACCACTACCAAAAACTCTATTGAAACACACATTCAGACACACGTACATTCATATCCATATTCAAGAAAGTTTTTTACTCACTATGACTATAAGATTCAAGAATCCAGCCACCCCTAGGTTCAAAGACAGTAACTGTGTAGATCTAGTTTCAAAATACTATATAAAGGTCCTATCTTGTTTCACAGGATGAAGGAACAGGGACAATGGATGTGGATAATCATAGGGGATTTGTTTTTGTCTTCAGCCCAATCTACTCAGCAATGTTCTTATGTCCATGTCCTGGGAGAGGTTCTGTGGCCACAATATGGTGGATGACCTGATGATCCCAGACCACTGTGGTAAGGAGGGGGTGATTGAGCAGGGACCAAGAAGATTCTCTCATGAATATTTGTGGGCTTGTCTTCTAACACTAGAAGAGAAAAAAAAAAAAAAAAAGAAATTTGGGCATGATAATGACCAGAGGAAAAAACATGTCAAAGGTCTGGAGAAGAAAGTGAACCCAGCTCATTCAAGGCACATTTTCGGGGTGTTTTATACACACTTCCCCAAAAGTGTAGGCTCATCACCAGCAGAGTAACAAACCTCTCCACAGAGGAAGGTGTCTATCATCCAATCCAGTGTTCTGTTTTTATTGATGAATAAATGGCGGTTATAATGATGTAGTGATATGGGTGAGAATTGGCACCAAATCATGGCAAAGATCAAAATACAGATCTCTTGCCTGGCATCGTTCACCCAACAACAAGTTATATTTGGCATTTGGGGTTCTTTATGTAATGAATATGCTGCCCACTTGTGGAAGAAGGCAACGATGCCAGACTCAGAATTTCCACCCAACAGCCCTATTCCTCTTCTGGCAGGGAAAAAGCTGGTTATGGGTCATTCCTAGGAACAGGGAGATAGTCAACAGTCTGCATTGTTTCCCTCAGGAGCAGATGGAAATTTTCCTTTCACAAGAGATAAAGCATTCTGTTGAATAGAAGACCCTGCCGCCCACTACTCCCCTGCCCTGATCCCTGATTACAGGATTCCATTTCACACTTACATCTCAGAAAGGCGGAGTCCAGCACAGCAAGTGAGCAATCTTCACTGACAGAGGCTAGGAAGGGAATACTAGGAGGGGGAAAAGAGATTGTGCAAGGTAAGGCGCGTGGATACCAAATCAAAACCCTGACTGAGCCCACCTTGAACCCAGCCCGCAATAAAAACTGGCCTAGGAGGGAAGGTGCCCTGATGGCCACTTTATAAGATTAGGATCTGGCCACCACTCAAGTATACATTATAAGTTCCAAGGAAAAATGAGGAAAATAAGCACAGCCACGGTTAAAAATCATCCTGGCAACTAACCAGCTCATTTGGTCCTTCCCTGCAGGTTCAGTAATAACCCTAGGAAGATCTAAGGGAAATAAAGCTTTTCCAATCACACAGTCCTTAGCTTACAACAGTCATTATTTTGAGTATTGAGCAGGAATGAGACCACATCTTAGCCATGTTCAGAGAGCCCTCACAACCCCAAGAAGTTCAATGGCCTTAAGAGATGTTTGATTTGTACCAGCTGGGTTGTGAGCCTCACAGAGTTGCTACAACTATGCTCCAGTTCAATGGACTTACCCTAGACAACTAACATGGAGGGTGATAATGGAAAACTACCATACCAAGGAACTGAGAAAGCCTACACTGCAAGCAAGAAAGTCCCATCCCTCAGCAAAATGGGACTGAAGCCACCTCTCAATTAGAGGTGGAGTGGGCATCACCATCCTACCATACTCAGGATTGGAGAATGAACTATGGACTAGAGTGGAATTACTGGTATCCTACTATAGAATTATTTTGATTCTAGCAATGGAAGAAATTTTATCAATGATGTAGAGGCAGTGGCCACTGGAGGTTCTAAGGGCAGGGATAGTGAAAACAGGTGTAATACAGGAGCATTTTCTAGACCTGGGAATTGTCCTGAATTACATTGCAATGACAGATACAGGCCACTATATATTTTCCCATAACCTACAGAATTGAGTGGGAGAGAGCGTTAACTACAATGTAAACTTTAATCCACGTTTAGTGGCAATGGCCCAAAATTTGTTCATCAATTGCAATGATTTTACCTCAGTGACAAAGGATATTGTTAAAGTGGGGTAATGTGGGAGGTGTGGGGAGCAGGTATGGTAACCCCCTATATATTTTCTGTGATTTTTGTGTAATCTAAGTATCTTTAAAAATTTTTTTAATTAAAAATGAATACACAAATAAAATAAAATATATTTCTGCTTTTCTGTTTAAGATGATCTATGTTTTATGTAATGTAGTTTGATGACAGTGAAATACTGTAAAAACTATTTTATCAGTAAATTGTAAAATGAAAAACAATTTTTTGCCTTTCATTTTTTAAAGATTTTTATTTTTATACATAATATAATTTAAATTACAATAAAATATGGCAAGCAGAATAATATATATATAAATCACTTATCAGGTTAACATACAAGTAAACAAACATTATCTTTAGAAATTTAGGAAGGTCCTTTCCATTTGATTAATAGTACACTCTCTGGAAGCTGATGTGGATCAATTAATTGGACTCCCATCTACCGTATAAGAGGGCAAGGGTTCAATTGCCAGGATCTCCTGGTGAACTGTAAGCTGACCCGAGTGGAAAGCTGTCCTGCGTGGAGTGCTGGCTAAACAGGATGAGGTAACTAAAAGAGACACATAGGAGAGATAATGAACAGGGAGCACATCAGAGATCTCAGGAGGCACAAGTAATTGAGCAGCCACTCTCCACTCTGGAAAGTCCCAGGATCAGTATCTGGTGGCGCCTAAAGTGAAGACAAGTAGACACAGAGAGTAGACAGCAAGCACAAAACAACAAGGTGGGAATAAATAAATAAATAAACTTCACCCACATAAAAGGATATTATCTGAAACTTGGAAAGAATTTTATCAATTCTGAGAGCTAACTCAGAGGACTAAAAGAGAAAGTGAGGTTGACGTGTTCAGGGTTTTCCAGTGATGAAATAGCCTGTTCATTTCAAAGAGGAATTGACCAAGGAGAAACTTCCTTCTGCGTCCCATATTTAAAATTAGTGGAAGTCCAGGTCATGTCGAGTTCTCCAGGATCCACAGGCCTCAATGACACTAAAATGGAGGACAGATCAGGTGACAACTCCTGGCAGCTGGGAAGACCTGAGTGGAGAACAGAGAGCAGCACTGTTTAAATCTCCAGCCTACCCTCAAGGGAGTGACTCTCCCTGTAGGGTTAGAGCCACACACAGGGTTGGGCAAATTACCTTGTGCTTTGGTAGTTCTCAGGACCCAATCATGGGTCACAAGTGCTTTTATCATCTTCACCATTACCTCTTCTTTTTGGATGGGTTTTCAACTCTCTTGCTCTAGTTCATGGACCAATAAAGCTTTCAGCATTGCTTTCTTTCCCTTGACCTTTATGTAGGTATCTATAATGCTGGAGACTGTTAAAGTCTCTTTTTCATGCCTGACATCCTCTAATGATGTCTCAGCTTCTTTATACTCCTTCTGAGCATCACTCAGCTAGTCAAGGAGTTGACATTTCTCTTTAACCAGTGCAGTCAGTGTGTCTGCAAGCTGCTTTTCCCATTTCTATAAAGTCCCCTTCTCAGAGACTGCCCTATTTTGAGTAGCAGTACCCCTTGCATTCTCAAGGCTCTTTGCATGGCATTTCTCTCCATTGCGTCTCCTCACTTGCTCAGACTGGAACATGCTGCTTCCCATTCCCTGCCATTAATTACCTCCCCATTGTAATCATTATCTCACATAGGAACGTTATTTGCAACTGATTAGACTTATCCTTGGAATACTGACTTTTCCCTGGGGTCAGAAATTAGAGTGTGTCCTTTCAGCTGTGTCCGAGGGTAAGAAGCAGTGTGGTGAGGGGGAATGTGCTGGATTCCCTCAATTGCCGCTTCTTGCTCAGAAAATTCATCTTCCAGCACGCTTTCAATGAAATGAACCCATCACCATGTGAATTTTTCATTGAAAAAAATAGCCATTATTCACTCATAAAATATTAAATGATAACAAATTAAATTGTCACCACTAAATATACTGCATATTTTACACCCAAGATGGATATATCTCTTCCTTGATTTTTTCACTGATCCATACTAAATAATGAAAAAAATTTTACTTTGACTTGTAACTTAAGTCTATGGAAACACGATCTAACTCTGGTCAACTAATTTTGCCAAAGGTGATGGAAGTATTCTGTGTGAAATTCCTATGATGGATAGAGGCCATGATGAATTGCATCAAAGTTGATAAAAGTGTGTGGTCAAAATATAAACCATAATGTAAACCATTGACCATGGATGGTAGCTAGGTTTCAATATTTGTACATCAGTTCTAACAAATTTGCAATCCACACACAATATGTTATTAACAAGAGAAAGTTAAGGGGGAAGATGTTGGGTAAGTAGGAGTCCCCTGTATTCAGTACCTTATTTATCTGTAAATTCTTAAATCCTCTTTGAGGACAAAATGAAAAAAGTAAGACAATGGGGCAATGAAATGAAGAAAATATCACTATACATATAGGACAATGGACCTTACCATGAAGAAAGGTAAAAGGACAAAAACAATTTTTAAATATTTTTTCATTATTTGTTACTATCTCCAATTTTTATTTTTTATTTATTTTTATTGTTTTAAATTCTTTTGTAATTTATTTCTTAATTTTAAAACTACCATAATTGTTTCATTTTCTTATTAATTCTATTTGGTTATTTATATTGGCTCCATTTTTAAAAGGAGTTTTGGATCTGAGAAGGTCTACAACTGTGGGCGTGGAGGATCATTGGTACAGGGTAGCTTCTAGGTGGGATAAATTGGAGGAAGCTCACCTGAACAAACATACAAAGAATAGAAATGTGTTCAGATTTTTATGGGGTATCATCATGTTAGGTGGAAAGTCACACAATAACCAAAGAAAAATCAAATTCCCATCCTGTGGTGCTCTAACACATTCTCTAATGGATCAGAAAGAATACTCTAAGAACAGGGGCAATGACTAGTGAAGGAGGATGATCCGTGAACAGCCCCTTGATGTTGATGACTGTCCATATGAAAATGTACAATTGATGCTGAAACTTGGCCAGGTATTACACGATGCCTAAGAAGGGCCTCCTGGGAGCCTCCCTGTTGCTCAAATGTGGCCTCTCTCTAAGGCAAACTCAGCATATAAATCCATTACCTTCACCCCAGCATGGGACTTGATCCCTGGGATGAGTTTCCCCAGCAACAAGGAGTTATTACCAAGCACCAACTAGCAATGCAACTGGAAAAAGACCTTGACCAAAACGGTGAAAAGGTAAAGACAAGTGAGTTTATATGGCTAAGAGACTTCAAAGTGAGTCAGGAGGTCATTCCAGAGGTTACGCTAATGCACATCTTAGCAGGATCTCATTAACTGCCAAAGTAGATACTAACCTAAATAGTTGGGATCCTGTGGGTTCTGAAAATATCCAGACACCACAGTCAGGAAAGATAGCTCAGGAGCTTGGTACCTAGCCAGTGTGTCTATTTTAGAATTTCTGCTCCCCAGTGTGACAGAGTTGGACTTAGTTGTGATTTCCCTACACATGACTCTTCTGTCCTTCTATTTGAAACTATAAGTAGTACTAGTATTTGTATGTGTACGTCCCAGGCACTTAAATCTTTGGGCTATCCATGTGCCAGCTGGATCCTGAATCTCAACAGAGTTGCGACACCTACTCTCCAGTTCTATTGTCTCACCCAGGACAACTAACAAGCAGGTTGATGATGGACAACTACCATACCAAAGAACCTGAGTTTCTACAACTGCAAGAAAGAGAGTCCATCCATCAGTTCCATGGGATCAAAGCTCCCTGAGAAAGGTGGAGTGAACAACTCCGGACCACAGTCCTTCAGGATTGGGGAATGAACTATGGAACAAGTGTCGACGTGCCTGTCTTCTACTATAGATTTGTGATTCCAGCAGTGGAAGAAATTATATGATTGATGTGGAGCCAGTGGCCACTGGAGGTTCTGAGGGCAGGGAGAGGGAAAAATGGGTGTAATCTGAGGGCATTTTTGGGACATGGGAATTATCCTGAATGACATTGAAACAACAGATGCAGATCATTTAACTTGTCTAAACCTGCAGAATTGGGTGGGAAAGAGTGTAAACTACAAAGTAAACTTTAATCCACATTAGTGGCGATGCTTCAAAATGTGTTCATCCATGGCAATTAATGTACCTCCCTAACGAAGTAAGTTGTTAATGTTGTTAAATGTGGGGGTTGTGGGCATATGGTTAACCTCTATATATTTTATGTTACATTTCTGCAATCTAAGTCCGTTTAAAAAAATTTTTATTGAATTAAATAAATAAACAAATAAAGTAAAATAATTTTCAGGTTTTCTCTTTAAGGTGATGTGAACTTTATATAACATAGGTTTATGGTGGTGCAATACTGTGAAATAATTTTATTAGTAAATTGTAAAATGCAAAAACAAAAATTTTCCTTTTCACTTTTTAAATTTTGGTATTGCTATACTTCATATAAGGTCAAATTACAATAAAATTTGGAAACAGAATAATAATGTAGATAAAAATCACTAATAAAGTTAATGTATAAGTAAACAAACATTATCTTTAGAAATACTGGAAGATGCTTTCCATTTGATTAAAAATATACTCTCTGAAACTTGGAGAGAATTTTGTTTATGATGTGTCATAATTCAGAGGCCTAAAGAGAAAGTAAAGGCCACATAATCAGGTTTTTCAAAAGAAGGGATATCCTGTTCATTTCAAATAGTAATTGACCCCAAAGAATCTGTCTTCTTGTCCTGTGTTTAAAGTTGGTTGAAGTCCAGATCATGTCGGGTTCTCCCAGATCCACTGGCCTCAAAGACACTCATATGGGGGACAGAGTATTTGACATTCCCTAAAAACTGAGAGGCCTGAGTGGAGAAAAGAGAGCAGCACCTTATAAATCCTGAGACCATGCTCAAGGGATGGTCTCTCCTGAGAGGGTTGGAGCCACACACAGGGTTGGAAAAATTACCTTGTGCTGTGGTGGTTCTCAGGACCTCATCAAGTGTCTCCAGGGTTTTTCTCATCTTCACCATTGCGTCTTCTAGTTGAAAGGGTTTGCATCGCTCTTGCTCTAGTTCACGGACCAATAAAGTGAACTCTCCTTTCAGCATTTCTTTTTTCCCTTGGCCTTTCTGTAGATATCTATAAGACTGGAGACTCTTAAACTCTCTTTCTTTCGCCTGCCATCCTCTAAGAATGCTTCAGTATCTCTATACCCCTTGTGAGCAGCACTCATATGGTCAAGGACGTAATATTTCTTTTTAATCAGTGTAGCCAGTGTGTCTGCAAGCTGCCTTTCCCATCTTCTATGAAGTAGACTTCTCAGAGATTGCACTAGTCTGAGTAGCCATAAGAGACCCACCAAGAAATTAAAGGCAGGTGTACACACCACTGGTTCCCACTGGAAACTGTGGTAGACCGTGTGCTCTGAACTCATATCATCAGGCAGCATCTCCATCACTCCCTCTACCAGCTTCACAAGGATCAGCCCAAAGGAAAGTTTATAGGTGGACACAGCCCCTTCCTGGCCCTGGAGTCACCACAGGGCCCTGCCCAGTAACCACAAATCCACCAATCACAGCAAATCCCAGAATTCCACGTGGAACCAAGCAGCAACCGACAACTTGGATGGGAAGCATCAAGATTTGAGCCATCACCCATATGGACATAATCTGTGGTAAAGGGATAGAGTGTGGTTGAATGTTGGGGGATGGGGCAGATGAATGGTAGTGTTCTTGGGTTTGGTGTTGCAGCACTGGCAGGTGGGTGGATTAGGAAGGGCATGTTCAAATTCCCAGGGAATGTAACTGTGAATCTTGACATTCCATGGGTCGGGATAGAGTGGTATCATGGGCCCTGGGGGGCTGGGGGAAGGGAACAATTAAGATCTCATGGGGTGTTTGGTGGTTATGGGGAAGGTTTTCCATTACCTTACAGTAATGGACAAAGGACATGGTAAATATCATCAAAATTATTAAACTGTATCATCTAAATTATAAACTATATTATAAATCATTGACAATGTTTAGTTGCTATATTTTGCTTTCTGTATAACAATTATAACAATGCTAACATCCAAAAAAAAGGGGGGTGGTTAATATAGGGTGGGGAAGGGGTGGTGGTTTGGTATCTGGGAGTCTCCAGCACTCCATGTGTGACTTTGCTGTGACCTAAAACTCCTTTGACAATTAAATGAAAAATTGCGAGACAATGGTGATTGAGAGGGGGAAGATGTCTCGGCACACTGGACATCGGATAACACACTGAGAAAAGGAAGGAAAAAAAATGAAAAGAGAGAGGAAAAAAAAAAGAATAAATATATATATATATATATATATTTATTTTTTAAAGGCATTTCCTTTGCTTTTTTGCCCATTTTTTTGAATGTCCCAATCCACTAATTATATTTTGTTTTGTTTTGTTTTGTTTGTTTGATTATTTGTTTTTGGTTTTTTTTCTTGTTTTTTATTTCTTCCCCCCCCCCTTTTTTTCCCGGAGTTTCCTTATGTTTGTCTCTTGCATGTAAGCTTATCATAGTTGTTTCTTTTCCCTAGTAAATGTATTTGATTATTTTATGGACTACATGTTCATGGAGGATTTGGATCACAGAAGGGTTACAATGGGTACTGCAGGGGATTATTGGTGGGGGCTGTCTGGGAGGGGGGATTCATGGGAATTAGTACATCTGAATATTCATGAAGATATACAAAATCGTTCTAAAGATCAAAAAATGGGGCATGGTCACGATGGGTGGACAATCACACAATAAATGAGGGAATCTGAATTCCTAGCCTGGAGAGCTCTGCCACAGTCTCCAGGGGAGCAGCAATAGTCCTCTGAGTGCAGGGACAGTGTCTGTCAAAAGAGAATGACCCACTGATGTGTTCTTTTTATTGATGGCTACCCTTGTGAGTCTTTGCTCTTGTAAATGAGACTTAGCCTGCAGTTGTGGGGTGCCTAAGGGTTGCCATCTGGGAGCCTCCTTGTTGCTCAAATGTGGCCTCTCTCTAAGCCAAACTCAGTATAAGATTGCATTACCTTCCCCCCAACGTGGGACATGACTCCCAGGGATGAGCCTCCCTGGCAAAGAGGGATTAATACCAAGTGCCAACTGGCAACACAACTGGAAAAAGACCTTGAATAAAAGGGGGAAATGGTAAAGACAAATGAGTTCAAGTGGCTAAGAGACTTTAAAGAGAGTCGGGAGGTCATCCCAGAGGTAACTCTTACGCACAACTCAGTAGGAGCTCATAGAACATCTAAGTGCCTATCACCCCACACAGTGGGGCTCCTTAGAGCTCTGGAGACACCCAGGTCCTATATAAGTGGGGATAGCCGCGGAGACTGATGCCTTATCAGTGGGCTCTATTTTGTAATCTGTGCTCCTGAGAGTGACAGAATTGGACTCAAATAAACCCTCCCTGCACATGGTTCATCAGTCCCTTCTATTCAAACCTATATGTGATGCAGATGTTTTTAGGTATACTTCCAGAGACTGGAGCCTCTAGCCTACCTATGTACCAGGTGTGTGTGGAATCTCGGTGGAGCTGCAACTCCTACCCTACAGCTCAATGGACTCATCCAGGTCACCTGGCGAGGAGACAATAATGGGCAACAGCCATCCCAGGGAATGGAGAGGGCCTGCATGTGCAGGCAGGATTATCCCACCCACCATATCCATGGGATATAAGCCTTCTGTCACTTGGAGGTGGAGTGGACATCACCATCCCAGTCCCCTCAGGATTGGGGGAAGAACTATGGGCTAGAGTGGACTTGATGATATTCTGTTGTACACATATGATGATTCTAGCAATGGAAGAAATTATAACAATGAGGTGGAGCCAGTGGTCACTTGACACTTTTGGAGCAGGGAGGGGACGAGTAGTTGAAATACAGGGACTTCTTTAGGATTTGGAGTTTGTCCTGAGTGCCGTTGTGGCAACGGACGTAGGCCATTTTAAATCAGCACGTACCACTCAGAACTGCGTGGGAGAGAGTGTGGTCTACTATGTGAACTGTGGTCTATGGTTGGTGGCAATGCCCCAGGATGTGTATGTCCATTGAGGGTGGTGGGCCACACTTGTGGGAGATGTTTGTGTGGGATGTGGTGGGAGGTGTGGGAGGTAGGCAACATGGGAATCCCAGGGGTTTCTGCATAATATTTTCAGTAATCTAAGCACCTCTTAAAATATATTTATATATATATAAATAACATATTTGTAAGCAAATGCACATATATGCATATATATTTATATATCATTTTACAAATAGTGGTATGTATTGTGAAAATTTTGATTTTTACCCACAATAAAAAATAAATAAATTTTTAAAAATGCAGGCATATTATTTAGAAATATGAAAATATGTGCCCCAAATAAACCATATCAATAAAATCGAAAGTGGATAATTATTGGGAAGTAAAATGATGGTGAGGAAACAAGAGACAGGACAATGCTCTATGTTACAAAAAATATTTTTGTATTATTTTGTACTGATTGCCCAAATACTTTTGTTAGAATTTAAAATAAATGTATAAATAAAATAAAAAAAAAAAATAGAATAACAGTTTGGCAGTTTGATATAGTTATGAATTCCAAAATATTTATTGCATTATGGTTGTAAACTGGTCTGTTCATCTGGGCATGATTAAGTTATGATTAAGAATTTGCTTGGGCCATATCAGTATGGCATTGAGCCCCGTCCCTTGGTGGGTGTGATCTCAAAGATAAAAGACATAGCAAAGGACAGAGTTGGAGGTTTTTTATGTTGGAGTACTGATGCTGAGATTTCATGCTGGAGCCCCAGGTAGTGAACACACAGAGGAGATTGGTTGTGAGGAAAGAGAGAAGGCCCCTGGAATAGAGAAGACCTTTTTGCCTGACAGTTAACACCTGGGCTTGTGGAGAGAACTAAAGCTTAGAGAGCCTCATAGTCTACAGCTCACCTTGCGTAGGAAAGAGTGGAGCTGACTTCAGAGAGATACAGATCCCAGGGAAGAGAAGAACCCAAGAAACCCGAAACCTCACCCATGTTGGCAGCCATCTTGCTCCTACACATGTCCATAGACATTGTTAAACTAAGTAACTTACACTTTATAATCTGGTAACTGTAAGCTTCTACACCAAATAAATACCCTTTATAAAAATCAACCAATTTCTGGTATTTTTTATCAGCACTCCCTTGGCTGACTAATACAGAATTTGGTACCGAGGAGTGTGGAAGTGTTTTTGCAATTACCAAAATGTTGGAACAGTTTTATAAATGGGCAAGGGTATTCCTGGAAGAATTGTGGGGTGCTTGGTAGAAAAGACTTACAGTGCTTTGAAGAGATTGTTGATAGTAATATAGATGCTAAAGAGACTTTTTATGATGCCTTAGAAGTGAATGATGAAACTATTATTGGTAACTGGAGGAAAGGCAATCTGTGTTTTAAAGTTGCAGAGAACTTAGCAAGATTAACTCCTGGTGTCTTCAAAAAGACAGAATTTGAAAATGGCAAGCCTGAGATTTTAGCTGAAGAACTTTCCAAGGTAACCTCAGAGAATGCAGCTTGGCTTCTTCTTGCAGCGTTTTAGCAAAATGCTAGATGAGCAACTCAGGACTGAATTATTGGGCACAAAGAAAAAAGAAACTGATTCTGGAAATTCCTAGCCTCTAGAAATCAAGCTCCCAGATGATAGGGCCCCATTTGTAAACTTAAGTAAATTTGGACCTTGTTAATCAGGATTGAAGATGCAGTTATCTCAGAAAAACTTGTGTAAAGTCTTAAGGTCTGATGGCTTGGACCCTTCCTTCTTTCATGCTAAACCAAAAAGATTTTTGAGAGTGCTGTATGAACAAAACCATTGTCATCTTGGAATAAAAGAGACATGGAAAGAAAAGATTGACAGAGAAACAGCTTTAAGAAGAAAACCATGGAAGCTAAGAGCTGGAATTAAGACATCACCTTGGGCCAAGAGAGGAACTCCACCCATGTGTACAGAGAAGGTGAGTTTTCCCCAGCAGTTGAAGAGGGTGGCTGTTCCCACTCAATGTTCTGGGAGAGTTTTGTGTACCCAGGGTGCAGAAATTGTGGAACACATTCCTCAAAGATTAGGGCAGTGAAGGTCAGCATTCCATAAGTCTGAGAGGGGTGCACCTGTCCCGCATGGATTAGGGAAGGCCAGGTGGGCAACTCGTTGCTCTGAGAGGGTTAAGCCTATATGCAAAAGGATAGGAAAGGCCAGCTGGCCAACTCATTGCTCTGAGAGGTTTAAGCCTGCATGACAAAGTTTAAGGGTGATGTTGTCTTCATATTACTGTACGAGGGAGCTAAGACGCTAACCCAAAGATTGGATAATGTGTGGCAATCACCCCAAAGCTTTGGAAGGTGAGGTCCAGAGCTTGGTCAATACCCAGATGCTTGATTAGGGTGGAACCAAGAAAATGGCCTTTGGGCAAGCCTGAACAAAAGGTGGGTCCCTATGTGGCCCTAGGAAGAAGAAACCATCGTCTTAAGAATGACTCTCAGAACTTGAAATCGAATGGAGGATGCCCTGCAAGTTTACTGAACTGTAGAAGATCCATGACTCATGTTTAACTCCCATTTTCTCCTTATAATAATGGAAATGTTTATCTTTTGTATTTCCATCTGTGTATTGGAAGCAGTTAAACAGTTTTGTGAGTTTCTGATGTCTACAGCAGACAGGATTTTGCTTGAAGATAAACTGTATTTCTTTAAAGTGATTATTATATGATTTTGCACTTGCATTTTTAATGATTTAAAGTTTTTTGAATATTTTAACGGATTTTTGGATTTTAGAGTGTGGAGTGTAGCAGTTTGGCAGTTTCATATAGTTATGACTTCAAAAAACTATATATTGAATTATGCTTGTAAACAGGTCTTCTCATCTGGGCATGATTAAGTTATGCTTAGGGATTTGATTGGGCCACCTCATTAAGGCATTGAGCCTTGCCCCTTGGTGGGTGGAGTCTCAAAGATAAAAGACATGGCAAATGACAGAGTTGGAGGTTTTTGATGTTAGAGTTCTGATACTGAGATTGAATGCTAGAGCCCCAGGAAGTGACACACAGAGAAGCTTGGTCATGAGGAAAGAGAGAAGACCCCTGGAAGAGACGAGCCATTCACCTGACAGTTCACAGCTGGCCTTGTGGAGAGAGGCAAAGCTTAGAGAGCCTCACAGTCTACAGCTGATCTTGTGGAGGAAAAAGAGGAGCTGAGCCCAGAGAGAAACAGAGTCCTGGGAAGAGAGGAATCCAAGATGCCTGAACCCTCAAAGATGTTGGCAGCCATCTTGCTCCTATACATGGCCATAGACTTTGGTGAAGGAAATAACTTTTGCATTATGGCCTGGTAACTGTAAGCTTCTACCCCAAATAAATCCCTTTATAAAAACCAAACTATTTCTGGTATTTTGCTGCAGCACCCCTTTGGCTGACTACTACAGCAGGTCTCAGAGTGTCTGCAACATCTGACCCATTCTCTCCATCCCCACCTCCACTGCCACTGCCGTGCTCTGGCCATCACCATCCTCAGCCTTGAATCACCTTCATTGTCAACACCAGTTTTCTCTGCCATACCGTTTGACACACAACATAGCCACTATCCACTTCAATCCAAATTCCTCTGCTGCTGGCGACCCTCAATATCTGAGTCCTGGAAGCTTTAGCCTTTGCTTTCTCTGTACGTCACTTTCTTCCTGGCACACTCTGATATCTGCCTGGACCTCATAGCCAACACACCCATACCCATTTTAGGACCATTGTCTCTAAATACTTCATCCTCCAAAGTATTCCACAGGTGACATCACTGCTAAGAGGTCTCCTCTTGGGGAGTCCTCCCAGGAGCTCCCATCCCGAGAGAGATCCCTTCCAATGCCCATCAACCCTGCCCCTCCTGCTAATTCTTGGCATCACACTTTCCATATCCTGACAAGTTATGTGCTCCATTTAATTTTTTTTTTCTCTGATCTGCCTTTCGTTTCACAAAATCAGTTTTTAGAGGTACAAGACTTGCATTCTCATCTTCACTGCTCAACCTCCAGGCCCAAGCCCAGTTATTTTCAACTGTGAGGAGAAACCCCTTGAAATCTCATGACGCTTTACCTGGCTTTCTCTCCATTGCGTCTCCCGACATGCTCAGACTGGAACATGATGCTTCCTTTCCCTGCCATTAAAACCTCCAGTTTGTACAAATATTCTGGCATAGAAACACTGTTTAAACTGACTTGACTTATTCTTGGAATACTGACTTTTCCCCAGGGACAGAAATGTGAATGAGTTCTGGGAAGTATGCCCCTGTGTAGGCGACAGTGTGGAGGAGTAGGATGTACTGATTTCCCCCAATTGCCACTGGGTTCTTTCTTTTTGCTCAGAAAATTCATCTTCCAGCATTCTTGCAATGGAATAAACCAATCACTGTGTGAATTTATCATTGAAAATTCATAAGCCGTTATTCTCGTATAAAATATTAAATGATAATAAATGAAATTGTCACCACTTAATACACTACATATTTTCCTTCCTTTAGATATAGATATATCGCTTCCTTTATTTTTTAACTGATCCAAATTTTGATTAGGAAAAAAAGGTTACTTTGACTTGTAACTTAAGTCTTTTGGGAATACGCTCACACTCTGGTGTGTTAATTTTGCTAAGGGCGACGCAAGTGTTCTACATGATCTTGCTATGATAAATAGAGGCCATGATGTATTGCATCAAAGCTGATGAAAGTGTGTGGTCAAAATATAAACCATAAAGTAAACCATTGACCATTGTTGGTTGCTATGTTTCTATATTTGTACATCAGTTCTAACAAATTTGACATCCACACATTAAATGCTATTAATAGGAGAAGATTAATAAGGGGGAAAATGTTGATTATGTAGGAGTCTCCTGTATTCAGTATGTGACTTTTCAGTAAAATCCTAAATTCTCTTTGAGGACAATATGAAAAAAGGAAGACAAAAGGACCATAAACAGAAGGAAATGCCACTCTACATACAGGACAACAAACCTTACACTGAAGAAAGGCATAAGGATAAAAACAATTTTTAAAATAGTTTTTAATTTTTTGTTATTATCCCCAATTTTAATTTCTTATTCATTTATATTTTTTTTATTTATTAAATTGTTTTCTTTTTTTACTCCTTAATTTTGAAACTATCATAATTATTTCATTTGATTATTAATTATATTTAGCTATTTTTATTGGCTTCATTTTTGAAGAAATTTTGGATCTCAGAAGGTCTACAATGGTGGCAGGAGAGGATCATTGGTATGGGGTGGCTTTTATGTGGGAAGCTTACCTGAACAAATATATAAGTCATAGAAATGTGTTCAAATATTCATGGGGTACCATCTCGGTGGGTGGAGATTCACACAATACCCAAAGGAATATCAAATTCCCTTACTGGGGAGCTCTGCCACATTCTCTAATGGATCACCAAGAATCCCCTGAGTACAGACAAGTGCAATGACTAGTGAAGGAGGATGGTCCACTGATGGGCCCTTGATATTGATGACTGTGCATATGAAACTGTATTCTTGAAGCTGAAACTCAGCCTAGTATTACAGGGTACCTAAAGTGATGCCTTCAGGGAGACTTCTTGTTACTTAAATGTGGCGAGTCTCTAAGCCAAACTCAGTATATAAATCCATTACCTTCCCCCCCAGCATAGTGCATGACTCCCATGGATGAACTTCCCTGGCAAGAATGAGTTACTACAAGGACCAATTAGCAATGCAAATGGAAAAAGACCTTAACCAAAAGAGGGAAATGGTACAGAGTTCATATGGCTAAGAGACTTCAAAGTGAGTCGGGAGGTCATTCCAGAGGTTAAGCTAATGCAAGGCTTACTAGGATCTCATTCACTCCCAAAATAGATACTATTCCAAATAGCTGGGTTACTGTGGGATTTGGAGGCATCCAGAAACTATAGTCAGGGCAGATAGGTCAGGAGTTTGGGAACTTGCAATGGGCCCTTCTTTGGAATTTATGGTTCGCAGTGTGACAGCGTCAGATTCAGTTGTGTTTTCCCTACAAATGCCTCTTCTGCCCTTCTATTGAAATGATAATTAGTACTAGAGTTGTAAGTCCAAGACACATAAAACTTTGGGCTATCCATGTGACAACTGGGACCTAAATCTTAACAGATTTGCAACACCTAATGTCCACTTCATTGGTCTCACCCAGGAAAACTGACAAGGAGGTGATGATAGAAAACTACTATAACAAGGAGATGAGAGATTCTACAACTGCAAGCAAGAGAGGTCATCCATTAGCCCTATGGAATCAAAGCTCACTCTCAATTAAGATGAAGTGGACAACACCATCCCACAATCGTCAGGACTGGGGAATGAACAATGGACTAATGTAGACTTACCGGTATTCTACTATAGATATATTATCATTCTAGCAATAGAAGAAATTATATAATTGTTGTGCAGGCAATGGCCACTGGAGGTTCTGAGGGCAGGGAAAGGGAAAAACAGGTGTAAACCAGGGGCATTTTAGGGAAATGGGAATTCTCCTGAGTGACATTTCAAGGACACATGCAGGCCCTTAAATATCTTCACTTAATGTAAGAAATTGGGTGGGAGAGTATGTAAACTAGAATGTAAACAATAATCAACCTTAGTGGCAAAGCTCCCAAATGAGTTCATTCATTGCAATGAATGTACCTCACTAACTAAATTTGTTATTAATGTGGGAAAATGTGGTACTTGGGGGAGCAAGGCATGTGGTAATCCAGTATCTATTTTACGGCACATTTCTGTAATTTATATTTAAAAATATATTAATTATTTAAAATAAATAAATAAAATGAAATACAGTTCAGGTTTTCTGTTTAAGGTAATGTTTACTTTATGTAATGTAGGTTGATGACTGTGAAATAGTGTGGAAGCTATTTTATCAGTAAATTGTCATAAAATGCAAAACATAAGTTTTGCTTTTTCCCTGTTTTAAGTTTTTTTATTGCTATAGTTCATATAATTTCAAATTACAATTATATATGTCAAACAGAACAAAAATATAGATAAAAATCACTCATCAAGTTAATATATAAGTAAACAAACATTATCTTTAGAAATACAGGAAGATCTTTTCCATTTGATTAAAAGTTTGCTCTCTGAAACTTGGAAATAATTTTTCTATGCTATGAGATAATTCAGAGGACAAAAGTGAAAGTAAAGGCCACATATTCAAAGTTTTCCCGAGAAGGGATAGCCAGGTAATTTCAAATGGGAATTGGCCATGGAGTATCTTCCCTCTATGTCCCACATTTAACGTTGGTGGAAGTCCAGGACACTTCTTGTTCTCCCAGATCCACTGGCCTCAATGACACTCAGATGGAGGGCAGCATAGTTCACAGCACCTAGTAGCTGGGGATCCCTCTGTGTAGAGAAGAGAGCAGCACTGTTTAAATCCCCAACTCATGTAGGAGGAAGGGACACTGTCGGTAGGGTTGAAGCCACACACATGGTTGGGAAAATTACCTTGTACTGTGGTGGTTTTCAGGACCTCATCAAGTGTCTCCAGGGATTTTCCCAACTACAGCATGGCATATTCTAATTGGAAGTGTTTACATCTGGCTTGCTGTAGTTCACAGACCAATAGTTAACTCTCCTTTCAGCATTTCTTTCTTTCCCATGGCCTTTCTATAGGTATCATTAAGGCTGGAGACTCTTAAATGCTCTTTCTCTCACATGGCATCCTCTACGGAGGACTCAGTATCTCTATACCCCTTGTGAGCAGCACTTATCTGGTCAAGGGGGTGACATTTCTCTTTAATCAGTGCAGCCAGTGTGTCGGCAAGCTGCCATCCCATCTTCTATAAAGTCGACTTCTCAGAGACTGCACTAATCTGAGTAGCCATTAGAGACCCACCAATGAAATGATGGCAAGTGTACACACCACCGGATCCCACTGGAGAATGTGGTGGATCGTGTGGTGGACCGTGTGCTCTGAACTCATATCTTCAGGCAGCTGCTCCATCACCCCCTCTCCCAGTTTCCTGGCAGTCAGTCCAAAGGAAATCTCCACAGAAAGACACAGCCCCTTCGTGGTCCTGAAGTCACCATAGGACCTGCCTAGTAACCACGGATCCAACAATCACAGCAAATCCCAGAATTCTGCCCAGAATCCAGGAGCAAATGTCCACTAGAATAGGCATTAGCAGTTCTCAGAGCATCTGCAAAATCCGACACATTCTCTCCATCCCCACCTCTGCTGCTGCTCCCCTGCTCTGGCCATCACCCTCCTCAGCCTCAAATCACCATCATTGTCACCACCAGTTCTACCTGCTGTACCATTTAACAAAAACACCACAGCCACTCTCCGCTTGGAGCCAAATTCCTCTGGTGCCAACAACCCTCAATGTCTGGCTCCTGATATCCTTAACACAGTCTCCCTGTGTACGTCACTTCCTCTCTGGCACCCTTTGTTGAATGCTTGGTCTTCACAACCCCCATATCCAGGCCCATTCTTGGGTCATCACCTCTCCTGTCCCTTAATCTTCCAATGCTATTCCCCAGGTGCCATGACTGCTTAGATGTGCCCTCCCGGGGTCCTCCCCAGAGCTCTCCTCCCAGAGAGACCCCTTTCAGTGCCCAACACTCCTGCCCTTCCTGTTCATTCTTGGCATCACCCCTTTCCTCTACTGACAAGCTATGTGCTGTATTTAATTTTCTTTTCTCAGATCTGTCTTTTCCCTCTCAAATAACTGTTTGTTGAGAACTGAGACTTACATTATCCTCTTCACTGCTCAACTTCCAGGCTGAATCCCAGTTATTTTCAATTGTGAGGAGTAACCCCTTGCATTCTCATGGTGCTTTACATGGCATTTCTCT
The DNA here is from genome assembly GCA_026826555.1 of Tolypeutes matacus. NCBI lineage: Eukaryota > Metazoa > Chordata > Mammalia > Cingulata > Chlamyphoridae > Tolypeutes > Tolypeutes matacus. The sequence goes on along the minus strand of JAKSZT010053947.1, from coordinate 1,382,646 downwards.
CCATTGCATCTCCCCCACTTCCTCAGACTAGAACATGCCAATTCCCTTTCCCTGCCATTAATCATTTCCTGTTTGTACTCATTGTCATAGGAACATTGTTTGCAACTGACTAGACTTATCCTTGGAATAATGACATTTCCCTGGGGACAGAAATGTCACCAAGTCCTGTGAGATGTGTCCTTGGCTAAGAGGCAGTGCAGAGGGATGGGATGTGCTGGATTCCCTAAATTCCCACTGGGTTCTTAGTTTTTGCTCAGAAAATTCCTCTTGTAGCATGTTTGCAATGAAAGACACCCATCAACGTGGGAATTTTTCATTGAAAAAAAGAGCAATTACTCTCTTAAAAAATATTAAATGACATTAGATTACATTGTCACCTCTAAATAGACTGCATATTTTCCTCCTAAAACAGACATATCTCTTCCTTTATTTTTTAACTGATACCTATTTAGTTTAGGAAAAAAAATGTTACTTTGACTTATAAATTAAGTTTTGGGAATACACTCTCATCATGATAAATAAATTTAGTGAAGGACAATGGAAGTAATATATGTGATCTTATAAGGATTGATACAGGTCATGTTGAATTGCATCAAGTTTATTAAAGTGTGTGATCCATAATATAAAGCATACTGTAAACCACTGACCTCGGCTGCTAGCTATGTTTCAATATGTGGACATTAGTTCTAACGAACTTGCCATCCACATATAAAACGCTATTAATGGGCTGTGGGAAATGGGAAAGATATTTAGTATATAGGTGTACCCTGTATTCAGAACAGGACGTTTCGGTAAAGTCCTAAGTCTTCTTTGAGGACTAAATGAAAAAAGTAAGACACGGGGGCAAATAAAGGAAGAAAATGTCACTGTACATATAGGATAACAGACTTTTCACTGAATAAAGGCAAATTGTCAAAAACAATTTTTAAAAATATTTTGTCATTATTTGTTATTATCCCCAATTTTTAATTTTTTAAATTTATTTTTATTGTTTGAAATGTTTTGTATTTTATTTCTTATTTTTAAAACTTTGCATGTAAAGACATTACATTGTCCAAAGCATGGGACATGACTCCCAGGGATGAGCATCCCTGGCAATAAGGAGTTACTAACAAACACCAGTAGCAATGCAACTGGAAAATTATCTTGAACAAATGTTGGAAAAGGGAGACAAATGAATTTATATGACTAAGAGACTTCAAAGGGAGTTGGGAAGTCATTCCAGAGGTTACGCCTATGCACGTAATAGCAGGATTTCATTGAAAGCCAAGTTAGATACTACCCCAAATAGCAGGGATCCTGTGGGTTCTGTTGATATCCAGACACTGTAGTCAGGGCAGATAGGTCAGGAGTTTGGGACCTTGCCATTGGGACCTAACTTTGGAATTTATGCTCCCCAGTGTGACAGAGTTAGACTCAGGTGTGGTTTCCCTATACATGGCTCTTCTGTCCTTCTATTTGAACCTATAATAAGTACTAGAGTTGGTATGTGTACGTCTAAGACATGTAAATCTTTGGGTTCTCCATGTGACAGCTGGGCCCTGTATATCAACAGAGTTGCATCACTTAGTCTCCAGTTCATTGGTCTCGCCCAGGACAAGTAACAAGGAGGTGATAATGGACAACTACCATACCCAGGAACCCAGAGATTCTACTTCTGCAAGCAAGAGAATCCATCCTTTGGCCGCATGGAATTGAAGATCCTTCTTAAATATGGTGTGGTGGACATGACCAACCCACAATCCACAGAATTGGGGAATGAAATATGGACAAAAGTATTCTTAATGGTATTCTACTATAGATATATTGTGTTTCTAGCAATGGAAGAAATTATATAATTGATGTGGAGGCACTGGCCACTGGAGGTTCTGAGGACAGGGAGATGGAAAAACAGGTGTAATCCAGAGGCATTTTGGGGATGAGTGAATTCTCCTGAATGACTTTGCAACAACACATGCAGACCATTTTATATATAGAATTAACCTACAGAATTGGGTGCGAGAGAGTGTAGTTGACAGCACCTCTCAGATGGGGAGGCCTGAGTGGAGATAAGAGATCAGCACTGTTTAAATCCCCAGCCCATGCTCAAGGGACTGACTCTCCTGGAAGGGTTGGAGCCACACACAGGGTTTGGAAAATTACCATGGATCCACCAGTTACAGCAAATTCCAGAATTCTTCCAAGATCCCATCGACACCTGACAACTTGAATAGATATTCAGTGAGCTTGTTTAATGAAAGTTTAGAAGTTAACATTTTCTTGTCTTCATTACATTCAAATGATCTTCCTTCTTGCATTCTTTTTAAAATTTTTATTGATGATCATATGAAATATAGTGAAATATTCCAATCTTATCTGACAGATTTGCTAATTTTAAGAGTTTATACTTCCCCTTCCCTCGGTGTCCAACAATATGAATCACGACTTTTCACACCTATTTTACTGTGTTGTATCTTTCTTTCAACACCCTGATGTGCACTTCTCTTTTTTCTCCCCTATTATGAACATCCTGAATCAGAGGGGTTCTTTAGTAACAAGTGATGAACCAAACATAATGAATCATATCAGTGCCCTAAAATCACACTGTGCTCCACCTATTAAGAACCTGGCAATAAAGGATGCAATTTAATTTTTTTTTCTTGGTTGAAAAGCAGCTCAAAAAGACGTCTAATATTTTGGAACATGTGAAAATCATTCAATTGCAAATTTCAGTTTCCATAGTTATTTTTATATTTAAAAAATGATACTCAACATACTGAAAGAGATATAGCAAAACACAGAGAAAGAATTAAATGATATAAAGAAAACAATGAATGAGCAATATGGGAAACTCTTGGTGAGTTTTCACAAACAGAAATACTGTACTTGATGAACTCATGTATGTCACTACAAGTAAAGCAAGAGGATAAAACATAGGACTGTATAACATAGTGAAGTCTGTAGTGGACAGTGACTATGGTTAATAATACAAAGAAAAGAATGTTCTTCCACGAACTAGAACAAATATTTATCAATATTAAAGGCTTAATAATAGGGTAGTATATGGGAAGAAATAAACAACCAGTGCAAACTATGGATGATAGTTTAACAGTAAGAACGTAATATTCTTTCATCACTTGAAACAAAGGTGCCATACCAATGCTAATTGTCAATAATTAGGAAGTATAAAGGCTATAAGATTTTTTGTTTTGAACACAGAGCATGTTCTCAGATTGACTATGGAGATTAATGCACAACTCTATGATTAAACTGAGAGCCATACAATTTGAATGGAATTATGGTTTGTGAATAAAACTGTCCTTGAAAAATAAAAAAAAAATTAAAAAATCATAGTTACAATATAAATGGTATAATAAATTTGAAAAGGTTGGCGTTTCTCCAAAGAAGTCTATTATAGAAAGTCAAAGTATAGTTTGATCATCATTTTGATGGTTTTCAAGTTTCCTATGACAAAATGCTAAATGAACTGATTTCTTTTAAAGGCCATACATTATTGGTTATTATATTTAAATAAAGAATATTTATTCATATTTCTTTTATGTTATAGAGTAACTATACTGATTTGTTCTGGTCTGTTCATGAGCATTATAATGTACCTATTATATCAGTTGTTAATTAATTGAGGAAATCGGGCCTGGTAATTGGATATGGAGCTTTTTACCTCTAAATCATGGAATCAGATGTAGCCCAAGTGTTAGTAAGCGAGAATGATTACAATGGTGGCTCTTTGGTAGCTTCTGTGAAGTATATTTAGGTCACATGGAAGAATGTGTTGGGATACTTGCTGACAGAACATGGTCTCATATTTATAGTCGCTATTGTATTTCTATGGGTAGAAGGAAACAGATGTAAGACCCAGGAACTGACGAAGCCGAGAGACATGTCTTTATTAGGGCAGAAATATCTGTTCTATTCTGAGACTTTCCTAGGTATTTCAATCAGTTCAAGTAGTTTACTTAAGGATTTAGTAAGAAGAGAACAGAGAATGTACTGATAAACATTCTAGACACCAAATCTGAACAGGCCTGGGCAAGGGGATTAACTTGCTGACATTTCCTTATAATTGTGTCTCTGTGCTGCTCATCAAGCTGTTCTCTGTTCACTGTTTGCAAACCATTGCTGAGTAGATAGCAGGGTTATTACTAGCACTAACCCATATTTCTCTGTATTTTCACATAGGCTTTAATATTAAGAGTTAACTATTTGCAAGATGGAAACTATTGCCAAAGATATTTTCCCCTATTTTTTTTTAATTCAGGAGATTCTATTGAATATAATGTTTTCAACTTGTTATTCCTTTTCTTTTTATAAACTTCTTGCTAACACTATTTATTGCAAGAAAAATTTGGATCTGCTCTTAATGTGTGATAAAATTGATACTTGCAATCTTACTAAACAAGTAAGCATCAATATCATTTTATTTCTAGAGTGAGGCAACTTAGATTAGTGCTTTGTACACCATAAAAGAATCATTTTTTAAAACTTTCTCAACTATCATGATCAATAAATTTGTGAAATAAAATGAAAATGAAATGCATAAAAAATAAACACACACCAAAAAAAACACACAAAAAACTAGAGCCTAAGAGACCTGTGGAACACCACAAAGAGTAACAATATATGTATTATTGGAGCCACATAAGAGAAGAAAGAGAGAAAGGGGAAGAAGGAATATTAAAAGAAATAATGCAGAAAAATCCCCAAATTTATTAAAATACATGAATATGCACATTCCAGAAGCATGCCCGCTTAAAAAAAAAAATACACAGGATAAACTTTAATAGAACCATACCCAGGAAGAGAAGAGATTCTCAAAAGCTACAAGATAAAATCAATGTGTTATATATGGGGGAGTCCCAATAAGCATAAGAGCTGATTTCTCATCAGAAACCATTGAAGAAAGAACACAGTAGTATTAAATATTTAAAGTGATGAAAGTAATAAAAAAACATAAAAACATAAAAAGAAAATAAATAAATAACGTGATGAAAGAAAACAATTTCCAAACAACAATTATGTATCCAGCAAGACTGTCTTTCAAAAATAAAGGACAGATTAAGTATTCCCAGATAACAAAAGCTGAGGGAGTTCATTAACACTAGATCTACCCTATGAGCAATGATAATGGCAGTTCTTCATAATGAAAAGAAAGGATATTAGACAATGAGTAGAAGCGGCATAAAGAAATAAAGGCTTCTGTTAACAAGTGGGTAACATTAATGCAAGTAAGTTTGTGTCATTTTTTTTTGGTATGTGACTCCACTTTCTACTTTTTACAGGTTCTAAAATGCAAAATGCATAAACAGCAATGAAAAACCTATGGTTTTCAACTTGCAATATATAAGGATAAAATGTGTTACAATTAAAATAAAAGGTAGGTAGATAGAAGGGTACAGGATCAGTGTATGTCCATGCTATTAAAGTTAAGTTCATATGAAATCAAACATGACTGTCATAGATTTGGGGTGTTAAATTTTAACCCCATGGTAACCTCAAAGAAAATATATTAAAAATATATACAAAAAAAAAGATAAGAGACTCAAAACGGTACTCTGAAAAATATTATATATGAAAGTAGTCATTAATGGAAGACTTGAAGGACAAAAATGGCATAAATCCTACAGACCATGTAGCAAAATGGCAGAAGAAAGTCCTGTATTATGACTTGTGACTTTAAATGTATCTATTAGGCTCTCCAGCGGCAAAGCAGAGTTTGCCAGAATGGAGAAAAAGAAAAAAGAAAAAAAAGCATAGTCCAAGCAAATGCTGTTTACAAGAGACTCACCTTAAATTCAAAGATACAAATAAGCTGAAGGTGAAATAATAGAAAAATATCCTATGCAAATAGTAAACAAAAGAGAGCTGGGTTACCTAAACTGTTAGATAAAACGGACTTTAACTAAAAAATTGTTATAAGGAACAAAGAATGTTATAATATACTGATAAAGAGGTCAGTTCAAAAAGAAGACATCACAATTATAAATATATATGCATCTGATGGCAGCGCCCCAAAATAAATGAAATAAATATTGACATATTTGAAAGAAAATATGGATGCTTCTAGAAAAATTGTATAAGACTTCAATATACCTCTTACAACAATGGTTAGGACAATTTAGAAGGGCAAAATGGAAATAAAAGATTGAATAATACAATAAACAATCGGCACCTAATAGATATATAGAGAACATTTCATGCAACAGCAGCAAATTACACATTCTTCTCTAGTACACATGGATCATTCTCCAGGATAGAGCATATGTTAGGTCACAAAACAAACATCAATAAATTTTAAAATGTTGAAGTCATACAATGTATCTTCTCCAACAAAAATGGAAGGAAGCAAGGAATCAATGACAGAGGGAAAACTGGAAAATTCACAAATATGTGTAAATGCACTCTTAAGGAACCAGTGGGTCAAAGAAGAAATCAAATAAAAATTAGGAAATATCTTCAGACAAATGAAAAAAAAAAAAAAAACACAACATATCTAAATTCCTGGGAGGCAGCAAGGGCTGTACTAAGATGGAGTTAGAGCTTTTAATGCGTACTTGTAAAATGACCTCAAATCAGAGATCTAATTACAAAACTGGAGCATGTAGAAAAGGAGAGAAAACTAAATCCTAAGCAAGCAGAAGGAAGGAAATAACAAAGACTTGAATAGAGATAAATGAAATAAAGATTTGAAAAATAGGGACTCCACAAAATTAAAGTCGTTAAAAAACAAATCTTTATAGTAGACTGACAAAAACAGAGAACACAAATAACTGCATTGAGAAATAAATGGGGATATTACTACAAACCCTAGAGAAATAAAAAGGATTATAAAAGGATACTATGAAAAAATGTACACCAACAAATCAGATAAGATAAATGAAATGGATGAATTCCTAGAACAGGCATTTACCTAAACTGACTCAAAAAAATATAGAAGATATCAAAAGACCACTAACTAGTAAAGAGATTGAATCACTAATCAAAAAACTTACCAACATCCATAGTTAGTAGTAAACTTTTGATGATGTTCTTTCATAATCTGTAACAATGTTCTAAAACAATGCAAAGTGTTAGTGGAGGAATTCTATCTGGAAATTCTGCACATTATGCATGAATGTTTTGTAAGCTCATAAGTTCTCTAATAAAAATATATATATTAAAAGAAAAGAAAGAAGAAAAAAAAAGAAGAAAGAATTAAAAAAAAATAAAAGCTGCCTACAAAGAAAAGCCCAGGAGCAGCTTCTTACACTATTAATGAGCAATCCGAAGAGGAAATCAATATGTCAAGTCTACCCAAAGCAGTTTACAGATTCAATGCAACTCCAATGAAAATTCTAACAGGCTTCACTACAGACATGGAAAAGCCAATTCTCAAATTTCTATGGAAAGTTAAGGGGCCCTGAATAGCCAAAACCATATTAAAAAACAAGAATGAAGTTGGAGGACTCACACTTCCCAATTTTAAAAGTTATTACAAAGCTACAGAAATCACAGCAGCATGGTACTGGCAAAAGGACAGCCAAATAGACCAAATGATTCTATTGGGAGCTCAAAAATAAATCCTCCCATCCATGGCCAATTAATATTTGACAAGGGTATCAAGTCCACTAAATTGGGAAATAAAAGTCACTTCAACAAATGGTGGTGGAAAATCTGGATATTTGTATGCAAAAGAATGAAGGTGGGACCCTTTCATTAGAACCTATTATTAGCAATATACTAGTTAAATATATGTCCCAGAGACTTAAATCTCCAGTCTCATCATATGCCAGTTGGGCCCTGAATTATAGAAGAGTTGCAACACCTACTCTCCAGGTGATTGGACTCTCCCAGGACAACTAACAAAAGAATAATGATGGACAACACCCATCACAAAAAACAGATGATCTACAACTGCAAGCAAGACAGTTCCATCCATCTGCCGCATGGAATCTAGGCACCCTCTTACTCAGAAAAAGAGTAGTTATCACTGTCCTAAAACCTCAAGATTGAGGAATGAACAAACATAATGGGATTATGCAACTAATGAGTAATGTAGATGTTATTATTCCCGCAATGAAAGAACTTGTAACACTGATATAAAGGCAGTGGCCACCAGAGTTTCTGAGGGGAGGGAGTGGATGGAACATGGAGTATGGGGCATTTTTGGGACATTGGAATTCTCCTGCATGACATCGCAGTGACCGATATAAGCCTATAATATTGGGTGGTGCAAAGTGTAAACTACGATATAAATTATAGACCATGGTTAATGGTAATGTTTCAGTATTTGTTCATCCATGGTAAGAAATGAACCACACAAATGAAAGATGCTGTTAATGGGAAAAGTATGGGACAGGGAGGAGGTGAGGTGTATGGTAATCCCTATATTTTCTATGTAAAATTTATGTAATCAAAATCTTCCCTAATAAAATGAAAAAAATATATAAATAAAATAAAATAGAACGATGGTGGGCTCCTACTTTATCCCATATACAATTTAACTCAAAATGGATAAAAGACCTTTATTAAAGAGTGAAAACTAAAACTCCTAGAAAAAAAACATAGGGAAGCATGTTCAGGACCTTGTCTTAGGCAATAGTTTCTTAAACTTTACACCAAAAGCATTAAGAATAAAAGAAAAGGTAGATACAAGCATCTTCATCAAAGTTTAAAAATCTGTGCATCAAAGGACTTCATCATGAAAGTAAAAAGACAATATAAAGAATGAGGGAACATGTTCAGAAATCATATCTCCAATAAAGGTTTTACATCCAGAATATATAAAGAAACCCTACAAATTAAGAAAATAAAGACAAACAACACAGTTTTAAAATGTGCAAAACGTTGGAATACATATCTCTCCAAAGAAGATATACAAATGGCCAAAAGTACATGCAAAGATGCTCAACATCATTAGCCATTAGGAAAATCAAATCAAAACCACAGTGAGGAATTGGTTCTCTCCTGCCTCTAGACCAGAGATTCTTAACAAGGGTCCGTGAGCTTGAATTGAAATCCAAAAAACCATTATTCTTGTGGGGATGTGTTGGTGCGGGTATGATAGATTTATTAAATACTACAGTATAGTATGGACTTAGTAAGGAGTCTGCGGAACAAAAAAGGTTAAGAACCCCTGCCCTAGACTCTGCGTGGGAGGCTTTTCTTATCTCAGCTCCTCCACAGCCTCTGGAGAGAGATTGAGGGAAGTTAGGAGACATGTTAGTAGGTTATTGTAACATCTTTTTTCTTAACTAGTCTAACAAATATAAGAACTCTATTTTTTTGTGTTTTAGGTTTTATTATTTTTTTCAGGTTTTATTATTTAGTATATATTTTTATTTTTAGTCTTTTTATTGATCCATTCATTTATTCATATTTATTTATTAAGAGGTGGAAGATTTTTTTCCCTGGAAGATATTTTTCCTGCTGTAATATGGTACCTATACTGGAAGTGTTTTTGAATTCAATACAAATTCAATTTTAGTTAAAAAATAAAAGCTTACCAAATTCAAAAAAAAAAAAAAAAAAAAAAAAACCACAGTGAGATACCATTTCACAGTCCCTGAATGGCTACTATTTAAGAAAAATGGAAATTACAAGTTTTGGAAAGGATGTGGAGAATAGGAACACTCATTCATTGCTGGTAGTAATGTGATGCAGGCTATGGAAAACAGTTTGGCAGTTCCTCAGAAAGGAAAGTATAAAATTATCATATGGCCCAACAATCCCACTTTTTTGTACATATCTGTGTTTTTTTTTAGATTTCTTTCTTTCTTTCTTTCTACCCCCCCACCCAACAACAAACCCCCACTCTCATTGTCCTGAGTTCGCTGTCTGCTCTCTGTGCGTTCTTCTATGTCCCCTTGTCTACTCTTAAGGCAGCACTGGGAACCAATCCTGGGACATTATGGAGTGGAAGGAGGCTGCTCAATCTCCTGCACCACCCCAGCTCTCTGTTGTGCTGTGTGGCCCATTGTCTTGCCTCTGTGTCTCCTTACATTGCACCAACCAGCTGTGTCACCTTTCCATGCCGGCCAGCACTCCATGTGGGCCAGCTCTCCACCTGGGCCAGCTTGCTTTTCACGAAGAGGCCCCAGGAATTGAAACTTTGGCCTCCCATATAGTAGATGGGAGCCCAATTCCTTGAGCCTCTTCCACATCCCGTGTATCTGTCTTAGTTTGTCAAAGGCTTCCAATGCAAAATTACCAGAAATGTGGTGGCTTTTATAACAGGAATTTTATTTGCTATGAATCTTACAGTTCTCAGGCCATGAAATGTCCAAATCAAGGCACCATCAGACATGCTTTTTCAACAAAGTCAGCCACTGGTGATCCTGGCATCCTGCCACATGGTGAGGCAAAATGGCAGCCAATCTTGCCAATGTCACTGCCTTCCCTCCAAGGCACACTGTCTCCTGGAACTCAGCTGTGGGTAGTGAGGCATTTGACTTGTCCCTTTCCAGGCCTCCTTTCTCAGACTCAGCTGCTCCAGTTTCTCCATAAGCCCAGCTGTGGGCAATTAGGTATATGGCTCCTCTCTTCAGCTTTGGGCTTCTTTGTGGGCCTAGACCCTTGTGGGCTTAGTGTTTCAGCTTCCCTGCTCGTGACCCTTGAATCTTCTCTCTCACATAGCCAGGTCAAAATGGTAGAGCTCCATTTTCTGTGTGTTTTCTTTCTCTCTGCCTCCATTTATATAAGGCTCCAGTAACAGGGCAGAGACCCAAACTGAGTCACATCTCAATGACATCGTACAGATTAAACAGAAAAAAACAAAAGAATAAATAACACGGCAAATTTCTATTGCTGTGATGAATTTTTCTTCATGAAACTTAAATAATTTCCTTCTTTAGAAAGAAAAATAAAATGAAATACAAAACAGGATGGTTCCAGGGTGGTTAATTCAGGTGCTTGACACTATGATCTAAGACAGATGTTTGTTGTGTATTCTTAGCCCTAAAAGGTATGCAACCTGATATCTGGACAAAATCTGGAGTAAAGGCAAGAATACTCATTAGGGAACCAACTGTATCGACACTTCTTAAAGTACATGATAATGAGGAGGCTTCTTGGCATCTCTGTCACCTCCTGATCTCTCTCTCATCCCATCAATGTGGTTGGGACTGTGAGAGAGTCTAGCAGGGTTGGAGTAAATAGAACACAGTCTGAATGAAAAGGAAAAATACCTTCAGGGAAACCAGTAAGTGAGGAAGTGCTGCTATATCTGGAGTGATGGTTAGGCTCATGTGTCAACTTGGCCAGGTAATGGTGCCCAGTTGTTTGGCCAAGCAATCGCTGGCCTAATTGTTACTATGACAACATACCATAGACTTGAATTACCAGTTTTTGTATCTATGGGTATTTTCATCTACAATCACCTGAAATTGGCTTCAACAATGAGAGATGTCTCATCCAATCAACTGAAAGCTTTAAAAGGAGAAGTGATGGTTTCAGCAGTCAGAAGAGAAAATTTTCCTCTCTACTACACCCAGTCAATTTCTCCCCCAGGAACTCATAGAAAATCTTCACCGAAATTCCCAAAGTGCAACGTGCCTCACAGAATCTGGACTTGTGCATCTCCACAATCATGTGAGACAATTTTACAAAAAGGTTATAATATTTACAAGTGTCCCCTGTCGGTTCTGTTTCCCTAGATAACCCTGACTAGTGACAATGATAAACTCAGTTGTAGAAGGTAGCCCCTAACTTTGACTACAACTTCTACTTCAGCCCCAACCTGATAGAACATGTAGCCTTTTCCCCACTGACAAAGACAGTATCTGTCAAGGGGCTAGAGTTGCCAACATTAGAAACCATCTCTGGCTAACCTAATCAAAACAAGCCGGCTTTCAACGGAAAGAGATAAGGCAACTCAAAATCAGCACACACCACTAAGAACTGAGTGGGAGAGAGTGTGGTCTACAGTGTGAACTGTGGTCTATGATTGGTAGCAAGGATCCAGGATGTGTAAGTTCATTGAGGGTGGTGGGCCACACTGTGGGAGATGTTTGTGTGGGATGTGGTGGGAGGTGTGGGAGGTGGGCAACATGGGAATCCCAGTGGGTTCCGTGTAATATTCTGGGTAATCTAAGCACCTCTTAAAATATATGTATATATCTATCTATATATATATATAAATAACATTTTTGTAAGCAAATACACATATATGCATATATATTTATATATCATTTTGCAAATGTTTGTATGGTGAGAATTTTGATTTTTACCCATAATAAAATAAAAAAATAAAATAAATAAAATAAATAAAATAAAATAAAATAAATAAATTAAAAAAAAAATCAGTGGGCACGATCGTGAATGACTCTATAGGAACAGAGATGATGCAAGAAAGATTAACTACACAGAGTACTGCCCTGGGAAGTCTGCCAGGGAAAGGTCTACCACTGTGGCTGTTACTGCTGCCACTCATCATTATCATCACTGTCGCTCATTGCAGCATTCAATCTTTGAATTTTTGCAGCAATGCCTTCAGATTTAAGGCCCAGGTGGGCATGTCCAAGTGACCAAGCCTATTTCACTTGAATATACCCTGCTGGCCTAGGGGTAAGGAAAGAAAACCAGGCCCCTCTGAGCTTCCATTGGCTCCCCTCCAAACCACAATGGTGTAATCTATTCTAAAATTCTATCCAACTTTATTACTTCCCTGTAGGAGATACTTCCTGAGACACACAGCACCCACGATCCAGCTCCTACTAACCTCATTTGGTTTAAGAGTAAGAGATATCCCTCCCTCATTTAACCCTAGGTGCATTGACCTTTCCTACCATGCCCCACAAGCTCCCTCTCACAGTAGCACTTGCACTGTTACTTCTATCGAGATTCTTCCCCAACCCCTGCTGCTCATCAGCTAACTCTTAGTCAGCCTTTAGGACTCCATCAAAATGTTACATTATCAGGGAATTTTACTACTTCTTCATGACTTAGCTAGTGTCCAACTGTTTTCCAACAATCTTTAGTTCTCATGGCTATCACTTTAACACTAATTCCATTCAGTCTGTCTCCCACACATTAGCCAGTATCTCACTCTATGCAGTGGGCTTCAGTAAGACACAAATCACTAGAAAGAACTGCAGAAATTGAAGCTAATTTTGCTTGTACGTACAGAATGCATTTTCTCATCCAAACACTTCATCTGAGCCCCCAGGTGAGGGCTATTACCAGAGTGAAAATTTTCAGTTTGAAACTGAAGCTCCTGAATTATAACACAGAACTCCCAAAGTGAAATGCTTGACAAGAATCTGGCACCCCAACATCACAAGGACAGGTGAATTATGTCCATATTTACAGAAAGGAAGTTCAAGCAGTGGAAGTTCAACATTAAGTAATGTTGTTTACGTATTAAACTATTTACTAATCTTTTCCATTTTGGTGCTTCATTGCAAATTTAAGGTGCAGAACATAATTAATGAGATAAAGTGGGTTTTTAAAATAAAGTTGAGGACTGCATTAAACATATCAGATTATAAATGGAGACAGTAGGACCATGGATTGTGTGGTCTCTGTAACTGAAAAGAGTTATGCCCTCATCTCCTGGTATGACATTTTCTTCTGCCCCTCTAGATTGTAAAGTCCTGAGACCATGTTGTACTGAACATGAGCACCTCCAAACTGCCCATTATAAATGGAGAATTTTACAAGAAATTGTTTTGGGTTCAAGAACAGACAGCTTACATTGGCTTTTCCAGTGTTTATTTCTCTAAACTGTACTGTATGGGCTGTTCATGAAATTCTTGAAATTTAACTAAAAATTAAGTTTTCTTACCCGTATCCCAAATGAAATCAGCTTCCTGCATCAGTGATTCTAACAATGTCTTCAGTGTAACTCACAGTTTGGCAGTAAGAAACCAGCTAAAATCAGTAGAATGTGAATTCACAGGGCATGGCACTCCTTTGATGCCGTAAAGCTTCCTAGAATGCATAGAATCATGTAGCAAGCATGTTAACGAAATATTTCTGTATATACTAGAACAAAACAGTTCACACAATTTAATGTCTTATTTTTTTCTTTTCTCAATTAAGTTTGTAGAGAAGACAGAAAGTAAAGTTCAGCCACTCCTGAAGAATAATAGAAAGAAAATGTGGAAGAAATATTACTCATTCTGTCTAAATCTCTCTTCTAAAAACCAGAGCTGTAACAACAACAAAATATCCAGAGCCCTGAATTTTCAGGTCTACATGAGGCAAGAAATTTTGGGGTCCTCTGAAGCTGGAGACCCTGAGCAGTTGGGTGTGTTTGCTGCTTTAATGTAAACCAGTTAGGCAATGTCTGGATAGCTATTTTTCAAAGAAAGGTAATGTCGGGCAGGAGAGACCTCAGTAATCAGCCCCGTGTCTGAAGCCTTCTGAAACTGTACTTAAGGCCTTCTGTTTGTAGTGGTTCTGAGCACTATCCAAGAGTCAAGCCTCCTAGACCTTGGAGGATCAGAAATAAGCAGCATAATATACTCACTTGGGTTAACGGATTACAGATCAAGAAATAGAGAGAGGGAAATGGGTAATTCCAACATGTAGACATTTGAGTCAGTGAAATTAAATGGAAAATAAATGTTTGTCTGTTTTAAAATGACAATACAATGAGCCCACATCCACTGGTCATCATGTAAGTCCATGCTTATTCTACTAGTTAAATATGTCACTTGAGTCAGGGGTATAGTGAACAATCCTACATGTGGTACACTGTTTGAAGCCAGTGCAATAGTCACCTTCTTTGCTCATTATAACAAAATTGTAATGGTCACTTGTACTGTGACTTTCAGGGGTTTTACAAATGTAAAATCTGGTGGCAACCATTAACAGGTGTGACTTATTCTCACCAACACAGATCTCTCTAAATGGACACATTTTTTTAATAAGAAAAGATAATGCAGTTCTTCAAAAGTTATGCTTTCCTGTTCTGATGTTATTCCAACCATCTTGACAGATATATAAATTTCCTTAGTCTCTTACCTCTTTCATGTAGTTTTCTGCTCCAACACTCTTTAAGACCATGAGGAAAAAGACTATGTAAATTTTATTCCTACCCTCCCCACACTCTTCTGTACTGTCTCTAAGTGACCACAAAATCAAATTTCACCTCTGGTAAGAACTTAAATGGCTCTACCTATTCATCACATTCCTTACTAAGAAGTAATCTTACAGTAGAAGTCTTTATTCCCACCCCATCCCAAATTCACACAACTGCAAATTCCTATGTGTTTTTACTCAAGCATAATGGCGAGAACAGATCTCAGGCTTTACAATAGAGAAGCATGTAAGCTACATTTAAAAATATTTTGCCCACATTCTTTCAAACTGTCCATTTCTTAAGTTGATTTCAGCTAAATTAAACTTGCAGAGCTAAAAAATACATAATTGATTGCATTAATTCCCAATACAATTAGTGATTGATCCATGAATTCCAAATGGTTATAGCAAGTACACCAATTGGAGAAGAAACCAATTGGTTAGCTTAAGTTCCAACTAGCTACCTTTTTTTGTGTGGGGGGGGCACTAGAAAATAATGGGCTATAAATTTAATACCTTGATGACTCACAAAAATGTAATATGTCTAACTGCACAGAACACACATGCTTCAAAAAAGGAAGGCTAACAAAACCTCAAGTTCTTATTTCACAACCACTTTTTCTGATTCTCTCCCTGCTGGTAGAATTGAATATCTGCAGAATCCACAAATACAGCATTCAGACTTCCTATATCTAGAGAAGAGGAACACAGAAGTTCAAGAGGTCTGTACCCAGAATATTTTCTGGTGATAAAGAGGGAAGAGATGTCTCTTTGATAGTCTGTGTCAGTTTTCAAACTTAATTGGAATGCCCTTAAACCCTCCATCATCTCCAAACTTTTTTCTGTAGCATCTAACCTAGGACAAAAAAAAAAATAAAATAAAATAAACCACTCATCTCACATATACATCATTTAATTTGCTGGGGAGGAGTGGGGGGAGAGGTATTACAAAGGCACAAACCATACTCATTTTGCTCAGTGCAGAAATGGCTTTCTAATTCAGCTTAACAGCAAAGAAAAGTACAAACTGTGGGAAATGAACACTTGTTCTAACTAAAAGACATCTGGGCTGGCTTTTCATGAATGTGAGTATTTCCCAAGATACAAGTGAAATAAACTCAATAAAAAATAAAGGAGCTCCTTTATGTTTATGAGTAGTATAAGAGCTCTTATGAGTAGTATAAGAGCTGCCTCCAAGAAGCCAGAAATGGGCACGTCCTATACCCTTTCCAAATATGGTTAGTATCTCATGCAGAGCTACATGGGAACAAGATTTTTTTTCTCATGACTACCAAAATCTATATCTACACACAAATTCAGACACTCACACATTCATATCCATCTTCATGAAAGTTTTTTCTCCCTATGACTATAGGATCCTAGAATCCAGCCACCCTCAGGCTCAAACACAATACTTATTAACTGTGTAGAGCTAATCTCAATGTACTACATAAAGCTCTTATCTTGTTTCACAAAATGACTAGGCAGGAATAATGAATATGGATAGTCATAGTGGATTAGTTCTTATCTTAAGTCTAATCTACTCAGCAATATTCTTAAGTCCACGGACTAGGAGAGGTTCTGTGGGCACAACATGGTGGATGATATGAGGGTACGAGCCCACTGTGGTAAGGAGGGAGTGATGGAGAGGGGACCAAGTAGAAACCCTCACAAAGTTATTATGGCCTTGGTTAGAGTCTGGCTACCCCTCAAGTCTGCATCAAATTTCCAAGGAAAACTGTGGAAAGTAAGCACAAACAAGGTTGAAAATCATCCTGACAACTAGCCAGCCCATTTCATCCTTCCTTGCAGGTTCAGTAATGACCCCAGAAATATGTAAGGGAAATAAAGCTTCTCCAACCACACGGTCCTAAGCCTACAACTGTCATTATTTTGAGTGTTGAGCAGGAATGGGACCACATCTTATTCATATTCAAAGAGACACTCACAACCCCAAGAAGGACTATGTTCTTAAGAGACATTTGTTGTGTGCAAGCTGGTCTCTTAGCCTCAACATAGTTGCTACACCTACTCTCCAGCTCATAAGACTCACCCAAGATAACTATGTAGGAAGATGCTAATGGACAACTATCATACCAAGGAACCAAAATACCTTATAACTGCAATTGAGTCCCATCCATCAGCCGTATGGGACTGAAGCCACCTCTCAATTAGAGGTGGAGTGGGCATCACCATCCCAGAATCCTCAGGATTGGACAATGAAATGTAGACTAGAGTAGACTTACTGGTATTCTACTTTAGACTTATTGTGATGCTAGTAATGGAAGAAATTTTATCGTTGAGGTGGAGCCAGTCGCCACTGGAGGTTCTATGGACAGGGAGAGGGAAAACAGGTATAATAGAGGAACATTTTCTGGAACAAGGAATTGTCTTGAATGTCATTGCAATATATAATACAGTCCATTATATATCTTCCCATAATCTACAGAATTAAGATGGACAGAGTGTAAACTACAATATAAACCTTAATCCACACTTAGTGGCAATGCTCCAAAATGTGTTCATCAATTGCAATGAATGTGGGAAAATGTGGGGGGTGTGGGTAGCAGGGCATATGTTAATCCTCTGTAGATTTTACATGACATTTGTGTAATCTAAATATCTTTCAAAAAATTAAAAACGTTAAAAAAATAAATGCTTAAATAAAATAAAATATGTCTAATTTTTTCTGTTTAAGGTGATGTATACTTTATGAAATGATGTTGATGACAGTGCAATAATGTGAAAGCTATTTTATCAATAAATTGTAAAATGAAAAAGAAGTTTGGCTTCTAAATTTTTTTTATTGGTATACATCATATAATTTCAAATAACAATAATAATGGCAAACAGTATAATATATAAAAATCACTTATCACGTAAATATATAAGTAAAATACATCATCTTTAGGAATGTAGGAAGATCCTTTCCATTTGATTAAAAGTATACTCTTTGCAATTTGGAAGGAATTTTCTCCATGCTGTGAGATAATTAAGAGGCCTAAAGAGAAAGTAAGGGCCACATATTCAGGGTTTCCCGAGAAGGAATACCCTGTTCATTTCAAAGAGGAAGTGACCATGGTGTATCTTCTTTCTATGACCTGCGTTTAAAGTTGCTGGAAGTCTAGGTCATGTCGGGTTACCCCGGATTCACTGGCCTCAGTGACACTCAGATGGAGGGCAGAGTAGTTGACACCACCTTGGCAGCCCTGTGTGGAGAGAAGAGAGTAGGACTGTTTAAATCCCTAGCCCATACTCAAGGTAGGGATTCTGCAGATAGGTTTGGAGCCACACACAGGTTTGGGAAAATCACCTTGTGCTGTGGTGGTTCTAGGACCTCATCAAGTATCTCCAGAGTTTTTCCATCTTCAGCATTGCCTCCACTTATTGAAAGGGTTTGCAACTCTCTTACTGTAGTTCATGGACCAAAACAGTTAACTCTCCTTCAGCATTTCTTTCTTTTCATTGGACTTTCTGTAGGTTTCTATGAGGCTGGAGAATCTTAAATTCTCTTTCTCTTTAGTTTAGGACTTCCTGCCCTTCCTCTCTTACTGATTGTGTGGTAGGATCCAAGGATGTAGTTGGTGCTGTAAGTTGTGGAGCCTCAAGCTGCCCTCAGTGCTCCCAAGGACCAATGAAGCTTCTCCCAACTTTCTCTTTTGCCAGGGGTAGGGACAGATCCACAGATGTGTGGAATAATACAAGTCATGCAAGCCTAGACTGTAGTTGCCCAGAAAGACTGATGAAGCTTCACATGCCTTTCTCCTCTGCCTGGGGCAGGGATAGAGTTGCAGATGTGGGCCGCAATCTATGCAGTGCAGGTCCAAGATGACCACAGTTGCCCCAATAGATTTCCAATTATTCAGTCTGCATCAGCCAAATGTAACTACAGTTACCTGGATATGCTGTTTCAAGGCCGCCAGCTTCTTCCCTGTTAGAGGTGGGGCTGAGCCTAAGCTAGGACTGCAGGCCAATCTGGGTGAAATAAATTAGTCTCTACTGCCACCATGATTTTCAGTCAGCCTGGCTAACCCTCATGCTGGGGTTGGAGTCAAAATGGCAGCTACCAGCCTCCTTCCGACTTGGACAGGTCCAATACTCATCTGTTCTTAGGGTAATATTTTAGGCAGCCCAACTGACTAATCAGTAGCTGACACTGGTGGCCAACTGTCTCTTCCTTCCATGTTTTTGGGAAATGGAGCTTCCAATTCCTGCCACAGAATAACTCCAGGGATTGCTTGCACCACCAAAGTAGGATGATCACCACCCTCTGCTGCATGGCCTGCTATTTCCAGAGAGGATGGTGCAGCTCCCCCAAGCTTCCTGCCTGTCCATGGTGGACCTGGTGCTTAGACTAGAGCAGCAATCTGATCTCAATGGAAAGAAGCCCGTCCCTACCAGTACTGTGATCCTCATCAGAACCACTTCCCCTGTGTCAGTCACAGAGTTAAGATGGTAGCTACTGGCCCCTTTCAGACTTTGACAGGTTCAACTTTAGCTGTTCTTAGGACTATACATTTTTTTTTTGCACTTAAAGGGTTTATTTTAAATGTTTTAAGGATAGGATAGAGTTACATCATAATTATAAAAATTACTTACAGAATTAACTGATTTATATTGTTTATACTTCTAAATGCAGAGAACAGGGAACTGTCTACACATCGTATAAAATAAAATGAAAATTACAATGAATTCTAGTTTTAAAGATGAGGTCATTTACCTAATTTTAAAATGTGAACACGAAGACCTCTGAACTATAACACAGTCATACAAACTGCACTAATGACGTAAAATACAAAAAGCGCATCATTTCCAGGGAACCACAAGCATTTCAACCATAGTAACTTTCTGTTATAATAATTGTTTCTGTTTTGTCTTTGGAGAACTCTCACTTTTTTAAGACAATCAACTTAAGGATGTTTTTAAGCACTACAATTTGTGACAATCAAGACAGTCTTCTAATGGGTTTATGGCTTTCAAAAGTTCAAGTCCAATGCACTTTGGGGTTTGGCACATAAAACAATAATAGAAATGAATCTGTTTTTAGAAGTACCTGTGAATTTTTAAAAAGAATTACACAGTCCCTTCCAATGCTGTATGACATATACAAGTGGAAAATTACCTTGTGTTGGCACTACATTTGCTTCACCAGTGCATTTTTATCCTACAACCTCTTAAACAGCACAGTAAGCAAATATACAGAAAACAGAAAAAATAAAATAAAAGCCAAGATAAAAAACCAAAAACCTAAATATTTTTAACACACAATTTAGTTACATTGAACATTCTACTTAGAATAGAGCATGCAAAAAGAATGGTGTGTTTTTCAAAATTTTTTTTGAAATATTACATGACATCTCTCTCTCTCTCTCTCTCTCTCTCTCACTCTCTCTCTCTGTCTCTCCCAAACACACACACACATACATGCACGCATGCACACAAAGTACAATAATACTATAGCAGGTAAATGAGAAAGGTCAATAAATTTTATACCCAGATTTATGTCTTATGTTGTCACAAGCCCCTTGAAAATTTTGGAAATTAACATTGATTCCTAGAATAATGAACCACGTTCAGATATCAGAAAAATGCAAGCAATGCATGCAGATATGAAAAATGAGTCTAAAATGAAGCCCCAAACAAGGGGCTAGGGAATAGACTTAGCCACAGCATCAATAAATGTTGGTTAAAGCCACCAAAATTAAGAATAGTACACACACACAAAAAAGGAAACAATCAAAAATCATTCCCCTTCCCTTGACCTAAAAGCAATGAATGGAACAATAATTAAAATAATCAAGTCACATTCTTCTACAGATTGGTAGATTATGTGGTGTATAAAGTTGCTTAAGTTGCTTGCAGAAAATCCACAATGCAAGTCATTAAGTAATCCTAAAACTGTTTCAGTTGACACCAACCTCAGGATATTTCAAGATGAATTTCATTTTCCAGCCCAATTTCACTGTACCATTTTATGCATATTTTTTATGTGTACTAGATATAACCACACACTTTGTGCCACAAATATCAGCTTGGGCTCATGGAGTCACTCTCAGCCTTGAGACTTACATTCAGGGACTCCTAAGAGTCAATAGAAAACACACAATAGATCTACAGGATGAAACTTGTTCAAACACTCAAGAAACATTTATGCCTTAGGTTCTCAGTGCTTTCACACTGCATTGAGAAGATTGCCTTTGGTTGCCTGAGTTGAAAAACTGGGCACAATGAAACTGTAGTCATGAACAGAGAATTGAGATAATGTATTTACATAAAGAGTAGTTTTTACTCACAATGATGAGTTTGTGCCTCATCAACAGCATGATGAGGCACAAACCTTAAGGCTAAAATGGGAATCGAGCAAAACATGGGGAAGAAGGCCTATAAACTACTGAATCTCTAACTTCAAGTCCAGTCACATGAAAGAACACCTAGACTTCTGGTGCAAAACTTCTGGTGAAGGACAACATGTATGTCTAGCCTTCTGCCTACTAAATACACAACATCAAATCTCTGGTCTCGTATATTGTTCCATGAGACTGGTTTCACATACTGCCTTTCTCCTTGCTTTCAAGTTTCACCAAGGTTCATTCAAAACAAAGAGATATGTGGAGATTTCATTGCTAAACCAATCAATTTTGCACTTCTATTTTGGTTTACAACTACCTTGCAGGAATAAACCATGATAGTGTTCTGTGGCTAAGGGATGCTATTATTTACACCCACAAGCTAACATGGATGACTGAACTTTATATGGTAATATACCACTGACATGCAAAATCCTAAAATCCACTGAATGGAATCCACATTTGCAGCATACCTGAAACAAGAACATACAACACCATAAAAGTCTTCAACAGATTTAAGCTGCCTTTTTTCTAGTCATTCTTTGTGGGGAAAAGCCAGGGGTAAAAAGCCTTCCAGCCATAACCATATAGCATTAAAAAATAGCGATGACAATAACAATAGCTACAAAAAAAAAAAAAAAAAAATCCCAGAGAACTTTTTAGAAGAAAATACCATACTTAAAACTTCCACTTCTAATATAGAAGCAATGTGTACTTCTAGAAACTTAAAACACATACACACAAATCACTGATGTACTGTTGTCTTTTAAATTCATGAACTAATATCCAGGTTAATAATTTTATCAAACTAACAAACCAAATGTGCCATCCAAAATGTACCTGCTCTATACCATGAGGACCAAGTACCTGGGCTTTGCTAAAAAGAATTTATGATTTAAAATGTTAAAAAAAAATTACAATGCTCAGAATTAAAGGAAGCCTTTTATCCAGAGTTCTAGCCAGTTTGTACAACTTGTACTGTGGGTCTTTACTGTTCAGTTGTTTTTCATGTTTTGACTTTTAAAGAGCTAACTCCAAATTTAAAATATACACTCAGATTTTGACTTTCAAAACAGATTGAACATTCCTACATGCATTCTGTGCCCAAACTTAATTTAAAATAAAGAATATAATAGAATCAATATGATTAACTGGGTCAAGCACTCCTGTTAAATTGGCAAAAATTATTTAACACCTATCACAATCCAAAAAGAAAGGACTGCCAATAGTGTGTGTGTATACACATATCTATGTGTATACATATAGCACATATGCAAACATATAGACATATAGATAGATAGACATAGACATATATATCAAAAAGGCAGTAAAAGAAATACCAAACAATGCTTGAATTGTGGCAGCAGAATAAGAGAGTATTATAGTGAAGGGGAAATGGTTACGTTTTATTATAATTTTAGATGACTATGATACTAGCTTAACTTTTACCAAATTTGTCTGCAACTCCCCTTCAAACAGACAGGCTTCTTTTAAGAGGAAGAGGTTCCTTAAATAAAATGCTTTGTGTTCACATATATCTGTACTGTTCAGAACAAAACAGTTTTGCTGGCAGAGATTGTGGGTTTGCAGGGACATTTAGGCTTTCATTAAACTGGAAAGCAATCAAGTCTTAAAGTCTACAAATTATATATTTAATAGTTCCACAAAACTGGCAATGCTCATGATGACATCTGGGATGTTTTCACCAAATCGTAGACATAAGTATGGAAATCATTATCAAACTTGATGAAATAGACAGACGGTTTGGCTTCTACTTTATGAATGACCAAATCAGTCCTTTTCGAGCCATCTTCTTTGGCATATTCCACTTGTTTGCCTACCAGGCTGTGCACAACCTCTCCTGGTTCCCTTTGTGCTGGAGGAGAATCATTAGAAACAAGTATAATGAGAAGGTCCCCTTCTTTATAGTCATCTAAGAGCTGGTACATAACCAGACAGGATCTTTCTCATAGGTAATGTAAAACCATGTGTTCAATATAGGCACGCATGCTAAGTCCATTCCCTTCCATTCATCTTTAGAGCCATCTTCTATCTCAAACATATGCTACATTGCTTTGCCAAACATTGTGTCTGCTAATTGAGCATCACTGATTCAAGATGTTGCAATTCTATCAGGGAGGACTTCAAGTGCAGAGACTCTCATCTATACTAAATTCTAGTCCATAAACACAGTCAAATCAATTGTATTTTATAAGATACACAGAAGGATTTTCAGGAACCTGATCCAGAACTCTTCCTTTCCACTGTGTAACTGGTACATTCCCCTCTTTCCACCCATGTTGAATTCTGCAGCCTAGGATGTTCCAGCGTTCCTGGGAAACAGTTTTGCTGGGCCCCACACTGCTCCGATGGTTTTTGTGGGAACTTCTTTTCTTCATCATATTTTCAGATACACCAGCATGTCCTGCATCAGCTCTGGACTGCTGGCCAGGTGTCTTTCCAAATGGAGTCTTCATTCATCTATATTTAAGTGAGAAGCAGAGCTGCAAGCCTAGGGTGAAATCTCAAAAGCCTCCAATTTGAAACTTTTCACAGAATTTCAATGTTCTTATTAGTACAACATCTAATAGACTCTTTTACAAGTTCAGCAAAAACACTTAAAGGACACAAGCACTCTGTCAGGCCGTAGTCTTCAAACCCCATGTGGACTTCCGCCATCCCTCTTCTCAGCCCAATCCAAGCCAGGCTGAGCCTCCCGCTCCAGCCACAACTCTCTTCAGAATTATTCTTTATCCGCCAAATTTATTAATCAGTACTTAAAGTTGGTGCACAACTTTATCTTCCTCCCCTGTTTTGGGGAAGTGGAGCTTCCAATTCCAGCCATGGAACAGCTCCCCAGGTGGCTTGTGGCTCCAGTGGAGGATGGGCACAGGCCTCCGTGGCATGGAGAGGTCTATTTACAAATCTTCTGTGCAGATGGGCACTCTCCTCCTTCCATTCATTCAAGGATGTTACAGGATGCTCTTTCAATCTCCTGGAGGCCCAAACAAATCCTTTAGTTAGCTCTGGGTGATTACTAACTGTCCTGTAGCAGGAGCTGATTCTAGGAACAACTTACAATGCTGCCATCTTGCTTGTTGGCACTTCTTCCTTTACTTTTTAACAGATACCTATTTAGATTAGGAAAAAAATGTCACTTTGACTTGTAACTTAGGTTTTGGGAATACACTCTCACTGTTATAAATAAATTTTGCTATGGATGATGGAAGTGTTCTACTTGATCTTATAAGAATGGTTACAGAACCTGTTGAATTGCATCAAAGTTTATTAAAGTGATTGGTACAAACTATAAACCTTAATGTAAACTATTGACCATGGTTAGTAGCTATGTTGCAATATTTGTACATCAGATCTACAAACTTGCCATCCACATATAAAATGCTATTAATAGGGGAGTGGGAAACGGAAGAAGAAGTTGGGAATAGAGGAGTCCCGTGTTTTCAGCAAGGGACGTTTCTGTAAAGGCCTAAATCTTCTTTGAGGACAAAATGAAAAAAGGAAGACACTGGTGCAAATTAAGAAAGAAAATATCATTGTATATATATAACAACAGACCTTACACTGAATAAATGGCAAAATGTCACAAACAATTTTTTAATAATTTGTCATAATTTGATATTAACCTCAATTGATGTTTTTAAATTTCTTTTTATTCTTTTCAACTGTTTTCTATTGTTTTTCTTATTTTTAAAACTATCATTATTATTTCATTTTCTTATTAATTGTATTTGGTGATTTTTATATGCTACATTTTGGAAGAGTTTTTGGATGACAAAAGGTATAGAACTGTGGCAGGGGAGGATCAACGTACAGAGTGGCTTTTATGTGGGATACATGGGAAGCAACTCACCTGCGCAAACATATAAGGCATAGTAATGTATTCAAATCTACGTGGGGCATCGTCATGGTGGGTGGAGATTCCCAGAATACCCAAGGAATATCAAATTCCCATCCTGGGTATCTCTGAAACATTCTTTAAAGGATAAGCAAGAATCCTCTGAGTACAGACAGGGGCAATGACTATTAAAGGAGGATGGTCGATGCATGGGCCCTTGATATCGATGACTGTGCATATGCAATTGTACTCTTGAAGATGAAACTTCTCCTAGTATAGGGTGCCTAAGAGATGCCTTTGAGAGCCTCCCTGTTCTCAAATGTGGTGTGTCTCTAAGCAAAACTCAACAAATAATTACATTACCTTCCCCCCAAGCATAGGACATGACTCTCGTGGATGAGCTTCCCTGGCAATGAGAAATTACAACAAAACTCAAACTAGCAATGTAAATGGAAAATAAACCTTTACCAAAAGGGTGAAAAGGAAAAGACAAATGAGTTTTTATTACCAGGAGACTTCAAAGAGGTTGGATAGTCATTCCAGAGGTTGCATTTATGCATGCCTGAACAGGATTTCTTTGAATGCCAAATTAGATTCTACTCCAAATAGCAGGGATCCTGTTGGCTCTGGAGACATCCAACATTAGTCAGAGCAGATAGATCATGAGTTCGTCCTTGTCAGTGGGGAGTACTTTGGAATTTATGCTCCCTAGTGAGATAGAGTTGGACTCAGTTGTGGTTTCCCTACTCATAGCTCTTATGTCTTTCTATTTGAACCAATAATTATTACTAGAGATGGTATGTGTACGTCCAAGTCACATAAATCTTTGGACTATACCTGTACCAGCAGAGCCCTGAATCTCTACAGAGTTGCAACACCTACTCTGCATTCCATTAGTTCCACCCAGGACAAAAAAAAAAAGGTGGTGCTGAACAACTACCATACCAAGGAACCGAGAGATTATACAACTGCAAGCAAGATAATCCATCCGTTGTCCCCATGGGTTCGAAGTTACCACTCAATTAAGGTGGGGAGGACATCACAGGCCCACAATCCTCAGGTTTGTGGAATGAACTATGGACTAAAGTAGACTTATCCGTATTCTACTATAGATTAATTTTGGTTCTAGTAATGGAAGAAATTATAACAAAGATGTGGAGGCAGTAGCCACTGGAGGTTCAGAGGGCAGGGAGGGGAAAAACAAGTGTATTCTGGGTGCATTTTTAGGGTGGGAATTCTCCTACATGATAATGCATCTGCGGATGCAGGCCATTATATATCTTGACTTAACCTACTAAATTGGGTGGGAGAGAGTGTAAACTACAATGCAAAGTATAATCAACATTAGTGGCAATGCAACAAAGTGGGCTCATCCATTGCAATGAATGAAACTCACTAAAGAAGTATGTTGCTAACATGGCAAAATGTGGGAGGTGCAGTTGCAACGCATATGGTAGTCCACCATATGTTTTACTTCACATTTCTTAATCAAAGTATCTTAAAATATATATAAATTATTTTGAAAAAACAAATAAATATAATTAAATACATTTCAGGTTTTCTGTTTAAGGTGTTGTGTAGTTTATGTAACAGAGGTTGATGATAGTGCAATGCTCTGACAGCTATTTTACAAGTAAATTGTAAAATGCAAAAATAAAAATTGTGCCTTTCCTCTTTTTAAAGTGTTTTTATTGCTATACTCCTATAATTTCAAATTGCAATAAAATATGGCCAAATATTCAAGTTAATATATAAGTAAACAAACATTATCATTAGAAATACAGGAAGATCCTTTCCATTTGATTAAAAGTATGCTCTCTGAAACTTGAAACGAATTTTTTCTACACTGTGAGTTATTTCAAGGACCTAAAGAGAAAGTAAAGCCACATATTCAGGATTTACCAACAAGGGATATCATGTTCATTTAAAAGAGGAATTGACCGTGGAGAATCTTCCTTCTTTGTCCCACATTAAAATTTGGTGGTAATCCAGGTCATGTCAGGTTCTCCCGGATCCTCTGTCCTCAGTGACACTCAGATGGAAGGCAGAATTGTTGACAGTGCCTGGCACCTGGGGAGGCCTGAGTGGAGAGAAGAGAGCAGGACTGCTTAAATACCCAACCCACGCTGAAGAGAAGGACTCTGCAGGTAGGCTTGGAGCCACACACAGGGATGGGAAAATTACCTTTACTGTGGTGCTCTCAGGACCTCATCAAGAGTTTCCAGTGTTTTTCCCATCATCACCATTGTATCTTCTCTTGGAAGTGTTTTCATCTCTCTTGCTCTAGTTCACAGACTCATAAAGTTAACTCTACTTTCAGTATCCCTGTCTTCCCTGGGCCTTTTTGTAGCTTACAATAAGCCTGTAGACTTTTAAAGTCTTGTTCTCTCACCTGGCATCCTAAGGACGCCTCAGTCTCTCTATACCCCTTGTGAGCAGTACTCTTCTGGTCAAGGAGTTGACATTTCTCTTAAATCAGAGCAGCCAGTGTGTCTACAAGTTGCTTTTCAGGTCTTCAATAAAGTCGCCTGCTCAGAGACTGCAGTAATCTGAGTAGCAATAAGAGACCCACCAAAAACACATGGCAAATGTACACACCCCAATTTCCCCATGGAAGCTGTGAGCTCCACAGGAGGACACAGCCCCTTCATGGCCCTGAAGTCACCAAAGGACACTGCCCAGTAACCACAAATCGACCAATCACAGCAAATCCCATAATACTGCCTGGAACCCAATAGGAACTGACAACTTTAACGGGTAACAGCAGGTCTCGGAGCATTTGCAACCTCGGAACCATTCTTTCCATCCCCACATCTGCTGCCACTGCCCTGCTCTGGCCATCACCTTCCTCAGCCTAGAATCGCCTTCATTATCGCCCCCACTTCTCCCTGCAGTACCGTTTGACACACACCACAGCCACTATCCCCTTAAAGTCAAATTTATTTAGTGCCAATGACCCTCAATACCTGGCTCATGGTAGCCTTAACCTAGGCTCCCAATGTATGTCACTTCCTGTCTGGCAGACTCTGGTATCTGCCTGGTCTTCACACCCCCAACACCCAGGCAGTTTTAGGGACTTCGCCCCTTCATCCTCCAATGCTATTCCACAGGTGCCATCACCACTTAGATGATCCTTCCCTGGGGGCCTCCCCAGAGCTCTCCTTCTGAGAGAGACCTCTTCCAATGCCCGTAACTCCTGCCCTTCCTACTCATTCTTGGCATCACCTTTTTCCTCTCCTGACAAGCTCTATGCTGTATTTAATTTTCTTTTCTCTAATCTGACTTTCCCCTCTCAAACACCACTTTCTAGAGGATCGAGACCTACTTTCTCTTCTTCACTGCTCAAACTTCAGGCCCAATTCTAGTTTTATTACACTGTGAAGAGTAACCCCTTGCATTCTGATGAGGCTTTCCCTGACATTTCTCTCCATTGCATCTCCCCACTTGCTCAGACTGGAACATGCCGCTTCCCTTTCCCTGCTATTAATAGCCTCGTATGTACTCATTGTCTGAAATAGGAACGTTGTTTGCAATTGACTAGACTTATACTTGGAATACTGAATTTCCCTGGGAACAGAAATGTGACCAAGTCCTGTGCGGTTTCTCGGTGGGTAAGGTACAGTGTGGAGGGGTGGGCCATGATGGTTTTCCCCAATTTCCACTGGATTCTTTCTTCTTGCTCAGAAAATTCATCTTGCAACATGCTTGCAATGGAAGACACACATCACTGTACAAATTTATCATTGAAAAAAAAAATAGCCATTATTCTCTTGTAAAAAATTAAATGATATTAACTTAAATTGTCACCCCCTAAATATATGGCATACTTTCCTCCCAAACGGCCATATCTCTTCTTTTATTTGTTAAATGATACATTTGTAGATTAGGAAAAAAACTGTTATGTTGACTTGTAACATAAATTTTGGGAAAACCCTCTCACTCTGAAAACTAAGTTTTGCCAAGTGAGACAGATATGTTCTACATGGCCTTTTAATGCTGGAAACAGACAATGTTGAATTCCATCAAAGTTTATAAAAGTGTGTGCTCCAAAATAGAAACCATAATGTAAACCAATGACCACGGTTGGTAGCTATGCTTTAATATTTGTACATCTGTTCTAACAAACTTGCCATCCACATATAAAATGCTATTAATAGGGGAATGGGTAAAGGAGTAAGATGTTGGGTATATAGGAGTCCCCTGTATTCAGTATGTGGCTTCTCTGTAAAGTCCTAAATCTTCTTTGAGGACAAAATGAAAATGACAGTGGGGAATAAAATGTCACTGTACATATAGGAAAATGGACCTTACACTGAAGAAAGGAAAATTTTCAAAAACAGTATTTTAAATATTTTTCATTAGTTTTTATTAACCCAATTTTAAGTTTTTATTCATTTTTATTGTTTTAAATGTTCTGTATTTTATTATTTTTAAAACTGACATTATTATTTCATTTACTTATTAATTTTATTTCACTATTTTTATTGGCTTCATATTGGACAAAGTTTTGGGTCACAGAAGGTCCACAACTTTGGAAGGGGAGGATGATTGGTACGGGGTGGCTTTTATGTGGGATACATAAGAGGAAGCTCACTTGAACAAACATATAAGGCATAGAAATATGTTCAAATGACATGGGACATCCTCACGGTGGGTGGAGATTCACATATTAAGCAAAGGACTTTCAAAGACCTACCCTGAGGAGCTTTGAAACATTCTCTAATGGATTATTAAGAATCTCCTGAGCACAGACAGGGACAATGCCTATTAAAGGAGGATGGTCCATGGATGCATCCCTGACATACTGGAAAGTGTTTTTGGATATCCAAACTGACAACTGTGCATATGAAACTGTACTCTTGAAGTTGAAACTCAGCCTGGTATTATACAGTGCCTAAGTGATGTCTCCTGGGGACCTCGGTGTTGCTCAAATATGGCCTGTTTCTAAGCCAAACTCAGCATATAAATAAATTACCTACCCCAGCATGGGACATGACTCCCAGGGATGAGCTTCCCTGGCAATGAATAATTACTACAATGTACCAACTAGCAATGCAACTAGAAAAATATCTTGAACAAAAAGGGTAAAACGTAAAGACAAATGATTTTATGAGGCTAAGAGACTTCAAAGTGAGTTGGGAAGTCATTCCACAAGTTACGATATTGCACGTCTTAGCAGGATCTCATTGAAAGCCAAAGTAGATACTAACCCAAATAGAGTGGATCATGTGTTCTCTGGAGACATCCAGACACAAGAGACCAGGCAGATAGCTCAGGAGTTTGGTGCCTTGCTCACCATTGTGAGAGTTGGGCTCAGTTGTTTTGCCCAGCCCTTGGCTCTTCTGTCCTTCTGTCTAATACTAATTAGTAATATATTTGGTATGTTTACATCCAAGACACATAAATCTTTGGGCTATCCATATGCCAGCTTGTCCGTGAATCTCAACTGAGTTGCATCACCTACTCTCCAGTTCATTGGTCTAACCCAGAACAACTAACAAGGAGGTGATGATAGACAACTACCATAAAGAGGAACCAAGAGATTCTACAACTACAAGCAAGAACACACATCCATTGGCCCAATGGGAATGAAGCTCCCTCTCATTTAAAGGTGGAGGGGACAACACCAGCTCACAATCCTCAGCATGGGGGAATGAACTATGGACTAATGTAGACTTACAATAGATATGTTATTCTAACAATGGAAGAAATTATGTCATTGATGTAGAGGCAGTGGCCACTGAAGTTTCTGATGGCAGGGAGAGGCAAAAACAGAAGTTATCTGGGGGTGTTTTCAGGACGTGGGAATTTTCCTGAATGACATTGCAACAAGAGATGCAAGCCATTATATATCTTCCATTACATTCGGAATTGCGTGGTAGAGAGTGTGAAAACTACAATGTAAATTTTAATCCACATTAGTGGCAATGCTCCAAAATGTGTTCATCCATTGCAATCAATGTACCTCACTAATGAAGGATATTGTTAATGTGGGTAACTTTGGGAATGTGAGGAGCAGGTCATATAGTAATCCCCTATATATTTTATGTGACCTTTGTGTAATCTAAGTATCGTTAAAAATTTTTTTAATTTAAATTAATAAATAAATAAAATAAAATATATTTCAGGTTCCTATTTAAGGGGACATGTACTTTATGTAATGTAGGTTGATGATGGTACAATATTGTGAAATTGTTTTAATAGTAAATTGTATAATACAAACAAAAATTTTTTCCTGTTCACTTTTTAAAGTATTTTATTGCTAAACTTCATATAATGTCAAATTATGATAAAACATGGCAAATAGAATAATAATATATATAAAATCACTAATCACAGCGAATATTCTCACTGTCCTGATTCTGTGATAATCAGGGTGGGCTAAACATTCGCTATATTAGAAACCATGCATGTGTCCCCAGACCTCGTTTTCCTCCCTAGGTCTGGTTTTTAGAGTGCTGGTGATAAACTAAGCCTGATTTATTATATGTCCATCCTGTATGGGAAAAGACTGTAACTCTAGGTATCTCTGGTCAACCTTAAGAGATATAGCAGGGGGCTATATCTGGTTGGCGTCCATCTCCCATATGGAGGGACCTGGGTTCAATCCCCGGGACCTCCTGTTAAAAATTTAAAAAATATATGGAAGGTGCGTGGGCCGCCAGGCCCTGTGCGCGGGCGCACCACCAGTTCCCGCGAGCCACACAGCAAGATGATGACATAATAGGAGAGTGACACAAGGGAGAGGCAAGATGAGACGTACCGAAAAACCAGCAACTAAGGTTGCGTGGGCAGGATGCCTCTCTCCTACATCAGAGATTCCAAGGATTGAATCCCAGTGAAGACAGGAGGAGAAGGATGAGAAGAGAGGGCAGAAAATGGACACAGCGTTGCCCAGTGAATGGACACAGAAACAGCAAAAACGGGGGGGAGGGGGAAGGGGTGTAAAAATGGATAAAAGTAAATAAATAAATAAATCCTTAAAAAAGAAAAAAAAAAAATAAAATCACTAATCAAGTTAATATATAAGTAAACAAAAATATCTTTAGAAATACAAGAAGATCCTTTCCATGTGATTAAAAGTATACTATCTGGAAATTGGAAAGAATTTTATCTATGCAGCGAGATACTTCAGCGGTCTAAATAGAAAAACAGCCACATATGCAGGGTTTTCCTAAAAAGGAAAAGCCTTTACGTTTCAAAGAGGAATTGACTATGTAAAATCTTCCTTCTGTGTCCCGCATTTAAAGGTGGTAGAAGTACAGGTCATATCGGGTTCTCCCCGATCCACTGGCCTCAATGACACTCAGATAGAAGGTAGAGTAGTTGACAGAGCCTGGCAACTGGGGAGGCCTGAGTGGAGAGAAGAGAGCAGCACAGTTTAAATCCCTAACCCCTGCTCAAGATACGGACTCTCTTGGGAAGGTTGGAGCCAAATAAAAGGTTGGGAAAAATACCTTGTGCTGTGGTGGTTCTCAGGACCTCATCAAGTGTCTCCAGGGTTTTTTCCCATCTTCATCATTCTGTCCTCTATGTGGAAGGGTTTGTATTTCTCTTGCTGTAGTTCACTGACCAGTATAGTAAACTCTACTTTGAGAATTTCTTTCTTTTCCTTGGTCTTTCTGTAGATATCTATAAGGCTGGAGACCCTTAAACGCTCTTTCTCTCACCTGGTGACCTCTAAGGATGCCTCAATATCTCTATACCCCTTGTGAGCAACACTCATCTGGTCAAGGAGTTGGCATTTGTCTTTAATCAGTGCAACCAGTGTGTCTGCAAGCTGCCTTTCCTGTCTTCTACAAAGTCGACCTGTCACAAATTGCACTAATCTAAGTAGCAATAACAGACTCACCAAGAAACCAATGGCAGGTGTACACACCACCTGTTCCCACTGGAGACTGTGATGGACTGTGTGCTCTGAATTCATGTCATCAGTCAGCAGCTCCATCACACCCTTCCCTACTTCCCTAGGATCAGCCCTAAGGAAAGCTCCACAGAAGGACACAGTCCCTTCATGGCCCTGGAGTCACCACAGGGCCCTTCCCAGTAACCATGGATCTACCAATCACAGTAAATCCCAGAATTCCACCAGGAACCCAGCAGCAACTGACAGTTTGAACAGATATTCCGTGTGCTATCTCATGGGGTGTTTAGTGGTTAACATATTCTTGCCTTCATTACTTTTGAACGATCTTCCTTTTTGTATATTTTAAAATTTTTTGTTGATTAAATTTTGAGATGTAGTGAAATATTCCAATGTTACCTGAAAGATTTGCTGTTTTTTTTTTTTTTAGAGTTTATACTTCCCATACCCAAAGTGTCCAACAGTAAGAATCATGACTTTCCACCCATATTTTACCTTTCTTTCAACACCCAATACTGTTATGTGCACTTCTATTTTTTTCTCCCCTCTTGTGAACATCCTGCATCAGTATGGTACTTCTGTTTATTAAGGATGAACCAATATTATCCATTATTATTAACTAAAATTCATAGTTCACATTAGAGTTCTCTCTTTGTGTTGTACAGTTCTATGTGTTTTGACCAAAGTGGCATGCCATGTATCAAACATTACACTATCATACCAAATTTATTGGTGCTCTAAAAATACCCTGTGCTCCACCTACTAAATCCCTGGAAATCAAAGGTGAGTTTTAAGTTTTTCACAATTGAAAAGCAGTTC
Organism: Tolypeutes matacus; assembly: GCA_026826555.1. NCBI lineage: Eukaryota > Metazoa > Chordata > Mammalia > Cingulata > Chlamyphoridae > Tolypeutes > Tolypeutes matacus. The sequence continues at coordinate 1,348,760 of JAKSZT010053947.1, read as the reverse complement.
AAAAGAAGTGTAGTATATTGGGAAATGTGAAAAATACCTGAAACTCAAATTTCAGTTTTCAATGGTATTTATTTTTATATTAGAAGATTGGCCCTCATCATACTAAAGGAGATAAAGAAAAATACAAAGAAAGAACTAAAGGATATGAAATAGAAGATGAATGAGTAATATAAGAATCTCTTGGTGAGATTTCACAAACAGAAATACTGGTCTTGAACTCAATAACTGAGATGAAAAATTCCTTGGTTGGTGGCAACAACTGATTGGATGTAGCAGTAGGAAAAATCAGTGATCTCAAAGACAAAACTACTGAAATGATTAACAATGAAAAGCAAAAAAAAGAATGTAGTAGTGCATTACTGGAAGTGTAATTAACAGTAATTAATTATGGGTATGTTTGTGGTTGAAACGGGAAGTTTAGGTCCATGTATGTCACTGGAATTAAAGCTAGAGGATAAAACATAGGACTGTATAACATATTCAAGTCTGTTGTGGATAACCAAACAAAGATAAGAATGTTCTTCCATGAACTAGAACAAACCTATATCAATATTAAAGGCTTAATAAGAAGGTTGTATATAGGAAGAAGAAAACATCTAATAAAACTATGGATGGCAGTTAACAAGAAGAATGTAATATTCTTTCCTCAATTGTAAGAAAGGTACCATACCAATGCTAAGTGTCAAAATTAAGGAAGTGTAAGAGCTATGGGATTTTTCTTTTTAGACAAGAGAATGTTTTCAAATCGACTGTGGTGATGAAAGCCCAACTCTATGATTAACCTGAGAACCATTGATTGTACTCTTTGAATGAATTACATGGTTTGTTAATAAAACTATCCTTAATAAAAAGTTATCTTCAATTGTTGCAAGATAAATGGTATAATAAATGTGAAAAGCTCTAATTTCTCCAAAGAAGTCTATTAGAGAATGTCAAAGTATAGTTTGATCATCATTTTGATTGTGTTCACATTTCCTATAATAAAATTCTGGTTGAAATGCTAAGTGAACCGATCTTCTAAAAGGCCATATTATTGGTTATTCCATTTAAATAAAGAATATTTATTGATATAGCATTTATGTTTATAGAGTATCTATATTGATTTAATCTGGTATATTCTCTTAGCACTGTAATGGAAATATTATATCTGACTTTAATTAATTGAGGGATCTGTGGGCCTGATAATTGGATATGGAGCTTTTTACATCTAAGTCACTTAATCAAACATAGACCAAACTGATAGTAACCAAGAATGATTACAGCTAGAAGATAAAACATGGGGCTCTTTGGTAGCTTCTGTGAAGTACATTTAGGTCACATGGAAGTACATTGGGATTATTGCTGAAATAACATGGGCTCATAACTGTAGTCATTATTGCCTTTCTTTAGGTAGATGGAAACCGATGTAAGGCCCACGGTCTGATAAAGCCAAGAGACATCTCTTTATTATTGCAGAAAGATCTGTTCTACTCTGAGACTATCCCAGGTATTTCAGTTAGTACAATTAGTTTACTTAAGGTTTAGTAAGTTGAGAAATGAGAATGTATTGATAAACAGTCCAGAGACCTAATCTTAACAGGCCTGGAGAAGGGGCTTAACTTCCTACCATTTCCTTATGATCTTGTCTCTGTCCTGGTCATCAAGCTGTTCTCTGTTCAATAATTGTAAAGCAATGGTATGGAGACATTAGGGTTACTTTTAACACTGATCCGTAGTTCTCTATATTTTCATATAGACTTTAATATTAAGAGAAAATTAATTGCAGGATGGAAGACAATTGCAAAAGAATATTTTTTTAAATTCAGGAGCTTCAATTGAATATAATGTTTTCAACTTACTATTTCTTTTTTCATACACTTCTTGCTGACACTTTTAGTGGCAAGATAAATTTGGATCTGCTCTTAAAGTTAGATAAATAGGGGAGGAGGGGTCAATATGGCATTAGTGTAGGAGGGCACACACTGCAAGCTCCCAGAGCAAGGCTGATTGTGGACGGGGTCCTACCCAGGGGTCTGTGCTGTGCACGCGTGGAGTGAGAAGCTTGGACATCTATCTGCACGGATCAACGGCGTGGATGGAACGGTAGAGATTCGTGAGTTTTAAGGCTCCCGGTGGTGGTTGGCACAGACGGCTAAGCCCCGCAGTTAGGTAGGAAAAATAAAATAAAATAAAATGGCGATTTGGAGCCGCGAGCAGGGCGAAAAAGTTATATTTTCTGGGGATCTGGCTACCTGGTGCCCCTTGGACCTTGTGTGAACAGAACAAACGAGCTAATCAACACCCGGTGAACCAGCGGGGGGTTTTGGTCAGGGAATGGAGCTGATTTCCCTAGCCACCCAGGGATAAGACACGGGCCGCTGTGGAGCCAGGAAGAAGGGACTCTTCCCAAAAGAGGGAGGGTTCTGTTGGAAGACAAGGAAGGGTATTTTATATTTTTAGACATAGATCTGGCTGCCTGCACTGCCCCATAGCTTTGGGGAGCAGATAAGCCGACATGAAGCAGCATCAGGCTGAGAGCAGACGCAAATCTGCACTCAAATTGATTTACTTAGCAGCCCGGTGACGCTTCAGCTCAGCTCCAGAAGGGGCAGAATCAGACATCTTTAGCACTCCTCACTGACTAACAACAGAGCTACAGCTAACCTGGGGAGTCTGGAAAGTGGGACTTTCTTGATTAATTTCCACGGGCCCAGCTAGGGTCGCTTCCATAAGGGGGTTGGTCTAGAGGAGGAATTATTTTGGGTACTGCATTTGGCTAAAAAAATAAAAATTAAAAAAAAAATGTGAGAAGGTCACCTCAATGAATGAAAAATAAATTCTTTTTAATTTAGTTTAATAGCTAAAAGCTGCTTCAGGACCTGCATATAGAACCCTGTGGGGAAATTGATTTATAAACACAAGTAGGCAGGAAGGATCCACGTGGACCCTAGGGGAATCATTGACCCACCTTAGCTCTGTTTGACAGCTTGCCTGTGTGGATCTTTGGTTTCTCTCTGTTTCTTTCTGGTCTCTTGCTATTTTTCCTCTTTCTTCATCCCTTTGTTTTTCCTTCTATTTTTTTTTTTTTTTAATTAGGTGCTGCCAGCTTGTAGCTTTTTTGCTGGGCTTCTTTTTCAGTAATTTCCCACTCGCTGTATATATTGATTCTGTATTACAAACTATCGCTTATCCATCCTGTATCTTTCTGCCTTCTGTTTTCTGTTGTGGCTCTTAGAGACAACATTTTTTCATAGGCCCACAACTTAAGGGTGACAATTTCTATTCCACCTATTTTGTTTTTTCTTCTTCTTTTTTTTTAATTAGTATTAACTTTTTCCTTTCAGACCTTTCTTTACTATTTCTCTCCCTCATCATAATTCTAGCCTTCTAAATCACTATATATATATTCCTCCATTTGCTTTCCCAGTCCATTGTAGGAACTCCATATTTTTTCCTAGTACTCTACACTGCCTTCACAAGTTAAATATTCATCTCATCAAGTCTCATTTTGCCCCTAATCTAACTTTTATCGATATTAATATTATCCTTCTGCCTTCCTTACATCTTTTGATTCCTCTGGCCCTAACCTTTTGCTTTCAAGGGAACATAGAAAGAAGCAAGGAAATAAAATAAGAAGAATAACTGCCAAAGAGAAAACTTAACTCACACGCAGAACCAACAGCTAAATAAAAGTCTAGAGCATAGAGAAAAGTTAATCAACTGAACAAACCCATCAAGATAATATGATGACCAGAGGGCAACATAAAAATATAAATGAATCTGAGAAACTGGAAAGCATGGACCAGTCCAATGCACAAAATAAAAACCAGGAAGCAATGCAGAACATCGAACAACCAATCAAAGCTATCCAAACAAATATCATGGACCAACTTAAAGAACTGAAGGAAGAGATTAAGGATGTTAAGAAGACCCTGGGAGAACATACTGAATAAATAGCTAACATGCCTAAAAAGGTAATGGATATGATGGTGAACAAAGGCACAAGCCAAGAAATGAAAAAGACCCTGCCCAGTCGCCAGGGGTCCAACAATCACAGCAAATCCCAGAATTCCACCTGGAACCCAGCAGCAGCTGTCAACTTGAACGGACATCAGCAGGTCTCCGAGCATCTGCAACATCCGAACTATTCTTTCCATCCGCACCTCCACTGTCACCACCCTGCTCTGGGCATCACCACCCCCAACCTCGATTCGCCTTTATTGTCACCACCAGTACTCCCTGCAGTACCATTTGACATACACCACAGCCACTACCCCCTTAAAGTCAAATTCAGTTAGTGCCAACGATCCTCAATGTCTGGCTCTTGGTAGCCTTAACCCAGGTTCTCTGTGTACCTCACTTCCTGCCTGGCACTCTGATGTCTGCCTGGTCCTCACACCCCCGACACCCAGGCCCGTTTTGGGGACTTCGCTTCTTCTATACCTTTATACTCCTATGCTATTTCCCAGTTGCCATCACAGCTTAGATGCCCCCTCCCTGGGTGGCCTCCCCAGAACTCTATTCCCTAGAGAGACCACTTCCAAAGCCCATGACTCCTGCCCTTCTTGCTCATTCTTGGCATCACCATTTTCCTCTCCTGCCAAGCTACGTGCTATATTTCATTTTCTGTTCTCTGATCTGCCTTTCCCTTCTCAAACAACAGTTTCTAGAGGATAGAGCCTTACTTTCTCCTCTTCACTGCTCAAAATCCAGGCCCAATCCCAATTGTTTTCAACACTGAGGAAAAACCCCTTGCGTTCTCATGGCGCTTTACATGGCATTTCTCTCCATTGCGTCTCCCCACTTGCTCAGACTGGAACATGCCAATTCCATTTCTTTTCCATTAGTTGCCTCCAGCTTGTACTCGTTGTCATAGTAATGTTGTTTGCAACTGACTAGACTTATCCTCGGAATCCTGACTTTCCCCTGGGAAGGAAGGTGACTTAGTCCTGTGAGGTGTTTCCATGAGTAAGCGACAGTGCGGAAGGGTGGGTTGTGCCGGATTTCCTCAGTTGCGGCTGGGTTCTTTCTTCTTACTCAGAAAATTCATCTTGCAGCAGGCTTACAATGGAAGAAACCCATCACCATGTGAATTTATCATTGAAAATATAGCAATTACTCTCTTAGAAAATATTAAATGACATTAAATTACATTGTCACCTCTTAATATACTGCATATTTTCCTCACAAGAGAGACATATATCTTTATTTTTTTCTTTCTCTCTCTTTTCTTTACTTATTTTCTTGAAGTATATCACTCATACATGAACATACATAAAGAATAAGTATATAGCAATAGATGTGACCTTACAAAACAAACATACATAACATCATACAGCACTCTCATACCTCACCCTACCACAATTACCTTGAACTGTTGTGAAACATTTTTAACTAATGATTAAAAAGCATCCTCAAAATATTGCTACTAACCAAAGTTTTTTCCCCCAACCCACCCTATTATTATTATTATTATATCATTTATACATGAACATACATAAACAATATATGTATGGTAAAAGTTGTGAACCTACACAGCAAACATTCATAACATCATACAAGGGTCCCATATGTCAACCCTCCAATACCTTGCATTGTCGTGAGATATTTGTAACAAGTTATGAAAGAATATTGTCAAACTTTTACTTCTGATTATAATCCTTATCTTACCTTTGTTGTATTTTTCCCCCAACCTACCCTATTAACATTTTGTAAATATATCATTATGACGGAAGTTGTAAACTTTCAAAACAATCATGCACATGTGCAGAATTCCCAAACAACAACCATCTATCAACATGCAACACCGTGGTGGAACATTTGTTACAGATTATGAGATAATATCAACCAACCAGTACAAGGTCCACAGAGTATATTTGGTACACACTCTCCATACTACCCCATCATCAACACAGTACATCTTTGGCAAAAACACAAGAATATTACATTATTAATGTTAACCACAGTCCCTAGGCCACTCAAGTTGCATTTTTCCCATGCCTCTACACATTACCACCACCCTGTAACAGTAATGTACATCTGCTCTAGCTCACAAAGGGCACTCTTGCATCTGTACCATCAACCAAAATTCTCATCTACCTCTAGGTTTACTGTGCTATTCAGTCCCTAGATTATTTTCTAACTTTCTGCCAATTGGCAATTACATGCTAGACTACCATTTTCAGCCACATAACCTCTTATAAACCAGCTGTTACTCACTATAATGTATTACCTTCAACGCTGTACATTTCCACATTTTTACAATAAAGCTAATTAAAACTTCTACATACAATATCAGTATTCCATCTCAGTCCGCACCTTATCTCCATAAGAATCCACCACCGGGGCCAAGATGGCGTTAGTGTAGGAGGGCAAACACAGTGCAAGCTCCCAGAGCAAGGCGGATTGTGGACAGGGTCCTGCCCGGGGGTCTCTGCTATGCACGCGTGGAGTGAGAACCTTGGGACATCTACCTGTGTGGACGGAACGGTGGAGATTCATGAGTTTTGAGGCTGCCAGTGGAGGTTGGCACGGGCGGCTGAGCCCCACGTTTAGGAAAAAAAAAAAATTAAATAAAACGGCCATTTGAAGCCACGGGCGGGGTGAAAAAGTTTTATTTTCTGGGGATCTGGCTGCCTGGCGCCCCTTGGACCTTGTGTGAACAGAACCAACGAGCTAATCAGCACCCGGTGAACCGGAGCGGGGATTTTGGTCAGGAAACGCAGCTGATTTCCCTAGCCACCCAGGGATAAGACACGGGCTGCTGCGGAGCCAGGAAGAAGGGACACTTCCTAAAAAAGGGAGGGTTCTGTTGGAAGACAAGGAAGGGTATTTTATATTTTTAGACATCGATCTGGCTGCCTGCACTGCCCCATAGCTTTGGGGAGCAGATAAGCCGACCTGAAGCAGCATCAGGCTGAGAGCAGACACGAATCTGCACTCAAATTGATTTACTTAGCAGCCCGGTGACGCTTGAGCTCGGCTCCAGAAGGGGCAGAATTGGCCATCTTTAGCAATCCTCACTGACTAACAACAGAGCTACAGCTAACCTGGGGAGTCTGGAAAGTGGGACTTTCTTGATTAATTTCCACGGGCACAGCTAGGGTCCCTTCTGAAACGGGGTTGGTCTAGAGGAGGAATTATTTTGGGTCCTGCATTTGGCTAAAAAAATAAAAATTAAAAAAAAAAAAAAGTGAGGTCACCTCAACAAATGAAAAATAAATTCTTTTTAATTTAGTTTAATAGCTAAAAGCTGCTTCAGGACCTGCATATAGAACCCTGGGGGAAATTGATTGATAAACACATGTAGGCAGGAAGGATCCACGTAGACCATAGAGGAATCATTGACCCCCCTTAGCTCTGTTTGACTGCTTGCCTGTGTGGATCTTTGGTTTCTCTCTGTTACATTCTGGTCTATTGCTATTATTTCCTCTTTCCTCCCCCCTTCCTTTTTCCTTCTATTTTTTTTTTTTTAAATAGATGCTGCCAGCTTGTCGCTTCTTTGCTGGGCTTCTTATTCAGTAATTTCCCACTCACTGTAGATATTGATTCTGTATTACAAACTATCGCTTATTCTTCCTGCAACTTTCAGCCTTCTGTTTTCTGTTGTGGCTATTAGAGACAACATTTTTTCATAGGCCCACAACTTAAGGGTGTCAATTTCTATTCCAACTATTTTGTTTTCTTCTTCTTCTTTTTTTTTTTATTAGTATTAACTTTTTCCTTTCAGACCTTTCTTTACTATTTCTCTCCCTCCTCACAATTCTAGCCTTCTAAATCACTATATATATATATATATATATATATATATATATATATATTCCTCCATTTGTTTTCCCAGTCCATTGTAGGAACTCCATATTTTTTCCTATACTCTACACTGCCTACACAAGTTAAATATTCATCTCATTAAGTCTCATTTTGCTCCTCTTCTAAATTTTATCAATATTTCTATTATCCTTCTGCCTTCCTTACATCTTTTGATTCCCCTGGCCCTAACCTTTTGCCTTCAAGGGAACATAGAAAGAATTAAGGAAATAAAATAAGAAGAAAAACTGCCAAAATGAAAACTTAACTCACACGCAGAACCAACAGCTAAATAAAATTCTAGAGCATAGAGAAAAGCTAATCAACTGAACAAACCCATTCAAGATAATATGATGACCAGAGGGCAACAGAAAAATACAAATGACTCTGATAAACTGGAAAACATGGACCAGTCCAATGCACAAAATAAAAACCAGGAAGCAATGCAGTACATCAAACAACTAATCAAAGCTATCCAAACAAATATCATGGACCAACTTAAAGAACTGAAGGAAGAGATTAAGGATATAAAGAAGACACTGGGAAAACATACTGAGGAAATAGCTGGCACACCTAAAAAGGTAATGGATATTATGGTGAACAAAGGCACAAGTCAAGAAAAGAAAAAGACGCTGGACTCACATGACAGCAGATTTGAACAGGCAGAGGAAAGAATTAGTGATTTGGAAGACAATACAGTTGAAATCAAAGAGATTGTAGAAAGATAGACAAAAAGATAGAAAAAATCCAGCATGGTCTCAGGGAATTAACCGATAATACAAGACGCACAAACATACGCATTATGGGCATCCCAGAAGGAGAAGATAAGTGAAAGGGAACAGAAGGAGTGTTGAAGGAAGTTATGGCTGGAAACTTCCCAACTCTATTGAGAGAGATGGATGTGCGGATACAGGAAGCACAGTGCACAGCAAATAGTATAAATCCCAACAGGCCAACTCCTAGACATATACTTGTCAAATTGTCCAGTGCTCAAGACTAAGAGAAAATACTCAAGGCAGCAAGAGAAAAGAGAACCATCACATACAAGGGAAGCACAATAAGATTAAGTGCTGATTTTTCAGGTGAAATCATGGAAGCAAGAATACAGTGGTATGACATAGTCAAAACACTAAAAGGAAAAAAACTTCCAGCCATGAATTCTCTATCCAGCAAAATTGGCATTCAAAAATGATGGAGAGATCAAAATATTCACAGATACACAGCAATTAAGAGAGTATGCCAAGAAGAAACCAGCACTTCAAGAAATACTAAAGGAATCTCTACAAGTTGAAAGGAAAAAACAAAGGAGATAGAGTTGGAGGAGAGTTTAAAAACAACTGAAAAGTCAAAAAGAGAAACAAAACAACATGTGACATACATTAACCCAAAGAAAAAATGGCTGAAGTAAGAAATTCGTTACGAGTAATAACACTGAATGTTAATGGATTAAATTCACCAATCAAAAGACACAGATTGGAAGAATGGATGAGAAAATATGATCCATCTATATGTTGTCTACAAGAAACCCAACTTCGACCCAGGGATTCAAGGAGGCTGAAAGTCAATGGCTGGAAAACAATTTTAAAAGCTAACAATAGCCAAAAAAGGGCAGGAGTAGCTATTCAAATATCAGACAAAATAGACTTTAAATGCAAAACTATTCTAAGAGAGAAAGATGGACACTACATATTATTAAAAGGAGTAATCTCTCAGGAAGAGAGAACAATCATCAACATTTACGCATCTAATTGAGGTGCCTCAAAATAAGTGTGGCAAACTCTGGAAAAACTAAGAGGAGAAATAAATATCTATACAATTATAGCAGAGGACTTCAACACACTACTATCATCATTAGACAGAACATCTGGGCAGAGAATCAATCAAGAAAGTAAGGCACTCAACATTACATTAGAAGATTTGGACTTAATAGACATATAAAGAACACTACACCCAAATACAGCGGGATTTACATTCTTCTCAAGTGCACATGGAACATACTCCAAAATAGACCACATGCTAGGCCACAGAACAACACTCAATGAATTCAGAAAGATTGAGATTATACAAAGTAATTTCTCTGACCACAATGGAATGAAGTTGGAAATCACTAAGGGCCAGAGAAACAGGTTAGGCACAAAGATATAGAAGTTAAACCACACACTCTTAGACAAACAGTGGGTCAAGGAGGGAATCTCAAAAGAAATCAGTAACTACCTTGAAACTAATGAAAACGACAACACAACATATCAAAACCTATGGAATTTAGCAAAAGCAGTCCTGAGAGAGAAGTTCATAGCCATAAATTCATATATAAAAAAAGAAGAAAGAGCTAAAATTGAAGACCTAACTGCACACTTGGAGGAATTGGAAAAACAACAACAAATTAAACCTAAAGGAAGTAGAAAGAAGGAAATTACAAAGATTATTGCAGAACAAATTGAAATAGAGAATAAGAATGCACTGGAAACAATAACAAAACGAAAAGCTGGTTCTTCAAGAATATCAACAAAATTGACAAACCCTTAGCCAGACTAACAAAGAAAAATAGAGAACAGATACAAATACATAAAATAAGGAATGAGCAAGGTGATATCACTACTGAACCCACAAAAATAAAGAGTATCATAAGAGGACACTTTGAAAAATTATATGCCAACAAGAATGAAAATTTAGAGGAAATGGACAATTTTCTAGAAACCCACAAACATCCGACATTGATGAAAGAAAAAGTAGATGAACTCAACAGTCCAATTACAAGTAAAGAGATAGACTCGGTCATTAAAAACCTCCCAACTAGGAAGAGTCCAGGACCAGATGGCTTCACAGCTGAATTCTACCAAACATTCCGGAAAGAGCTAACACCAATTCTACTTAAACTTTTCCAAAAATAGAAGTAGAAGGAATATTACCTAACTCATTCTATGATGCCAACATTACCCTAATACCAAAACCAAATAAAGATACCACAAGAAATGAAAATTACAGATCAATTTCTCTTTTTTTTTTTTTTTGTTTTTGTTTTTGTTTTTGTTTTTACCGGGAGGTCCCGGGGATCGAACCCAGGTCCCTCCATATGGGAGACGGACGCCCAACCAGTTGAGCCACATCCGACCCCCATACAGATCAATTTCTATAATGAACCTAGATGCTAAAATCCTTAACAAAATACCTGCTAATCGCATTCAACAACATATCAAAAGGATTATACACTATGACCAAGTGGGTTTCATCCCGGGTATGCAAGGATTGTTCAATATAAGAAAATCAATCAATGTAATACACCACATAAACAGATTGAAAGAAAAAAAATCACATGATCATCTATATAGATGCAGAAAAAGCATTCGACAAAATACAGCACTCTTTGCTCATAAAAACACTAAATAAGATAGGAATAGATGGAACCTTTCTGAAAACGATAAAGGGTATATATGAAAAACACAAAGCTAACATCATTTTCAACGGTGAAATCCTAAAAGCCTTCCCTCTGAGATCGGGAACAAGACAAGGATGCCCGCTATCACCACTCCTATTTAACATTCTCTTAGAAGTACTTGCACGAGCACTGAGACAAGAAAAGGACATAAAAGGCATCCAGATTGGAAAAGAAGAAGTAAAAATTTCATTATTTGCAGATGACATGATCCTATACATAGAAAGCCCTGAGAAATTGACAACAAGGCTTCTAGAACTTATAAAGGAGTTCAGTAATGTTGCAGGCTATAAGATCAACGCTCAAAAATCAGTAACATTTCTGTACACCAATAACCAGCAAACTGAGGAGGAAATCAGGAAAAAAATACCATTTACAATACTAAACAAAAGAACCAAATACCTAGGAATAAATTTACCTAAAGATGTAAAGGACTTATATACAGAAAACTACACAACACTGTTAAAAGAAATCAAAGAAGACTTAAATAAATGGAAAAATATTCCCTGTTCATGGATGGGAAGACTAAACATCATCAATATGTCTATCCTACCCAAACTAATCTACAGATTTAATGCAATCCAAATAAAAGTCAACACTATATTTTTTAAGGAACTGGAAAAACTAACCACAAAATATATTTGGAGAGGCAAGAGGCCCCGAATTGCCAAAGAAATATTGAAAAAGAAAAATGAAGTTGGAGATATCATACTATCTGACTTTAAAACATACTACAAAGCTACAGTGATCAAACTCCATGGTATTGGCACAAGGATAGACCTACTGACAAATGGAACCGAATTGAGAGTTCTGATATAGATCTTCGCATATACAATCATCTGATATTTGAGAAGGCCACGAATACCACTTAGTTGGGAGAGAATGGCCTCTTTAACAAGTGGTGCTTGGAGAACTGGATATCCATATCCAAAAGAATGAAAGAATAATACCATCACACACCTTATACAAAAATCGACCCAAGATGGATCAAAGATCTAAATATAAGAGCCAAAACCATAAAGACCTTGGAAGATAATGTAGGGAAGCATGTACAGGACCTTGTAATAGGAAATGGTTTCATGAACTTCACAGCCAAAGCACGAGCAGCAAGAGAAAAAATAGATAAATGGTATCTCATCAAAATTAAAAACTCATGTACCTCAAAGGATATTTTTAAGAAAATTAAAAGGCAGCCTACCCAATGGGAAAAAATATTTGGCACCCGTATATCTGATAGGAGCTTAATATCCTGCATATATAAAGGAATCCTACACCTTGAAAATAAAAGGACAAACAACCCATTTAAAAAATTGGCAAGTGACCTGAAAAGACACTTCTCCGAGGAAGAAATACAAATGGCTAAAAAGCACATGAAAAAATGCTCAATATTGCTTGCTATCAGGGAAATGCAAATCATAACTATAATTAGATGCCATCTTACACCCATCAGAATGGCAGATATTAAAAAAACAGGAGACACTAAATGTTGGAGAGGATGTGGAGGAACAGGAACGCTCATCCACTGCTGGTGGGACTGTGGTATCGTCCAGCCACTGTGGAGGACAGTTTGGCGGTTCCTCAGAAAACTTACAATAGATCTTCCGTATGATGCAGCAATTCCACTGCTGGGTATATATCCAGAAGAACTGAAAGCAAAGACACAAAAAGATATATGCACACCAATGTTCATAGGAACATTGGTCAGCATTGCCAAAACTTGGAATCAGCTCTGGTGCCTGTCAACAGATGAATGGATAAGCAAAATGTGGTACATACATACAATGGAATATTACTCAGCTGCAAAAAGGAACAAAGTGCTAACACATGGAATAACGTGGAGGAATCTTGAAGACCTTATGTTGAGTGAAGCAAGCCAGGCACTGAAGGATGAACAGTATATGACCTCACTGATCTGAACTGAGGAAAGTGAGCAGTCTCTGAGAACCATTGTCTGAAAGATAGGTTAACAAAGGAGAGTAAGAGAAGAGTAGGCTTTGAGCCATCACCCATATGGACATAATCTATGGTAAAGGGATAGAGTGTGGTTGCATGTTGGGGGATGGGGCAGATGAGTTGTGTTCCTGGGTTTGGTGGTGCAGCACTGGTGGGTGGGTGGATTAGGAAGGGCAGGTTCAAATCCCCAGGGCATATAACTTTGAATCATGACATTCCATGGGTAGGGAGAGTGTGGTATCATGGACCTGGGGGGCTGGGGGGAAGGGAAAAGTCAAGATCTAATGGGGTGTTTGGTGGTCATGGGGAAGGTTTTTTCATTACCTTACAGTAATGGACACAGGACATGTTAAATAACATCAAAATTATTAAACTGTATCATCTAAATTGTAAACTATACTGTAAATCATTGCCAATGTTTAGTTGCTATATTTTGCTATCTGTATAACAGCTTTAACAATGCTAACAGTCAAAAAAAAGGGGGGGGTTAATATGGGGTGGGGAAGTGGGGGTGGTTTGGTATCTGGGAGTCTCCAGCACTCCGTGTGTGACTTTGCTGTTACCTAAAACTTCTTTGAAAATCAAATGAAAAATTAGGAGACAATGGGAATTGAGAGGGGGAAAGTGTCATGGCACACAGGACATCCGATAACACAGTGATAAAAGGAAGGAAAGAAAAAAAAAGAGAAAGGAAAAAAAAAGAATATATATATATATATATATTTAAAGGCATTTCCTTTGCCTTTTTGCCCATTTTTTGAATGTCCCAATCCACTAATTATATTTTATTTTGTTTTGTTTTTTGTTTGATTATTTGTTTTTTTTTCCTTCTCTTCTTTTTTTTTTTTCCCCTGAATTTCCTTATGTTTGTCTCTTGCATGTAAGCTTATCATACTTGTTTCTTTTTCCTAGTAAGTGTATTTGATTATTTTATGGACTACATGTTCATGGAGGATTTGGATCACAGAAGGGTTGCAATGGGTACTGCAGGGGATTATTGGTGGGGGGTGTCTGGGAGGGGGGTTTCATGGGAATTAGTTCGTCTGAATATACATGAAAGATATACAAAATCGTTCAAAACATCAAAAGATGGGGCATGTTCTCGATGGGTGGACAATCACACAATAAATGAGGGAATCTGAATTCCTAGTGTGGAGAACTCTGCCACAGTCTGCAAGGGAGCAGCAATGGTCCTCTGAGTGCAGGCACAGTGTCTGTCAAAAGAGGATGACCCACTGATGTGTTCTTTTTATTGATGACTACCCTTGTGAGTCTTTGCTCTTGTAACTGAGACTTAGCCTGCAGTTGTGGGGTGCCTATGGGTTGCCATCTGGGAGCCTCCTTGTTGCTCAAATGTGGCCTCTCTCTAAGCAATACTCAGCATATGATTGCATTAACTTCCCCCAAAAACGTGGGACATGACTCCCGGGGATGAGCCTCCCTGGCAATGAGGGATTAATACCACCTGCCAACTGGCAACACAAGTGGAAAAAGACCTTGAATTAAAGGGGGAAATGGTAAAGACAAATGAGTTCAAGTGGCTAAGAGACTTCAAAGAGATTCGGGAGGTCATCCCAGAGGTAACTCTTATGCACACCTCAGTAGGAGCTCATAGAACATCTAAGTGCCTATCACCCCACACAGAGGGGCTCCTGAGAGCTCTGGAGACACCCAGGTCTTATATAAGTGGGGATAGAACCAGAGACTGATGCCTTATCAGTGGGCTCTATTTTGGAATCTGTGCTCCTGAGAGTGACAGAATTGGACTCAAATAAGTCCTCCCTGCACATGGTTCATCAGTCCCTTTTACTCAAACCTATATGTGATGCTGAAGTTTTTAGGTATACTTCCAGAGACTGGAGCCTCTGGCCTACCTATGTGCCAGGTGTGCATGGAATCTCGGTGGAGCTGCAACTCCTACCCTACGGCTCAATGGACTCAACCAAGTCACCTGGTGAGGAGACAATGATGGGCAATGGCTATCCCAGGGAATGGAGAGGGCCTGCATCTGCAGGCAGGATCATCCCACCCACCATATCCATGGGATATAAGCCCTCTCTCACTTGGAGGTGGAGTGGACATCACCATCCCAGTCCCCTCAGGAATGGGGGAAGAATTATGGACTACAGTGGACTTGATGGTATTCTGTTATTCACATATGCCGATTCTAGCAATGGAAGAAATTATAACAATGAGGTAGAGCCAGTGGCCACTTGACACTTTTGGGGCAGGGAGGGGATGAGCAGTTGAAATACAGGGGCTTCTTTGGAATTTGGAGGTTGTCCTGAGTACCTTTGTGGCAACTTATGTAGGCCATTTTAAATCAGCACACAACACTCAGAACTGTGTGGGAGAGAGTGTTGTCTACGGTGTGAACTGTGGTCTATGGTTGGTGGCAATGCCCCAGGATGTGTAAGTCCATTGAGGGTGATGGGCCACACTTGTGGGAGATGTTTGAGTGGGGTGTGGTGGGAGGTGTGGGATGTAGGCAACATGGGAATCCCAGTGGGTTCCATGTAATATTTTGGGTATCTAAGCACCTCTTAAAATATATTTATATATATACATAAATATCATTTTTGTAAGCAAATACACATATATGCATATATAAAAAAGTAGTTAGATAAATTGATACTTGCAATCTTATGAAAGAGGTAAGCATCACTATCATTTCATTTCTAGAGAAGGTATCTTAGATTACCTGCTTTGCAAACATTTAAATTACCATTTTTTGAAATTTCTCAACTATCATGATCAATAAACATGTGAAATACAATAAAAATGTATTAACTGTAAATAAACACATTAACAAAACACACAGATCCTAAGAGACTAGTGGGCCATCATCAAGTGTAACAATATGTGCATTATGCATTATGGGAGCAACAGAAGAAAAGAAAGAGAGAAAGAGGAAGAAGGAATATTAAAAGAAATAATGGCAGAAAACTTTCCAAATTTATTGAAACTCACGAATATGCACATTCAAGAAACAACCCTCCCCCCCCCAAAAAAAAAAAGCCAAACACTATAAACTTTAAGAGAACCATGTCTAGGCAGAGAAGGGATTCCTAAAAGCCACAAGAGAAAATGAATGTCTTATATACAGTGGTGACCCAATAAGCGTTAAGAGCTGATTTATCATCAGAAACCATTTAGGAAAGAAAGAAGTATTATTAAATATCTAAAGAGATTAAAGAAACAATTGCCAACAAATAATTTTATATCTACCAAGACTGTCTTTCCCAGCTAAACAAAAGCTGAGGGAGATCATTTACACGAGACCTTCCCTAAGAGCAATGATAAAGGCAGTTCTTCATACCAAAAGGAAAGGACATTAGATAGTGGATAGAAGTGGCATAATGAAATAAAGGCCTCCATTAATATATGGGTAACATAAACGCAAGAAAAATTCTGTTATATTTTTTTTGGTATGTGACTCCACTTTTTAACTTTTTACTGGTTCTAAAATGCAAAATGCATAAACAACAGGGAAAAGCGTATGGTTTTGAACTTGCATTATACAAGGTTATAATCTGTAACAAGGAAAATAAAAGAAGGGGAGATGGAAGTGTATAAGATCAATGTATGTCCATGTTATTGAAGTTAGTTCTTATGAAATCAAACATGACTGTCATAGATTTGTGGTGTTAAATTTTGAACACATGGTAATATCAAAGAAAATATATTAAAAATATATACAAAAGAAATGATGAGACTCAAAACAATATACTGAAAAAATCAAATATGAATGTAGACATTAATGGAAAACTTGAAGGATGAAAAAGTTATAAATCATACAAAGACCATGTAGCCAAATGGCAAAAGAAAATCCTGTACTATGAGTTGTGACTTTAAATGTAATTTGATTAAACTCTCTAGTGGAAGGGCAGAGTTTGACAGAATGGATTAAAAAAAAATTTTTAAAACAGCATGGTGCAACCATATGCTGTTTACACGATACTTGCTTAAATTCAAAGATGCTGAAAGTGAAAGTGAAGCTGAAAGTGAAAGTGAAGCTGAAAGTGAAAGTATGCAAAAACATACCATGGAAATGGTAAACAAAAGAGAGCTGGGTAACCAATACTATTAGATTAAATAGATTTTAACTCAAAAATGCTATAAGGGACAAAGAATACCACTATATACTGAAAAAGGGATCAGTTCAAAAAGAAGACAACACAATTATAAATATATATACATCTACTGAAAAAATATCAATGTTTATATGGAAAACATATTACTCGTTCTGTCCAAGTCTGTCTTTTAAATACCAGAGCCCTTCACTTTCAAGTCTATTTGTGGCAAGAAAGTTTTGGTGGCCTCTAGATTTGGAGACCCTGAGCATTTGGGTATGTTTGTCACATTAATGAGAACTAGTTAGGCAATGTCTGCATAGCTATTTATCAAAGAGCTAGCTCCTTACTGTACTGTCAGGCAGGAGAGACCTCGGTAATCAGTCCCATGTCTGATGCCTTCAGTAAGAGTAATTAAGGCCTATTGTTTGTTGTGGTTCTGAGCACTATCCAAGAGTTGAGTCTCCTAGAATTTGGAGGATCAGAAATCAGCAACATAACATAGTAACTTGGGTTGATGGACTCCAGAGCAAGAAATGGAGAGAGGGAAATGGATTAATTAGAAACTGTAGACATTTAAATCAGTGAAATTAAATGCAATATAAATCTTTGTCTGGTTTCAAATGAAAATACAATGAGCCGTCACCCACTGTTCATGTAAGTCCATGCCTATTCTACTAGTTAACTATTGTCACTTGAGTCAGGGGTGTATTGAATAATCCTACATATGGTATGCTTTTTTTAAAAAATATTTTGTCTTTAAAGATACTTAGATTACATAAATGTTACACAAAAATATAGGGATTCCCATTTGCCCCACCTCCCACACCTCCCACAACCTCCCACACAAACATCCTTCATTAGTGTGGCACATCACCTGCAATTGATATACACATCCTGGAGCTTTGCCATTAAGCATGGACCATAGTTCACATTGTAGACCACACTCTTTCCCTTACAGCTCTGCATGTTATATGATTATATAAAATCACTATATCTGTTGTTGCAATGTCACTCAGGACAATTCTCAAGTCCCGAAAAATCCCCTGTATTACAACTGATTTAACATCTCCCTGCTCCCAGAGCATCCAGTGGCCACGACTCCACATTAATGTTGTAATATCATCCATTGCTTGAATCACAATATGTCTATAATAGAATACCAGTAAGTCCACTCTAGTCCATAGGTTTTCCCAAATCCTGAAGAGTCTGGGATGGTGATGTCCACTCAATCTCCAATTGAGAGAGAGCTTATATTCCATGGATAAGATGGAAAGGATTATCCTGCCTGCAGCTGCAGACCCTCTCCATTCCCTTGGATGAACATTGTCCATCCTCATCCAGGTGTCCTGGGTGAGTCCACTGAGTTGTCGAGTAGGATTTGCAGTTCAACTGGGATTTCAGGCCTAGCTGGCACATTGACAGCCCAAAGACTCCAGTCTCTGGTTGTGCACCTACAAACTCCAGTACTACATATTGGTTTGAATAGAAGGGACAGATGAACCATGTACAGTGGAGACATATTAGAATCCAACTCTGTCACTCTCAGGAGCACAAATTCCAAAGTACGGCCCACTAGCAAGGCAGCAACTCTGGAGCTGTCCACACTTACATAGGACTTCATTGTCTCCAGTGCCCTCAGGAGCCCCTCTATTGGGGTGATACCACTTTGGAAGTCTATGAGGTCCTACTGAGATGTGAATAAGTGTTACCACTGAGATAACCTCCCAACTCACTTTGAAGTCTCTTAGCCATATGAACTCATTTGTCTTTACCTTTTCCCCCTTTTATTTGAGTTTTTGTTCAGTCACATTGCCAGTTGGCACTTGGTTCAGTGACAGGGAGGCTCATCCCTGGGAGTTATGTCCCACACTAGGAGGAAGGTAAGGCATTCATATGCTGAGTTTGGTTGTGGGTCATCCCTAGGAACAGGGAGATGGTCAACAGTTTGCATTGTTTCCATCAGGAGAGTTGGAAATTTTCCTTTCAGAAAAGATAAAGCATTCTGTTGAATAGAAGACCCATCCATCCATTGCTCACCTGCCCTAATCCCTGATTACAAGATTCCATTTCACACTTATATCTCAGAAAGGCAGAGTCCAGCACAGCAAGTGCTCAGTCTTCACTGACAGAGTCCAGGAAAGGAATACTAGGAGATGGAAAACAGATTGTGCAAGTTAAGGCCCAAGGATCCCAAAGCAAAATCCTGACTGAGCCCACCTTGAACCCAGCCTGCACTAAAAACTGGCCCAGAGGAGTAGGTGCCCTCGATGGCCACTTTGTAAGGTTAGGATCCAGATACCACTCAAGTCTACATCACAAGTTCCAAGGAAAAATGAGGAAAATGAGCAAAGCCACAGTTGAAAACCATCCTGGCAACTAACAAGCCCTTTTGGACCCTCTGTGCAGGTTCAGTAATAACCCTAGAAAGATCTAAGGGAAATAAAGCTTTCGCAACCAGATGGTCCTTAGCCTACAACAGTCATTATTTTGGGTATTGAGCAGCAATGAGACCACTTCTTAGCCATATTCTGAGAGCCTCACAACCCCAAGAAGGACAATGGTTTTAAGAGATGTTTGATTTGTGCCAGCTGGGACCTGATCCTCAAGGAGTTGCTACACCTATGCTCCAGTTCATTGGACTTACCCAGGACAACAACAAGGAGGGTGATCATGGAAAACTATCATACCAAGGAACTGAGAAAGCCTACAATGCAAGCAAGAAAGTCCCATCCGTCAATCATATGGGACTGAAGCCCCTCTCAATTAGAGGTGGTGTGGGCATCACCATCCTACAATATTCAGGATTGGAGAATGAACCATGGTCTAGAGTGGAATTAATGGTATCCTACTATAGAGTTATTTTGATTCTAGCAATGGAAGAAATTTATCAATGATGTAGAAGCAGTAGCCACTGGAGGTTCTGAGGGCAGGGAGAGTGAAAACAGGTGTAATACAGGGGTATTTTCTAGCCCTGGGAATTGTCTTGAATGACATTGCAATGACAGATATAGGCCATTTTATATTATCCTATACCCTACAGAATTGGGTGGGAGAGCGTGTTAACAATGTAAACTTTAATCCACATTTAGTGGCAATGCCCCAAAATGTGTTCATCAATTGCAAAGAATTTACCTCACTAACAAAGGATGTTAAAGTGGGAAAATGTGGGAGGTGTGGGGAGCAGGTATGCTAATCCCCTATATATTTTATGTGACATTTCTTTAATCTAAGTATCATTAAAATAAAATTTTAAATTAAAAATGCATACACAAATAAAATAAAATATATTTCAGGTTTTCTGTTTAAGATGATGTATGTTTTATGTAATGTCGGTTGATGACAGTGCAATACTATAAAAACAATTTTATCAGTAAATTGTAAAATGAAAAAAAATTTTTGCCTTTTCAATTTTTAAAGTTTTTTTTATTGTTATACAAAATAAAATTTAAATTACAATAAAAATATGGCAAGCAGAATAATATATATAAAATCACTTCTCAAGTTAACAGATAAGTAAACAAATATTATCTTTAGAAAGATCCTTTCCATTTGATTAAAAGTACGCTCTCTGGAAGCCGATGTGGATCAACTGATTGGACTCCCATCTACCATACATGAGGTCAAAGGTTCGATTGCCAGAATCTCCTGGTGAAAACAAGCTGATCTGAGTGGTCAGCTGTCCAGGGTGGAGTGCTGGCTAAACAGGATGAGGTAACTAAAAGAGACACATAGGAGAGATGATGAACAGGCAGCACATCGGAGAGCTCAGGAGGCACAAGTAATTGAGCAGCCTCTCTCCACTCCGGGAGGTCCCAGGATCAATATCCGGTGCTGCCTAAAGAGAAGACAAGTAGACACAGAGAGCAGACAGCGAGCACAAAACAACAAGGGGGAAAGAAATAAACAAATAAACAAATCTTCACCCCTGAAAACGGATATTATCTGAAATGTGGAAAGAATTTTATCAATGATGAGAGCTAACTCAGAGGACTAAAAGATAAAGTGATGGTGATGAGTACAGGGTTTTCCCTTGATGAAATAGCCTGTTTATTATAAAGAGGAATTGACCACAGAGAAACTTCCTTCTGTGTCCCACATTTAAAATAGGTGGAAGTCCAAGTCATGTCGGGTTCTCCCGGATCCACTGGCCTCAATGACACCAAAATGGAGGACAGAGCAGTTGACAATTCCTGGAAGCAGGGAAGACCTGAATAGAGAAAAGAGAGCAGCACACTTTAAATCTCCAGCCCACTCTCAAGGGAGTGACTCTCCCGGTAGGGTTAGAAAACACACAGGTTTGGGCAAATTACCTTGTAATTTGGTGGTTCTCAGGACCCAATCATGTGTCACCAGTGTTTTTAGCATCTTCAACATTACTTCTTATTTTGAAAGGGTTTTCATCTCTCTTGCTCTAGTTCATGGACCAATAAAGCTTTCAGCATTGCTTTCTTACATTTGGCCTTTCTGTAGGTATCTATAAAGGCTGGAGACTGTTAAAGTCTCTTTTTCATGCCTGGCTTTCTCTAAGGATGCCTCAGTCTCTTTATACTCCTTCTGAGCATCACTCAGCTAGTCAAGAGGTTGACATTTCTCTTTAACCAGTGCAGTCAGTGTGTCTGCAAGCTGCTTTTCACTTCTTCTATAAAGTCTCCTTCTCAGAGATTGTACTATTTTGAGTAGCAATAAGAGGCCCAACAATGAACCAAAGGAAGGTTGACAAACCACTGTTTCCCAATGTAGGCTGTTGTCAAAATTCGAATCTGAACTCATATCATTAGGTAGCAGCTCCATCACCCCTCTCCCAGCCTCCTGTGGATAAAACCAAAGGAAAGCTCCACAGGAGTATTCAGGCCCTTCATGGCACTGGACTTTCCACAGGACCCAGGCCAGTAACCATGGGTACAACAGTCACAGCAAACCCAAGAATTCCTCCTGCAGCCCAGCAGCAACTGTCAACTTGAATGGGCATTAGAAGGTCTCAGAGCACCCGCAACACACGACCCATACTCTCCATCCCCACCTCTGTTGCCGCTGCCCTCCTTTGGCCATCTCCATCCTTAGCCTCATATCGCCATCATTGTCACCACCAGTTCTCCCTGCCTTACCATTTGACAAACAACACAGCCTCTCTCCATTTAAATTCAAATTTCCGTGGTGCCAGTGACCCTCAAAGTCTGGCTCATGGTAGCCTTAAACCAGGCTCCCTGTGTACATCAGTTCCTGCCTGGCAAACTCTGGTATCTGCCTGGCCTTACACGCTCCACATCCATGGCCATTCTAGGGCCATCGCTGTCCCTACATCCTCCAATGCTCTTCCGTAGTTTCCATCATAGCTCAGAAGTCCCCTTCCCACGGGGCCTCCCCAGAACTCTCCTCCCAAGAGGGACCCTTTCCAATGCCCATCACTCCTGCCCTTTCTGCTCTATCTTGGCATCACTCTTTAACTTCCCTGACAAGTTATGTGCTGTATTTAATTTTCTTGCCTCTGATATGCCCTTCTCCTTTCAAATATCAGTTTCTAGAGGATCGAGACTTACTTTCTCGTCTTCATTGCTCAACCTCAAGGCCTGAGCCCAGTTATTTTAAACTTTGAGGAGTTACCTCTTGCATTCTCATGGCGCTTTACACGGCATTTCTCTACATTTCACCACCCAACTTGCTTAGACTGGAACATGCCAATTCCCTTTCCCTGCCATTAATTACCTCCGGTTTGTACTCATTGTCTTCCAAAGGAACGTTATTTGCAACTGATTAGACTTATCCTTGGAATACTGACTTTTCCCCAGGGAAAGAAATTACAGTGTGTCCTGTGAGGTGTGTAAGAAGGTAAGCTGCAGTGTGGTAAGGGGAGATGTGCTGGAATACCTCAATTGCCGCTGGGTTCTTTCTTCTTCCTTAGAAAATTCATCTTTCATCATGCTTTCAATGAAATAAACCCATCACCCTGTGAATTTTTCATTGTAAAAAATTGAAATAATTCACTCATAATATATTACATGCTAATGAATTAAATTGTCACCACTAAATATACTGCATATTTTCCACCCAAGACAGATAATTCACTTCCTTGATTTTTTCACTGACCCATATTAGATTATGAAAAAAAATTTACTTTGACTTGTAACTTAAGTCTTTTGGACACACTCTCACTCTGGTTGATTAATTTTGCCAAAGGTAATAGAAGTATTCTACATGATCTTCCAATGATGGTTAGAGGCCATGATGAATTGCATCAAAGTTGATAAAAGTGTGTGGCCAAAATATAAACCATAATGTAAACCATTGACTGTGGATGGTAGCTATGTTTCAATATTTGTACATCAGTTCTAACAAACTTGCAATCCACACATAATATGTTATTAATAAGAGAAGGTTAAGGGGGAAGATGTTGGGTAGGTAGGATTCCCCTGTATTCAGTACCTTACTTTTCTATAAAGTCTTAAAACCTCTTTGAGGACAAAATGAAAAAGTAAGACAATGGGGCAATAAAATGAAGAAAATATCATGTACATATAGGACAACTGACCATACCATGAAGAAAGGCAAAAAGACAGAAACAATTTTTTAAATATTTTTTCATTATTTGTTACTATCTCCAATTTTTATTTATTTATTTTTATTGTTTTAATTTCTTTTGTATTTTATTTCTTAATTTTAAAACTATCATAATTATTTCATTTTCTTATTAATTGTATTTGGTTATTTATATTGGCTTCATTTTTAAAGAAGTTTTAGATCTGAGATGATCTAAAACTGCGTCACGGTAGGATCATTGGTACAGGATGGCTTCTAGGTGGGATAAATTGGAGGAAGTTCACCTGAACAAACATATAAAGAATAAAAATATGTTCAGATTTTCATGGAGCATTGTCACCTGGGGTGGAGATTCACACAATGACCAAAGTAAAATCAAATTCCCATCCTGTGGTACTCTACCACATTCCCTAATGGATCAGCAAGAATACCCTGAGAACAGGGGCAATGACTAGTGAAGGAGGATGGTCCATGAACAGCCCCTTTATATTGATCACTGTGCATATGAAAATGTACAATCGATGCTGAAATTCAGCCTAGTATTACAGGGTGCCTAAGAATTGCCTCCTGGGAGCCTTCCTGTTGCTCAAACGTGGCCTGTCTCTAAGCCAATCTCAGCATATAAATCCATTACCTTCAACCAAGCATGGGACTTGATCCCAGGGATGAGTTTCCCCAGCAACAAGGAGTTATTACCAAGCACCAACTAGCAATGCAACTGTTAAAAGACCTTGACCAAAACAGGGAAAAGGTAAAGACAAGTGAGTTCATAGGGCTAAGATACTTCAAAGTGAGTCAGGAGGTCATTCCAGAGGTTACGCTGATGCACATCTTAGCAGGATCTCATTAACTGCCAAAGGAGATACTACCCTAAATAGTGGGGATCCTGTGGGTTCTGAAAACATCCAGAAACTACAGTCAGGGAACATAGATTAGGAATTCGGTACCTTGCCAGTGTGCCTACTTTGGATTTTATGCTCCCCAGTGTGTCAGAGTTGACTCAGTTGAGATTTCCCTACACATGACTCTTCTGTCCTTTTGTTTGAAACTATAATTAGTACTAGTGTTGGATATGTGTATGTCCAAGGCACTAAATCTTTGGGCTATCCATGTGCCAGCTGGGCCCTGAATCTCAGCAGAGTTACAACACTTTCTCTCTAGTTCCTTGGTCTCACCAAGGGCAATTAACGAGCAGGTTGATGATGGACAGCTACCATACCAAAAAACCCTAGATTCTACAACTGCAACCAAGAGAGTCCATCCATCGGGTCCATGGGATTAAAGCTCCCTCTCAATTAAAGGTGGAGTGAACATCTCCAGCCCACAGTCCTCAGGATTGAGGAATGGCCTATGGAACAAGTGTAGACGAGCTGGTATTCTACTATAGATATATTGTGATTGCAGCAGTGGAAAAATTATATTAATTATGTGGAGGCAGTGGACACTGTAGGTTTTGAGGGCAGGGAGAGCGAAAAACAGGTATAATCTGGGGGCATTTTCGGGATGTGGGAATTGTCCTGAAAGACATTGAAACAACAGATGCAGATCATTACATATCTTGCCTAAACCTACAGAATTGGGTGGAAGAGAGTATAAACTATAATGTAAACTTTAATCCACATTAGTGGCAATGCTTCAAAATGTGTTCATCCATGGCAATTAATGTATCTCCCTAATGTTGTTAAATGTGGGAGGTGTGGGAATATGGTAATCCCCTATATATTTTATGTGACATTTCTGTTAACTAAGTGCCTTGAAAAAAAAATTTTAATTAAATTAATTAAATAAATAAAGTAAAATAATTTTCAGGTTTTCTCTTTAAGGTGATGTGTGCTTTATATAAAGTAGGTTGATGATGTTGCAATACTGTGAAAGTAATTTAATCGGTAAATTGTAAAATGCAAAAACAAAATTTTCTTTTTCCCTTTTAAAATTTTTCTATTGCTATACTTCATATGAGGTCAAATTACAATAAAATATGGAAACAGGATAATAATTTAGATAAAAATCATTAATCAAGTTAATATATAAGAAAACAAATATTATCCTTAGAAATACCGTGAGAGCCTTTCCATTTGAATAAAAATATACTCTTAAAACTTGGATAGAATTTTGTTAATGCTAGATAATTCAGAGGCCTAAAGAGAAAGTAAGGGCCACATATTCAGGGTTATCCCGAGAAGGGATACCCTGTTCATTTCAAAGAGGAATTGACCATGGAGAATCTCTCTTCTTGTTCCGTGTTTAAAGTTGGTGGAAGTCCAGGTCATGTTGAGTTCTCCTGGATCCACTGGCCTCAATGACACTCATATGGTGGACAGAGTAGTTGACAGTCCCTGGCAGCTGGGAGGACTGAGTGGAGAAAAGAGAGCCGAACCTTATAAATCCTGAGCCCATGCTCAAGGGAGCTACTCTCCTGGGAGGGATGGCGCCGCACACAGGGTTGGGAAAATTACCTTGTGCTGTGGTGTTTCTCAGGACCTCATCAAGTGTCTCCAGGGTTTTTCCAATCTTCACCATTGCGTCTTCTAGTTGGAAGGGTTTGCATCTCTCTTGCTCTAGTTCATGGACCAATAAATTGATCTCTCCTTTCAGCATTTCTTTCTTTCCCTTGGCCTATCTGCAGATATCTAAAAGACTGGAGACTCTTAAAATCTCTTACTCTTGCCTGGCGTCTTCTACAGAGGACTCAGTATCTCTATACCCCTTGTCAGCATCACTCATCTGTTCAAGGAGGAGATTTTTCTTTTTAATCAGTGCAGCCAGTGTATCTACAAGCTGCTTTTCCCATCTTCTATAAAGTAGACTTCTCAGAGACTGCACTAGTCTGAATAGCCATAAGGGACCCACCAATGAACCAAAGGCAGGTGTACACACCACCGGTTCCCACGGGAGACTGTGGTGTATCGTGTGATCTGAACCCATATCATCAGGCACCATTTCCATCACCCCCTCTCCCAGCTTCCCAAGGAGCACCCCAAAGGAAAGTTCATAGTTGGACACAGCCCCTTCATGGCCCTGGAGTCACCACAGGGCACTGCCAAGTAACCACAAATCCACCAATCACAGTAAATCCCGGAATTCTGCCTGGAACCCAGCAACAACTAACAACTTGAATGGGAATCAGCAAATATAGCAGTTTGGCAGTTTGATATAGTTATGAATTCCAAAATATTTATTGCATTATGCTTGTAAAATATTCTGTTCATCTGGGCATGATTAAATTATGATTAAGAATTTGATTGGGCCATGTCAGTATGGCATTGATCCCTTCCCCTTGGTGGGTGTGATCTCAAAGATAAAAGACATCGCAAAGGACAGAGTTGGAGGATTTTGATGTTGGAGCACTGATGCTGAGATTTCATGTTGGAGACCCAGGAGGTGAAAACACAGAGTAGCTTCATTGTGAGGAAAGAGAGAAGGCCCTGGGAAAAGAGAAGAGTCATTCTCACCTGGCCTTGTGAAGAGTGCTAAAGCCTAGAGAACCTCATAGTCTATAGCTGACCTTGTGGAGGAAACAGTAGCACTGAATCCAGAGAGAAACTGAGCCCAAAGAAGAGAGGAACCAAGAAGCCTGAACCCTCCCAGATGTTGGCAGCCATCTTGCTCCTACACATGTCCTTAGACTTTGGTAAAGAAAGTAACTTACACTTTATGTCCTGGT
Source organism: Tolypeutes matacus (assembly GCA_026826555.1). Taxonomy (NCBI): domain Eukaryota; kingdom Metazoa; phylum Chordata; class Mammalia; order Cingulata; family Chlamyphoridae; genus Tolypeutes; species Tolypeutes matacus. The sequence continues at coordinate 1,321,315 of JAKSZT010053947.1, read as the reverse complement.
AACTCTAAACTTCTACACCAAATAAATACCCTTTATACAAACCAACCAATTTCTGGTATTTTTTTCAGCACTCCTTTGGCTGACTGATACAGAATTTGGTTCTGAGGAGTGGGGAAGTCTTTTTGCAATTACCAAAATGTTGGAAGAGTTTTATAAATGGATAAGGAGTATTTTCTGGAGGAATTTTGGGATGCTTGGTAAAAATGACCTACAGTGCTTGAAGAGATTGTTGATAGCAATACGTATTCTAAAAAGACTTTTTATGATGCCTTAGAAGTGAATGATGAAACTATTATTGGTAACTGGAGAAAGGTGATCAGTGTTTTAAAGTTGCAGAGCACTTAGCACGATTAACTCCTGATGCTTTCAGGAAGACAGAATTTGAAAATTGCAAACCAGAGAATTTAGCTGAAGAACTTTCCAAGTTAAGCTCAGAGAATGCAGCTTGGCTTCTCCTTACAGATTTTAGCAAAATGCTAGATGAGCAGCTCAGGACTGAATTATTGGCACAAAGAAAAAAGAAACTGATTCTGGAAATTCCAAGCTTCTAGAAATCAAGCTCCCAGATGATAGTGCCCTATTTGAAAACTTTCCAAAACTTGGAACTTGTAAATCAGGACTGAAGATGCAGTTATCTCAGAAAGACTTGTGCAAAGTCTTAAAGTCTGATGGCTTGGACCCCTGCTTCTTGTATGCTAAACCAACAAGGTTTTTGAGAGTGCTGTATGAACAAAACCACTGTCATCTTGGACTAAAGGGACATGGAAAGAAAAGATTGACAGAGAAAGAGCTTTAAGTAGAAAACCATGGAAGCTGAGATCTGGAATTAAGACATCACCTTGGGCCATGAGAGGAACCCCACCCATGTGTACAGTGAGGGAGAGTTTGTCCCAGCAGTTGAAGAGGATGGATGTTCCCACCCGATGTTATGGGAGAGTTTTGTATCCCCAGTGAGCAGAGAGGGTGGAACACATTCCTCAAGGATAAGGGCAGCGAAGGTCAGCATTCCATAGGTCTGAGAGGGGTGTACCTGACACTGCCCTGCTCTGGCCACCACCATCCTCAGCCTCGAATCGCCATCATTGTCAACACCAGTTTTCTCTGCCATACCATTTGACTCACACTACAGCCACTCTCTGCTTCAATTCAAATTCCTCTGCTGCTGGTGACCCTGAATATCTGAGTCCTGGAAGCTTTACCCTTAGCTCACTGTGTATGTCACTTCCTTCTTGGCACACCCTGATATCTGCTTGGACATCATACCCCAGACATCCATGCCCATTTTGTGCCATTGTCTCTAAATACTTCATCCTCCAAAGTATTCCCCAGGTGCCATCACAGCTCAGAGGTAGCCTCTCTGGGGGACCTCCCCAGAGCTCTCCTCCTGAGAAAGACCCCTTCCAATGCCCATCATCCCTGCCCCTCCTGCTATTCTTGGCATCACCCTTTCCATATCCTGGCAAGCTATGTGCTCCATTTACTTTTTTTTTCTCTGATCTGCCTTTTGTCTCTCAAATATCAGTTCCTAGAGGTACAAGACTTGCATTCTCCTCTTCACTGCACAACCTCTAGGCCCAAGCCTGGTTATTTCAACTGTGAGGTGAGAAATATCTTGGATTATCATGACACTTTACTTGGGATTTCACTCCATTGCTTCTCCTGACATGCTCAGACTGGAACATGCTGCCTACTTTCCTTACCGTTAAAACCTCCAGTTTGGACTCATTTTCTGGCATAGGAATGGTGTTTGAAACTGACTAGACTTATTCTTGTAATACTGACATTTCCGCAGGGACAGAAATATGACTGAGTCCTGGAAGGTTTGCCCGTATTTAGGTGACAGTGTGGAGGAATGGGATGTGACAGTTTCCCCCAATTGCCGCTGGGTTCTTTCTTTTTGCTCAGAAAATTCATCTTCCAGCATGCTTGCAATGGAATAAACCCATCACTGTGTGAATTTGTCATTGAAAATTCATAAGCCATTATTCTCTTATAAAATATTAAATGATAATAAATGAAATTGTCACCACTAAATACACTGCATATCATCCTTCCAAGACAGACATATAGCTTCCTTTATTTTTAACTGATCCATATTTAGATTAGGAAAAAAATGTTACTTTGATTTGTAACTTAAGTCCTTGGGAATATGCTTTCACTCTGGTATTTAATTTTGCCAAGGACGACGGAAGTATTCAACATGATCTTGCTATGATATATAGAGGCCATGATGAATTGCACCAAACCTGATGAAAGTGTGTGGTCAAAATATAAACCATAATGTAAACCATTGATCATTGTTGATTGCTATGTTTCTATATTTGTATATCAGTTCTAAAAAATATTGACATCCACACATTAAATGCTATTAATAGGAGAAGATTAATAAGGGGGAAAATGTTGGTCATGTAGGAGTCTCCAGTATTCAGTACATGACTTATCTGGAAAGTCCTAAATTCTCTTTGAGGACAAAATGAAAAAAGTAATACAATAGCACCATAAAAGGAAGCAAATGTCACTGTATATACGGGACAACAAACCTTACACTGAAGCAAGGCAAAATGACAAAAAAATTTTTTTAATATTTTTTCTTTTTTCATTATCCCCAATTTTTTTCTTATTCATTTTTACTGTTTTATATTGTTTTGTATTTTATTTCTTAATTTTAAAACTATCATAATTATTTCATTTAATTATTAATTATATTTTGCTATTTTTATTGGCTTCATTTTTGAAGAAGTTTTGCATCTCAGAAGGTCTGCAACGGTGGCAGGAGAGGATCATTTGCATGGGGTAGCTTTTATGTGGGATACATGGGAGGAAGCTCACCTGAAAAAATACATAAGGCGTAGAAATGTGTTCAAATATTCATGGGGTACTGTCACGGTGTGTGGAGATTCACACGATACCCAAGGGAATATCAAATTCCCATCCTGGGGAGCTCTGCCACATTCTCTAATGGATCAGCAAGAATCCCCTGAGTATACACAAGGGCAATGACTAGTGAAGGAGGATTGTCCATGGTCGGGCCCTTGATATTGATGACTGAGCATATGAAACTGTACTCTTGAAGCTGGGTGCCTAAAGAGATGTCTCCTGGGAGCCTTCTTGTTGCTTAAATGTGGCGAGTCTCTAAGCCAAACTCAGCAAATAAATCCATTACCTTCCACCCTGCATAGGGCATGACTCCCATGGATAAACTTCCCTGGCAAGAAGGAGTTACTACCAAGCACCAACTAGCAATGAAAATGGAAAAAGACCTTAACCAAAAGGGGGAAATGGTAAAGACAAATGAGTTTATAGAGACTTCAAAGTGAGCCGGGAGGTCATTCCAGAAGTTATGCTAATGCACATCTTAGTAGGATCTCATTAACTGCCAACATAGATACTACCCCAAATAGTTGGGTTATTGTGGGCTTTGGAGACATCCAGACACTATAGTCAGGGCAGATAGCTCAGGAGTTTGGGACCTTGCAAGTGGGCCCTGCTTTGGAATTTATGCTCCCCAGTGTGACAGCATTAAACTCAGTAGTGTTTTCCCTACAAATGGCTCTTCTGTCCTTCTACTTGAAAGTATAATTAGTACTAGAATTGGTATGTGTAAGTCCAAGACACATAAATCATTGGGCTATCCATGTGACTACGGGACCTGAATCTTAACAGAGTTGCAACACCTAATGTCCACTTCATTGGTCTCACCCAGGACAACTGACAAGGAGGTGATGATGGACAACTATTATACCAAGGAACCGAGAGATTCTACAACTGCAAGCAAGAAAGGCCATCCATTGACCCCATGGAATCCAAGCTCGCTCTCAGTTAACATGGAGTGGATATCACCAACCCACAATCCTCAGGAATGGGGAATAAACAATGGACTAATGTAGACTTACCGTTATGCTGCTATAGATATATAATGATTCTAGCAAAGGAAGAAATTATAACATTGATGTGGAGGCAATGGCCACTGGAGATTCTGAGCACAGGGGGAGGGAAAAACGGGTGTAATCCGGGGGCATTTTCAGGGAATGGGAATTCTCCTGAATGACATTGCAATGACCCATGCAGGCCTTTAAATATCTTTACTTAACATAAGGAATTGGGTGGGAAAGAGTGTAAACTACATTGTAAACAATAATCAAGATTAGTGGCAAATCTCCCAAATGAGTTCATCCATTGCAATGAATATACCTCACTAACAAAGGATGTTGTTAATGTGGGAAAATGTGGGAGGTGGGGTAGCAAGGCATGTGGTAATCCAGTATCTATTTTATGTGACATTTCTGTAATCTAATTATCTTTAAAAATATATTAATTATTTTAAATAAATAAATAAATAAATAAATAAATAGAATGAAATACAGTTCAGGTTTTCGGTTTAAGGTAATGTTTGATTTATGTAACAGGTAAATGACTGTGAAATAGTGTGAAAGCTATTTTATCATAAAATTGTAAAATGCAAAAACAAAAGTTTTGTTTTTTCCCTTTTTGAAGTTTTTTTATTGCTATAGTTCATATAATTTCAAATTAAAATAACATATGACAAATAGAATAAAAAATATATATAAAAATCATTCATCAAGTTAAAATATAAGTAAACAAATATTATCTTTAGAAGTACAGGATGATCGTTTCCATTTGATTAGAATTATGCTCTCTGAAACTTGGAGAGAATTTTTTCTATGCTGTGAGATAATTCAGAGGCCAAAAGAGAAAGCAAAGGCCACATATTCAAGGCTTTTCTGAGAAGGGATAGCAAGTTCATGCGGAAGGGGAATTGACCATGGAGAATCTTTCCCCTCTGTTCCACGATTAAAGTTGGTGGAAGTCCAGCTCACTTCTTGTTCTCCTGAATCCACTGGCCTCAATGACACTCTGATGGAGGTCAGCATAGTTCACAGTGCCTGATAGCTGGGGAGCCCTGTGTGGAGAGAAGAGAGCAACGCTATTTAAATCCCCAGCACATGTAGAAGTAAGGGGTGCTGTCGGTAGGTTTGGAGCCACACACAGGTGTGGGAAAATTACCTTGTGCTGTGGTAGTTTTCAAGACCTCATCAAGTGTCTCCAGGGTTTTTCCCATCTTAACCACTGTGTATTCTAATTGGAAGGGCTGGCATCTCGCTTGTTGTAGTTCACAGACCAAGAAGAGGTGATGGCCCTAAACGTGCATGGGTGTTTAGCTCTCCTTTCAGCATTTCTTTCTTTCCCTTGGGCTTTCTGTAGATATCTATAAGGCTGGAGACTCTTAAACACTCTTTCTCTTGCCTGGCGTCCTCTAATCATGATGCAGTATCTCTATACCCCTTGTGAGCAGCACTCATCTGGACAAGGAGGTGACATTACTCTTTAATCAGTGCAGCCAGTGTGTCTGCAAGCTGCCAACCCGTCTTCTATAAAGTTGACTTCTCAGTGACTGCACTTACCTGAGTAACCATAAGAGACCCAACAATGAACAAATGGCAGGTATACACACCACCAGATCCCACTGGAGACTGTGGTGGACTGTGTGCTTGGAACTCATGTCATCAAGCAGCAGCTTCATCACCCCCTCTCCCAGCTTCCCGAGTATCAGCCCAAAGGAAAGCTCCACAGATGGACACAGCCCCTTCGTGGCCCTGTAGTCACCACAGGACCCTGCTCAGTCACCACAGATTCACCAATCACAGCAAATCCCAGAATTCCACCTAGAGCCCAGCAGCAACTGTCAAATTGAAAGGGCAACAGCAGGTCTCCGAGCATCTGCAACATCCAACTCATTCTCTCAATCCCCACCTCTGCTGAAACTGCCTTGCTCTGGCCATCACTATCCTTAACCACAAATCACATCGCTGTGGCCACCAGTTCTGCCTGCCATAACCTTTTACACGCACCACAGCCACTACCAGCTTAAATTAATATTCCTCTGGTGTCAGAGACTCTCAATGTCTGGCTCCTGGCAGCCTTAACCCAGGCTCCCTCTGAACGTCACTTCCTGCCTGGCACACTCTGGCATCTGCCTGGCCTTCACACCCCCACACCCATGCACGTTTAGGGCCATCACCTCTTCTGTCCCTTCATCCTTCAATGCTATTCCCCAGTTGCAATTACTACTTAGATGTTTTATCCCAGGGGGCCTCCCCAGAACTCTCCTCCTGAGACAGGCCCCATCCAACAAGTATCACTCCTGCCCTTTCTGCTTATTCTTGGCATCTCCCTTTTCCTTTCATGACAAGCTATGTGCGTATTTAATTTTCTTTTCTCTGATCTGCCTTTCCCTTCTTAAACTCCAGGCTCTAGGGGATGGAGACTTTCTGTATCCTCTTTACTAACAGGCCTACAGGCCAGAACCCAGATATTTTCCACTGTGTGGAGTAACCCCTCACATTCTCTTGGTGCTTTACTTGGCATATTTCTCAATTGTGTCTCCCCACATGCTTAGACAGGAACATTACAATTCCCTTTCCCTGCCATTAATAAGCTCCAGTTTGTACTCATTGTCTGACAAAGGAAAGTTGTTTGCCACTGACTAAACTTATCCTTGAATACTGACATTTTCCCGGGAACAGAAATGTTACTGAGTCCTATGAGGTGTGTCCATGTGTAAGCAGCAGTGTGGAGAGGTGGGATGTGCCAGTTTCCCCCAATTTTCGCTGGGTTCTTTCTTCTTGCTCAGAAAATTCATCCTGCAGTACCATTGCAATGGAAGAAACCCCTTACCATGTGTATTTATCACTGAAAAAAATAGCAATTATTTTCTCAAAAAATTTTAAATGATAAAAAGTTAAATGTCAACATTTAATTGCATATTTTCCTCCCAAGACTGACATAACCTCCCTTTATTTTTTTAACTCATACATATTTATATTAGGAAAAAAATGTTAGTTTGACTTGTAACTTATCTCTTTTGGGCATATAATCTCACTCTGATAAATAAATTTTGCCATAAGCGACGGAAATGTACTACATGGTCTTGCTATGTTGGATAGAGGTCGTGTTGAATTGCATCAAAGTTGACAAAAGTGTGTGGTCAAAATATAAACCATAATGTAAAACATTGACCATGGTTAGTAGCTATGGTTCAATATTTGTACATGGGTACTAACAAACTTGCAATCCACATATAAAATGCTCTTAATAGAAGAAGGGGGTGGGCTTAAGGGGGAAGATGTAAGGTATACTGGTGTGACTTGTATTCAGTAAGTGGCTATTCTGTAAAGTCCTAAATATTCTTTGAGGACAAAATTTAAAGAGTAAGACACTGGACAAATAAAAGGAAGAAAATGTAATTGTAGATACAGGACCACAGACCCTTTCACTGAGTAAAGGCAAAATGTCAAATACAGTTTTTAAAATGTTTTTTCATTCTTTTTTATTTTTATTGTTGTAAATTTTTTTTGTATTTTATTTCTTATTTTTAAAACTAACATTATTTCATTTTCTTATTAATTGTATTTGGCTACTTTTTTTTTTTTTTTGAAAAAGTTTTGGATCACAGAAGGTCTACAACTGTGGCAGGGGAGGATCAATCATGCAGAATGGCTTTTATGTGTGATACAATGGAGGAAGCTCACATGAACAAGCATATAAGCCATAGGAATGTGTTAACATATTCATTGGACATAGTCACGGTGGTTGAACATTCACACAATAACCGAAGGAATACCAAATTCCCATCCTAGGGAGCTCTGCCACATTCTCTCATGGATAAGTAAAAATCCTGAGTCCAGACAGGGGCAATGACTAGTGAAGGAGGAAGGTCCACAGATGAGCACTTGATATTGATGAATATGCAGAGAAAACTGTACCCTTGAAGTTGAAACTTAGCCTAGAATTACAGAGTTCCTAAGAGATGCCTCCTGGAAGCTTCCATGTTGCTCAAATATTGCCTGTCTTGAAGAAAAACACAGAATATACATATATTTCCTTCTGCCCAGCCTGGTACATGACCCCCGGAGATAAGCTTCCCAGGCAACAAGAAATTATTACCCAAACCAACTAGCAATGCAACTGGAAAGTCCTTTGACCTAAAGGGGAAAAGGTAAAGACAAATGAGTTTATATGCTAAGAGACTTGAAATTGAGTTGGCAAGTCCTACCAGAGGTTTCACTTATTCACATCTCAGCAGGATCTGACTGACTGCCAGTGTAGATATTACCCCAAATAGTGGGCACTGAGGGCTCTGGAGAGATCCCGACATTATACTCAGGGCATATAACTCAGGAATTTGGTGCCTGCCAGGGGGCTCTACTTTGGAATTTATGCTCTCTACTGTGACAGAGATGGACTCAGCTGTGGTATCCCTACACTTGGATCTGATGTCCTTCTATGTGAACCTAAAATGAGTACTACAGCTGTTAAGTGTACGTCAAAGAAATGTAAATCTTTTGGCTTTCTATGTGCCAACTGGGCCCAAATCTCAATGAAGTTGCAAGGCCTACTCTCCAGTTCATTTGTCTCACCCAAGACAACTGAAAAGGAGGTGATGATGGACAACTACCATACCAAGGAAACAAGAGAATCTATAACTACAGGCAAGAGAGTTCATCCATCAGCCCCATGGGATCAAAGCTCACTCTCAATTAGAGGTTCAGTGGACATCATAATCCCACAATCCTCAGAATTGGGGAATGAACTATGGACTAAAGCAGACTTAACAGTATACTAATATAGATATGGTATGATTCTAGCAATGGAAGAAATTATATCATTGATGTGGAGACAATGGCCACTGGAGGTTCTGAGGGCAGGGATAGGGAAAAACAGTTATAATCCAGGGGAATTTTCAGGAGGTGGGAATTGTCCTGAATGACATTGGAATGACAGATGCAGGCCATTATATACCTTACCTTAACCTACAGAATTTTGGGGGGACAGAGTGTAAACTACAAAGTAAATTTTGATCCACATTAGTGGCAATGCTCTAAAATGTGTTATCCATTGTAATAAATGTATATCAATAGCAAAGGAAGTTGTTAATATGGGAAAATGTGGGAGGTGTGGGGAGCAGGACATGTTAATCCCATACATATTTTATGAGACATTTTTGTAATCTAAGTATCTTTAAAAAATAATTAAATAAATAAATGAAACACATTTTAGGTTTTCTATTGAAGGTTAGGTGTACTATATGTAATGTGGGATGACGTTGGTGAAGTTTTGTGAAAGCTATTTTATCAGTAAATTCTGAAAAGCAAAAAAAAAATTCTTTTTCACTTTTTATAGTTTTTTTATTGGTCTAATTAATATAATATCAAATTACAATAAAATATGGCAAACAGAATAATAATACAGATAAAAATCAATAATCAAGTTAATATATAATTACACAAAAATTATCCTTACAAGTATGGGAAGATCCTTTCCATTTAATGAAAAGTATACTCTGTGAAATTTGGAAAGAATTTTGTCTATGCTGTGAGATAATTCAGAGGCCTAAACAGAAAGTAAGGGCCTCATATTCATGGTTTTCTTGAGAAGGGATAGCCTGTTCCTGTCAAAGAGGAATTGATCATGGTGAATTTTAATTCTGTGTCTTGCATTTAAAGTTGGTGGAAGTCCAGGTAATGTCGGCTTCTCCCAGTTCCACTGGCCTCAATAACACTCAGATGGAGGGCAGAGTAGTTGACAGCACCTGGCAGCTGGGCAGGCCTGAGTGGAGAGAAGAGAGCAACTCTGTTTAAAACCCCAGCTCACGCTCAAGGGAGGAACTCCCTTGAGTTATCACACCGGACTGGGAAAAGTACCTTGGGCTGTGATGGTTCTCAGGACCTCATGAATTGTCTCCAGTGTTTTTCCCATCTTCACCACTGTGTATTCTAGTTGGAAGGGTTTGCATCTCTCTTGCTGTAGTTCACGGACAAATAAAGTGAACTCTCCTTTTTTTTTTTTTTTTTTTTTTTTTAAAGATTTTATTTATTTATTCATTTATCCCCCCCTTGCTGCTTGTGCTCGCTGGGTCAGCTAACCACGCCGTGCGGGCGGGCTTGCCTTCACCAGGAGGCCCCAGGAACCGAACCCGGGGCCTCCCATATGGTAAACGGGAGCCCTACTGATTGAGCCACAGCCGCTTCCCGTGAACTCTCCTTTCAGCATTTCTTTCTTTCACTTGGCCTTGCTGTAGGTAAGGCTAGAGATTCTTAAACTCTCTTTCTCTCCCCTGGTGTCCTCTACAGATGCCTCAGTATCTCTATATCCCTTGTGAACAGCACTCATCTGGTAAAGGAGGTGACATTTCTCTTTAATCAGTGCAGCTAGTGGGTCTGCAAGCTGCGTTTCCTGTCTTCTATAAAATCAACTTCTCAGAGACTGCACTAATATGAGCAGCCATAAGAGACCCATCAACGAAGTGATGGCAGTTGTACACACCACTGGTTACCACTGGAGACTGTGGTGGACTGTGTGCTCTGAACTCATATCATCAGGCAGCAGCTCTATCACTCCCTCTCCCAGCTTCCTGAGGGTCAGGCCAAAGGAAAGCTCCACAGGAGGACACAGCCCCTGTGGACACATGGTCTTGGAGTCACCACAGGACCCTGCCCAGTAACCACGGATCCACCAATCACAGAAAATCCCAGAATTCCACCTGGAACCAAGCAACAACTGTCAACTTGAACGGGCAACAGCAGGTCTCAAAGCATCTGCAACCTCTGACATATTCTCTCCATCCCCACCTCTGCTGCCACAGCCATGCTCGGTCTATCACCATCCTCAGCATTGAATGCTTATCATTGTCACCACCAGTTCTCTCTGCCATACTGTTTGACACACACCACAGACACTATACCCTTAAAGTCAAATTCATTTATTGCCAGCAACCCTCAATGTCTGACACATAGTAGCCTTGGCCCCGGCTCCCTGTGTACATCACTTCCTGCCTGGCACAGAGTTCTATGTGAACTATGTCTGCCTGTTCTTCACACCCCCTCACCCAGACCTGTTTCAGGGCCATCACCTATTCTTTCCTTTCATCCTCCAATGCTATTCCACACGTGCCATCACTGCTTAAATGACCCCACCCTGGGAAGCCTCCCCAGAGCTCTCCTCCCCAGAAAGACCCTTTCCAATGACCATCACTCCTGCCCTTCCTGCTCATTCTTTTCATTACCTTCTCCACTCCTGACAAGCTATATGCTGTATTTAATTTTCTTTTCTCTTATCTGACTTTCCCCTCTCAAACACCACTTTCTAGAGGACCGAGACTTACTTTCTCCTCTTCACTGCTCAAACTTCAGCCCAATCCCAGTTATATTCAACTGTGAGGAGTAGTAACCTCTTACATTCTCATGATGCTTTTCCTGGCATTTCTCTCCATTGCATCTCCACACTTACTCAGACTTGAACATGCCGCTTGCCTTTCCCTGCCATTAATAACCTCCTTTGTACTCATTGTCTGACATAGGAACGTTGTTTGCCATTGACTAGACTTACACTTGGAATACTGAATTTCCCCGGGGACAGAAATGTGACCAAGTCCTGTGCGGTTTGTCGGTGGGTAAGCGACAGCATGGATGGGTAGGCCATGCCTGTGTTCCCCAATTTCTGCTGGGTTCTTTCTTCTTGCTCAGAAAATTAATATTGCAACATGCTTACAATAGAAGAAACACATCACCAGACAAATTTGTCATTGAAAAAAATTCCCATTAATCTCTTATTAAAAAATAAATGATATTAACTTAAATTGTCACCCCCTAAATATACAGCATATTTTCCTCCCAAACGGACATATCCCTTCTTTTATTTTTTAACTGATACAATTTTAGATTAGGAAAAAAATGTTACTTTGAGTTGTAACTTAAGTTTTGGGAAAACCCTCTCACTCTCATAAATAAGTTTTGACAATCATGACAGATATGCTCTATACGATTTTTTTTATGCTGGATACAGGCCATGTTATAAAAGTGTGTGGTCCAAAATAGAAACCATAATGTAAATCATTTGCCACGGTTGGTAGCTATTCTTCAATATTTGCACATCTATTCTAACAAACTTGTAATCCATCCACATATAAAATGCTTTTAATAGTGGAATGGGTAAAAGGGTAAGATGTTGGGTATAGAGGATTCCCCTGTATTCAGTATGTGGCTTTTCTGAAAAGTCCTAAAACTTCCATGAGGACAAAATGAAAAAGACAGTAGGGTAGAAAAAGGAATAAAATGTCACTGTACATGTAGGAAAATAGACCTTACCCTGAAGAAAGGCAAAATTTCAAAAACAATATTTTTAATATTTTTCATTAGTTTTTATTAACCCAATTTTTATTTTTTGCTCATTTTTATTGTTTTAAATTGTTTTGTATTTTATTTATTATTTTTAAAACTAACATTATTATTTCTTTACTTATTAATTGTATTTTGCTATTTTTATTGGCTTCATATTGGAAGAAGTTTGGATCACAGAAAGTCTACAACTATGGAAAGGGAGGATGGTTGGTATGGGGTAGCTTTTATGTGGGAGACATGGGAGGAATCTCACCTGAACAAACATATAAGGCATAGAAATGTATTCAAATATTCATGGGACATCCTCATGGTTGGTGGAGATTCACATATTAAGCAACAGAATATCAAAGTCCCACCCTGAGTAGCTTTGAAACATTCTCTAATGGATCAGTAAGAATCTCCTGAGCACAGACAGGGACAATGACTATGAAAGGAGGATGGTCCATGGATGGGCCCTTGACACTGAAAACTGTGCATATGAAACTGTACTCTTGAAGTTGAAACTCACCCTAGTATTATGCGGTGCCTAAGTGATGCCTCCTGGGAACCTCCGTGTTGCTCAAATATGGCCTGTCTCTAAGCCAAACTCATCATATAAATACATTACCCACCCCCAGCATGGGACATGATTCCCGGGGATGAGCTTTCCTGGCAATGACTAATTACTACCAAGCAACAACTAGAAATGCAACTGGAAAAACACCCTGACTAAAAGGGGGGAAATGTAAAGACAAATAATTTTGTAAGGCTAAGAGACTTCAAAGTGAGTTGGGAAGTCATTCCAGAAGTTTCGACAATGCAATCCTAGCAAGATCTCATTGAAAGCCAAAGTAGATACTAACCAAAATAGCAGGGATCACCTGGCCTCTGGAGACTTCCAGACACAAGAGACCAGGAATTTGGTTCCTTGCTCCCCAGTGTGACAGAGTTGGGCTCAGTTGTGTTGCCCAGCATGTGGCTCTTCTGTCCTTCTGTCTAGTACTAATTAGTACTAGAGTTGGTACATAAATCTTTGGGCTATCCATATGCCAGCTTGGCCCTGATTCTCAACTGAGTTGCATCACCTGCTCTCCAGTTCATTGGTCTAAGCCAGAACAACTAACAAGGAGGTGATGATGGACAACTACCATAAACAGGAACCTAGAGAGTCTACATCTACAAGCAAGAGCGCCCATTCATTGGCCAAATGGGAATGAAGCTCCCCTCAATTAAAGGTGGAGGGGACACCACCAGCCCACAATCTTCAGGACTGGGGAATGAACTATGGACTAAGGTAGACTTACAATAGATATATTGTTATTCTAAAATGGAAGAAATTATGTCATTGATAGGGATGCACTGGTCACTGGAAGTTCTGAGAGCAGGGAGAGGAAATAACAGAGGATATCTGGGGGCATTTTCAGGACTTGGGAATTTTCCTGAATGAAATTGCAACAAGAGATGCAAGCCATTATATATCTTGCCTTAACTTACAGAGTTGCGTGGGAGAGAGATGCAACTGGGAAATTTCAATGTAAATTACAATGTAAATTTTAATCCACATTAGTGGCAATGCTCCAAAATGTGTTCATTCATTGCAATGAATGTACCTCACTAATGAAGGATCTTGTTAATGTGGATAAATGTGGGACTTGTGGGGAGCAGGTCATATGGTAATGCCCTATATATTTTATGTGACATTTCTGTAATCTAAGTATTTTTTTCAAAATTGTTTAAATTAATAAATAAATTAAATAAAATATATTTCATGTATTCTGTTTAAGGGGACCTGTACATTATGAAATGTAGGTTGATGACAGTGCAATACTGTGTATTCTATTTTATCAGTAAATTGTATTATGCAAAAAAAAAAATTCCTATTCACTTTTTAAAGTATTTTATTGCTATCCTTCATATAACGTCAAATTACAATAAAACATGACAAATAGAATAAAAAAATATATAAAACTCACTAATCAAGTTAATATATAAGTGAAAATTTATCCTTAGAAATACATGAAGATCCTTTCCATTTGATTGAAAGTATACTCTCTGGAAATTGGAAAGAATTTTGTCTATGTAGCAAGATAATTCAGAGGCCTAAAGAGAAAGATAAAGCCACATATGCAGGGTTTTCCCGAGATGGGTAAGCATGTACATTTCAAGGAGGAATTGACTATAAAATCTTCCTTCTCTGTCCCGCATTTAAAGTTGGTGAAAGTCCAGGTAACGTCAGGTTCTCCCATATCTACTGGCCTCAATGACACTCAGATGCAGTAGTTAACATTGACTGGCAGCTGGGGAGGCCTGAGTGGAGAGAAGAGAGCAGCACTGTAACTTGTGCTGTGGTGGTTCTCACGACCTCATCAAGTGTCTCGAGAGTTTTTCCCATCTTCAGCATTGCATCCTCCTGTTGAAAGGTTTTGCATCACTCTTTTTGCAGTTCACAGACCAACACAGTTAACTCTACTTTCAGCATTTCTTTCTTTTCATTGGCCTTTCTGTAGGTATCTATAAAACTGGAGATTCTTAAACTCTCCTTCCCTAGCATGGCATCCTCTAAGGAGGCCTCAGTCTCTCTATACCCCTGTGAGCAGCAGTCATCTGTTAAAGGAGGTAAGATTTCTCTTTAATCAGTGCAGCCAGTGTGTCTGCAAGCTGCCATCCAGTCTTCTATAAAGTCGAATTCTCAGAGACTGCACTAATCTGAGTAGCAATTGTTACTCAGATTAGTGCAGCCTCTGGAGACTGTAGTGGACCGTGTGCTCTGAACTCATATCATCAGGCAGCTTCTCCATCACCCCCTCTTCCAGCTTCCTGAAGGTCAGCCCAAAGGAAAGCTCCACAGGACACAGCCCCTTCATGGCCCTGGAGTCACCACAGGACCCTGCCCAGTCACCAGGGATCCACCAATCACAGCAAATCCCAGAATTCCACCTGGAACCCAGCAGCAACTGTCAACTTGAACGGACATAAAATTACATTGTCACCTCTTAATATACTGCATATTTTCCTCACAAGACGGACATATCTCTTCCTTTATTTTTTTATTTATCTTTTTTAAAATTATTTTTGAAGTACATCACTCATACATAAACAGACATAAAAAATAAGTGTATAGTAATAGTTTTGACCTTACAAAACAAACATACCTAATATCATACAGGGCTCTCATACCTCACCCTATCACAAATACCTTGAATTGTTGTGAAACATTTTTAACTAATGATTAAAGAGCATCCTCAAAATATTACTACTAACCAAAGTATTTTCCCACAATCCACCCTATTATTATTATTATATCATTTATATATGAACATTCATAAACAATATATGAATGATAAAAATTTTGAACCTACACAGCATACAGTCATAACATCATACAAGGGTCCCATATGTCAACCCTCCACCAACACCTTGCATTATCGTGAGATATTTGTAACAAGTTATGAAAGAATATTGTCAAACTTTTACTTCTGATTATAATCCTTATCTTACCTTTGGCATATTTTTCCCCCAACATACCCTATTATCATTTTGTAAATATATCATTATGACAGAAGTTGTAAACTTTCAAAACAGTCATGCACATGTGCAGAATTCTCAAACAACACCCCTCTATCAACACAAAAAACCGTGGTGGAACATTTGTTACAGATTATGAGATAATATCAACCAACCAGTACGAGGTCCACAGCGTACATTTGGCACACACTCTCCATACTCCCCCATCATCAACACAGTACATCTTTGGCAAAAATGCAAGACTATTACATTATTACTGTTAACGACAGTCCCTAGGCCACTCCAGTGGTATTTTCCCCCATGCTTCTCCACATTCCCACCACCCTGTAACAATGATGTATATCTACTCTAATTCGCTAAGGACATTCTTGCATCTGTACCATCAACCGAAATTCTCATCTACCTCTAGGTTTACTGTGCTATTCAGTCACTAGATTATTCTCTAACTTTCTGTCAATTGGCAATTTCATGCTAGACTACCATTTTCAGCCACATACCCATTTATAAACCAGCTGTTTCTCACTATAATGTATTATCTTCAACTCTGTACATTTCCACACTTTTACAGTAAAGCTAATTAAAACTTCTACGTACAATATCAGTAGTCCATCTCAGTCCACATCTTATCTCGTTTAAGAATACAGCACCTACCATGAGGTCTTGAAGATATTTTCCTACATTTCCTCTAGAATCTTTATGGTTCTTGCTTTTATACTGAGGTTTTTTTATTCTTTCTGTGTTAATTGTTGTATAAGGTGTGAGATAGGGGTTCTCTTTCCTTCTTTTGCTATACATATCCTGGTTTCTCAGCACCATTTGTTGAATGGACTGTTCTGCCTGGGCTGGGTGTGTTTGACAGGCTAGTCAAAAATGACTTGACCAAAAATGTGAGAGTCTGTTTCTGAACCATCAGTTCAGTTCTAATGGTCTCTGTGTCTTTCTTTATGACAGTACCATGCTGTTTTTACCATTTAGCTTCGTAATATGATTTAAAGTCCAGAAATAAAAGTTCTCCAATGTTGCTTTTCCTTTTTAAGATGTTTCTGGCTATTAAGGGCACCTTACCCTTCCAATAAACTTGAAAATCATTTTCCACTTATTTAAAAAATGCTGGGGATAGATGTGGCTCAAATGGTTGGGCGTCTGTCTCCCACGTGGAGGCACCTGGTTTAGATATCCAGGACATCCCAGTGAAAAAAAAAATTCTGGTGTAATTTTTATTGGGATTGCATTGAATCTGTATATCAATTTGAGTAGAATTGACATCTTAATGATATTTAGTCTTCCAATCTATGAGCATGGAATGTTCTTCCAATTATTTAGGATGTTTAAAATTTCTTTGAACAATGACTTTTAGTTTTCTGAATACAAGTGCTTTACATGTTTGGTTAAGTTTATTCCTAAATATTTGGGTTCTATCTGTTGTATTTTTTCAGTACTCTGTTGAAACTTTTAATTACTTTTATTGATATAATCTTCATTTCTAGACTCTCTTCCAGGCCTCTCTCTCCTGTCTTTTCTTTTCAGGCTGTAAAACTTCCTCTAGTATTTCTTGCAAAGTGGGTCTCTTGGTTAGAAGCTCTCTCAGTTTCTGTTTATCTGTGAATATTCTAAACTCACCCTCATTTTTGAAAGACAATCTTGACGGATATAAGATCCTTGGCTGGAAGTTTTTCTCTTGCAGTATCTTAAATATATCCTACCACTGTTTTCTTGCCTCCATGGTTTCTGGTGAAATATCAGCACTTAATCTTACTGGGAATCCCTTATATGTTATGCATTGCTTTTCTCTTGCTGCTCTCCGAATTCTCTCTTTGTCGCATTTGACATTCTGATTAGTATGTGTCTTGGAGTTGGTCTATTCAGATTTTTTCAACTTGGAGTATGTCTTGCTTCTCGGACATGGATATCTAGGTCCTTCAATAGGGTTGGGAAGTTTTCTACCATTATTTCTTCAAATATTCCTTCTGCCCCTTTTCCCTTCTCTTCTCCTTCTGGGCCACCCATGGCACGTATATTTGCATGTCTCCTGCTGTTGTTCAGTTCCCTGAGACCTTGTTCAAGTTTTGCCAATCTTTTCTTCATCTGTTGTTTTGTATGTTCACTTTCAGAGGCAATTTCTTCAAGCTCACCAATCCTTTCTTCCACCTCCTCAAATCTGCTATTATATGTTTCCAGTGTATTTTCAATTTCATTTATTGCAAGTTTCATTCTCATAAGATTTGCTATTACTCTGTGTGTGCTTTCAAATTCTTTTCACTCAGCCAATGTCTTATTAATACCTTAATTTCTTTAGCCATCTCATTGAATTTATTAAGGAGATTTGTTTGAACATCTATAATTAGTTGTCTCAAATCATTTCTGTCATTGGGAGGCTTATCTTTTTCCTTTAACTTGGTCATATCTTCCTCTTCCTTGGTGTGGATTGTAATTTTTTGTTGGTGTCTTGGCTTCTGGATTACTAGAGTATTTATTCTGGGGGCAGTTTTTCTCTTTAGTTTAGGGCTTCCTGCCCTTTCTCACTTGCTGGTTTTGTAGTAGGAGCCAAGGATGTAGTTGGTGCTGTATGCTGTGGAGACTCAATCTGCCCTCAGTGCCCCAAGGACCAGTGAAGCTTCTCCCAACTTTCTCTTTCACCAGGGGTAGGGAAGAGCCACAGCTGTGTGGAATAATGCAAGTCATGCAGGCCTAGACTGTATTTGCCCAGAAAGAATGAAGAATATTCACGCCCCTTTCTCCCCTGTCGGGGAAAGGATGGAGCTGCAGGTGTGGGCAGCAATCTGTGCAGTGCAGGTCCAAGATGACCACCATTGCCCCAATAGTTTTTCAATTATTCAGTCTGTGTCACCCAAATGTACCTGCAGTTACCTGGATAGGCTCTTGCAGGGCCCACCAGTTTCCTCCATGCTTAAGATGGGGCTGAATCCTAGTCTATGGCTGCAGGACAATCTGGGCAAAAGAAATTGGTCCCTACCAACACCATGATTTTCAGTAAGTCCGGTTAACCCTCATGCTGGGGGTGGAGTCAAAATGGCAGCTACCGGCCTCCTTCTGACTTCGACAGGTTTAATACTCATCTGTTTTTAGGGTAATATTTTAGCTAGCCCAACTGATTAATCACTAGCTGATATTGGTGGCCAAATGTCACTTCCTCCTCTGTTTTGGGGAAATGGAGCTTCCAATTCCTGCCACAGAATAGCTCCTGGGGTGGCTTGCACAGCCAAAGTACGATGATCACTAGCCTCTGCGGCGTGGCCTGTTATTTTCAGAGAGGATGGCGCAGCTCCCCCCAGCTCCTCCCTCTCAGTGGTGGGTCTGGAGCTTAGGTGACCAGCAATCTGATCTCGATGGAAAGAAGCTGGTCCCTACCAGCACTGTGATCCTCATCAGACCCGCTTCCCCTGTGTCAGTCATGGAGTTAAGGTGGTGGCTACTGGCCGCTTTGTGACTTGGACAGGTTCGAGTTTAGCTGTTCTTAGGATTATACATAAATATATATATATATAAATATGCACATAAAGGGTTTATTTACAATATTTTAAGGATAGGATAGAGTTACATAATAATTATAAAAATTACTTACAGAATTAATAGATTTATACTGTTTATACTTCTAAATTCAGAGAACAGGCATCTGTCTACACAGATGTATAAAAGAAAATGAAAATTACACATAAATTCAAGTTCTAAAGGTGAGGTCATTTACCTAATTTAAAAATGTGAACACTAAGACCTCTGAACTACAACACATTCATTTAAACTGCAGTAATGATGTAAAATACAAAAAGCGCAGCATTTCTAAGAAACCACAAAAATTTCAACCATAAATAATTTCGGTTATAATAATTTTTTCTGTTTTGTCTTTGGAGAAACTTCCACTTTTTAAAGACAATCTGCTTAAGAATGTTTTTAGGCACTATAATTTGTGACAATCAAAACATTCTACTAATGGGCCTACGGCTTTCAAAAATTCAAGTCCAATGCACTTTGGGGTTTGGCACATAAAGCAATAATAGAAATGAAATCTGTTTTAGAAGTAACTGTGATTTTTTTAAAAGAATACACAGTCCCTTCCAATGCTGCCTGACATAACCAAGTGGAAAATTACCTTCCTTTGGTACTACATTTGCTTCATCAGTGCATTTTTAGCCTACAAACAGTTAATAGCAGAGTAAGCAAATATACAGAAAACCGAAAAAATAAATGCAAAGATAAAAAGCAAAAAACCTAAATATCTTTAACCTGCAATTTAGTTACATTGAACATTCTAATTAAAATAGAGCATGCGAAAAAGGATGGTCTATTTTCTGATTTTTCTTTGAAATTTTACATGGTAGTCTGATCTCTCTCTCTCTCTCTCTCTCTCTCTCTCTCCCTCTCCCTCTCCCTCTCCCTTTCCCTCTCTCACACACACAAACACGCACACATGCACACACAATGCAATAATACTATAGCTGGTAAATGAGAAAGGCCAATAAATTTTGTACACAGATTGTCTTTTGTTGTCACAAGCCCCATGATAATTTTGGAAATTAACGTTGAATTCCTAGAATAAGGAATCAACATCAGATACCAGGAAAATGCAAGCAATGCATATAGATCTGAAACATGAGCATAAAATGAAGCCCCAAACAAGGGGCTAGGGAGTAGACTTAACCACAGCATAAAAAAATGTGGGTTAAAGCCACCAAAAGAAAGAATAGGAAAAAAAAAAAAATAAAGAAACAGGCAAAACCCTTCCCCTGTCCCTGACTTAAAAGCAATAAATGGAACAATTAAAATAATCAAGTTACATTCTTCTACAAATAGGTAGATTATGTGGTATATAAAGTTGCTTAAGTTGCTTGCAGAAAAACCACAGTGCAAGTCATTAAGTAATGTTAAAACTGTTTCAGTTGACACAACCCTCAGGATACTTCAAGATGAACATTATTTTTGAGCCAAAATTCACTGTACTGTGTGATGCATATTTTTTATGTGTACTAGATACACCCACTCACTTTGTGCCACAAATATCAACTTGGGCTCTTGGAGTCAGGGTCAGCCTTGGGATTTACATGCAGAGACTCCTAATAGACAACAGAAAACACACAATAGATCTACAGGATAAATCTTGTTCAAACACTCAAGAAACATTTATGCCTTGTGTTCTCAGTGCTTTCACACTGCATTGAGAAGCTTGCATTTGGTTGTCTGAGGTGAAAAACTGGGCACAATGCAACTGTAGTCATAGACAGAGAATTGAGATACTGTATTTATATAGTGAGTAGTACTTACAATCCAACAGCATGATGAAGCACAAATCTTAAAGCTAAAATGGGATTCGAGCAAAACATAGGGAGGAAGGCCTTTAAACTAGTGAATCTCTAACTTCAAGACCAGTCACAGGAAAGAAGTCAACTAGACATCTGGTGCAAAACTTCTGGTGAAGGAGAGCATGGATGTCTAGCCTCCTGCCTACTAAATACACAAGATCAAATCTCTGGTTTCATAAATTGTTCCATGAGACTGGTTTCACATACTGCCTTTCTCCTTGCTTTAAAACCACCGAGGTTCATCCAAAACAAAGAGATAAGTGGAGATACCATTGCTAAACCAATCACTTTTCAGTTCTATTTTGCTTTACAACTACCTTGCAGGAATAAACCATGACAGGGTTCTGTGGCTAAAGGCTGCTATTATTTACACCCACAAGCTAACATGGATGACTGAATCGTATATGGTAATATACCACTGACATGCAACATCCTAGAGTCCACTGAATGGAATCCACATTAACAGCATACCTGAAACAAGAACATACAACACCACATAAGGCTCAATAGATTTAAGCTGTTATTTTTCTAGACATTCTTTGTGGGAAAAGCCAGGGGTAAAAAGCCTTCTGACCATAATCATATAGCAGTAAAAATAACAATAACAACAACAACTAAAAAGAATCCCAGAGAACTTGTTAGAAGACAATGCCATACTTAAAACTTCCATTTCTAATATAAAAGCGATATGTTCTTCTAGAAACTTAAAACACATACACACAAATCACTGATGTACTGTTGTCTTTTAAATTCATTAACCAATATCCAGGTTACTAATTTGTTCAAATTAACAGACCAAATGTACCATCCAAAATGTACCTGCTTATACAATGTAGACCAAGTTCCTGAGTTTTGTTAAAATTTATTTATCATTTAAAATGTTAAAAAAAAATTTACAGTGCTCAGAATTAAAGGCAGCCTTTTAACCAGAGTTCTAGCCAGTTTGTACAACTTGTTCTGTGGGTCTTAATTGTTCAGTTGTTTTTCATGTTTTGACTTTTAAAGAGACTTAACTCCAAATTTAAAATGTACACTCAAATTTTGACTTTCAAAACAGATTGAACTTTCCTACATGCATTCTGTGCCCAAACTTAATTTAAAATAAAGAATATAATAGAGTAAATATGATTAACTTGGTCAAGCACTCCTGTTAAATTGGCAAAAATTATTTAACACCTATCCCCATCCACAAAGAAAGGACTGCCAATAGTGTGTGTGTATACATATATCTATATGTATACGTATAGCACATATGAAAGCACATAGACATATAGATAGGTAGACATAGACATACATCTCAAAAAGGCAGTGACAGAAATACCAAACTATGCTTGCATTGTGGCAGCAGAATAAGAGAGTGTTATGGTGAAGGGGAAAAGGTTAAATTCTATTATAGAATACATGACTATGATGCTAGCTTAGCTTTTACCAAATGTGTCTGTAATTCCCGTTCAAACAGATGGGCTTTTTTAAGAGGAAAGGGTTCCTTAAGCAAAATGATTTGTGTTCATATATATCTGTGCTATTCAGAATAAAACAGTTTTGCTGGTAGAGACTGTGGGTTTGCAGGGACATTTAATCTTTCATTAAACTAGATAGCAATCAAGTCTTAATGTCTACAAATTATATATTTAAAAGTTATACAAATTTGACAAAGTTCATGATAACATCTACGATATTTTCACCAAATTGTAGACATAATTATAGAAATCATCATCAAACTTGATGAAATAGACAAATGGTTTGGCTTCTACTTGATGAATGACCATGCCACTCCTTTTCGAGCTATCTTCTTTGGCATATTCCACTAGTTTGCCTACCAGGCTGTCCACAACTTTTCCTGCTTCCCTTTCTGCTGGAGGAGAATCATTAGAATCAGGAATAATGAGAAGGTTCCTTTCTTTATGGTCATCTAAGAGCTGGTACATTTACAAGGCAGGATCTTTCTCACTGGTAATATAAAACCATGTGTTCATTATAGGCGTGCATGCTAAGACCATTCCCCTCCATTCATCTTTAGAGCCATCTTCTATCTCAAACATACGCTCCACTGCTTTGCGAATCATTGTGTCTGCTAAGTGAGCATTACTGATTCGAGATGTCGCAACTCTATCAGGGAGGACTTCAACTGCAGAAACTCTTTCTTCTTTATCAAGTTCTAGTCCATAAGCACAGTTAAATCCATCGTATTTTATAAGATAAAATGAAGGATTTACAGGAACCTCAATCCAGAACCGTTCCTTTCCACTGTGTAACAGGTCCATTCCCTTCTTCCACCCCTTTTGAATTCTGCAGCCTATAATGTTCTGCCGTGGCTGGGAAACAGGTTTGCTCGGCCCCACACTGCTTCGATGGTTTTGGGGGGAAGTTCTTTTCTTCATCATCTTTTCAGATACACCAGCATGTCCTGCATCAGCTCTGGACCGCTGGCCAGGTATCTTTCCAAATGAGGTCTTCATTCCTTTGTATTTAAGTGAGAAGCACAGCTGCTGGGCTAGGGTGAAAACTCAATAGCCTCCAATTTGAAACTTTTCACAGAATTTCAATGTTCTTATTAATCCACCATCCAAGAGTCTCTTTTACAAGTTCAGCAAAAACACTTAAAGCACACAAGCACTCTGCCAGGCCACCGTCTTCAAGCCCCACACAGACTCCTGCCATCTCTCTTTTCAGGCTCCCCACCTTGGACCCAATCTGAGCCAGACTGTGCCTCCCAGCCCCCACCAGGCCTCCCTTCAGGATTATACTTTCGCCGCCAAATTAACTAATCATTACTTGAAGTTGGTGCCCAACTGTCTCTTCCTCCCGTGTTTTTGGAAAGTGGAGCTTCCAATTCCAGCCGTGGAACAGCTCCTCAGGTGGCTTGAGCCTCCATGGAGAATGGGAACTGGCCTCAGTGGCATGGAAAGCGCTACTTACAATTCTTTTCCGCAGATGGTGACTATCCTCCTTCCATTCATTCAAGGATGTTACAGGATGCTCTTTTGATCTCCTGGAGACCCCAAACAAATCCTTTAGTTAGTTCTAGGTGATTACTAACTGTCCTGTAGCAGGAGATGATTCTAGGAACAACTTACTATGCTGCCATCTTTGCTGGTTGGCACTTCTTCCTTTATTTTTTTAACAGATACTTATTTAGATTAGGAAAAAAATGTCACTTTGACTTGTAACTTAAGCTTTGTGAATACAATCTCACTGTGATAAATAAATTTTGCCAAGGATGACAGAAGTGTTCTACATGATTTTATAAGGAAGGTTACTGAAACTGTTGAATTGCATCAAGGTTTATTAAAATGTTTGGTACAAAATATAAACCCTAATGTTAACCATTGACCATGGTTGGTAGCTATGTTTCAATATTTGTACATCAGATCTACAAACTTGCCATCCATATATAAAATGCTATTAATAGGGGATGAGGAAAAAGGGGATGTTGTTGGGAGTTGAGGATTTCCCTGTATTCAGCATGTGACGTTTCCGTAAAGTCCTAAATCTTCTTTGAGGACAAAATGATAAAAGGAAGACACTGCTGCAAAATAAGGAAGAAAATGTCACTGTAAATATACGACAACAGAACTACACTGAATAAATGGCATTATGTCAAAAACAATTTTTTAAATAATTTGTCATTATTTCTTATTAACTTAATTGATATTTTAAAATTTCTTTTTTATTCTTTTCAACTGTTTACTATTTTATTTCTTATTTTTAAAACTATCATTATTATTTCACTTTCTTATTAATTTTTTTGGCTATTTTTATAAGCTTTATTTTGTAAGAAGTTTGGATGACAAAAGGTATACAGCTGTGACAGGGGAGGATCATTATACAGAGTGTTTTTTATGTGGGATACACGGGAGGCAACTCTTCTGCACAAACATATAAGGCATAGAAATGTGTTCAAATCTACGTGGGGTAATGTCACGGTGGGTGGAGATTCCCAGAATACCCAAAGTATATCAAATTCCCATCCTGGGGAGGTCTGCCTCAATCTCTAATGGATCAGCAAGAATCCTCTGAGTACAGACAGGGGCAATGACTATTAAAGGAGGATGGTCCATGGATGGGACCTTGATATTGATGTCTGTGCATATGCAACTGTATTCTTGAAGATGAAACTTAGCCTAGAATAGGGTGCCTAAGAGATGCCTCTGAGAGCCTCACTATTCTCAAATGTGGTGTGTCTCTAAGCCAAACTCAACATAATACATTGCCTTCCAGCAAGCATGGGACATGACTTCCATAGATGAGCTTCCCTGGCAATAAGGAATTACAACAAATGTCAAACTAGCAATGTAACTGGAAAAAGACCTTTACCAAAATGGTGAAAAGGAAAAGACAAATGAGTTTATATGACCAAGAGACTTCAAAGTAAATCAGATAGTCATTCCAGAGGTTACACTTATGCATGCCTTAGCAGGATTTCTTTGAATGCAAATTAGATACTACCCCAAATAGCAGGGATCCTGTGGGATCTGGAGACATCCAACATTAGTCAGCTCAGATAGATCAGGAGTTTGGACCTTGTCAGTGGGGCCTGCTTTGGAATTTTTGCTCCTCAGTGACACAGAGTTGGACTCAGTTGTGGTTTGCCTACTCGTGGTACTTATGTCCTTCTATTTGAACCTATAATTAGTACTAGAGTTGGTATGTGTACTTCCAAGTCACGTAAATCTTTGAAGTATACATGTACCAGCTGGGCCCTGAATCTCTACAGAGTTGCAATCCCTACTCGGCATTCCTTTTGTCTCAATCAGGAGAAAAAACAAGGAGGTGGTGGTGAAAAACTACCATACCAAGGAACTGAGAGATTCTATAACTGCAAGAAAGATGATCCATCCCTTGTCCCCATGGGTTCAAAGCTCCCTCCCAATTAAGGTGGGGTGGACATAACCATCCCACAATCCTCAGGATTGGGGA
The DNA here is from genome assembly GCA_026826555.1 of Tolypeutes matacus. NCBI lineage: Eukaryota > Metazoa > Chordata > Mammalia > Cingulata > Chlamyphoridae > Tolypeutes > Tolypeutes matacus. The sequence continues at coordinate 1,295,379 of JAKSZT010053947.1, read as the reverse complement.
ATGAACTATGGACTAAAGTAGATTTATCGGTATTCTAATATAGATATATAGTATATATATAGATTCTATTAATGGAAGAAATTATATCATTGATGTTGAGGCAGTAGCCACTGGAGGTTGAGAGGGAAGGTAGAGGAAAAAACAGGTGTAACCTGGGTGCGTTTTTGGGACGTGAAATTTCTCCTACATGATAATGCAGCTACAGATGCAGGCCATTATATTTCTTGACATAACCTACCAAATTGGGTTGGAGAGAGTGTAAACTACAATGCCATCTATAATCAAAATTAGAGGCAATGATAAAAAATGTGTTCATCCATTGCAATGAATATAACTCACTAAAGAAGGATGTTGTTAACATGGGAAAATGTGGGAGGTGCGGTAGCAATGCATATGGTAATCCAACATAAGTTTTACTTGATGTTTCTTAATCAAAGTATCGTAAAATATACATGAATTATTTTAAAAAACAAATAAAATTAAATGCATTTTAGATTTTCTGTTTAAGGTATTGTGTAGTTTATATAATATAGGTTGGGGACAATGTTATGCTCTGAAATCTATTTTATAAGTAAATCGTAAAATTCAAAAACAAAAATTGTGCCTTCCTCTTTTTAATGTGTTTTTATTGCTATACTTCATATAATTTCAAATTATAATAAAATATGGCCAATAGAATCATAATATAGATAAAAATAAACAAGTTAATATATAAGTAAATAAACATTATCTTTAGAAATACAGGAACATCCTTTGCATTTGATTAAAAGTATACTCTCTGAAACTTGGAAAGAATTTTTTCTATGCTGTGAGATAATTCAGCGGTCTAAATAGAAAGTAAAGGGGGTGTATTGGCTCTAATGGTTGGGCATCCTTCTGCCATGTGGAGGGACTTGGGTTTGATCCCCAGGACCTCCCGGTAAATTAAAAAATATGTGGAAGGTGCATGGGCTTCCAGGCTCGGTGTGGTGGTGAGCCACCAGGCCCTGGGAGCCATGCAGTGGGATGATGACATAACAGGAGAGGGACGCAGGGGAGGGACAAGAGGAGATGCTCTGAAAGCTCTGAAGGCCAGGAACTGAGGTGGCGCGGGTGGTCGAACAACTCTCTCCTGCATCGGAGGTCTCCAGGATTGAGTCCTGGTGAGGACTAGAGGAGGAGGATGAGAAGAGATGGCAGGAAACAGATACAGAGAATTGCCCAGCGAATGGACACAAAACAGCAAATGGCAGTGATGGTGGTACTTAAAATGGATAAAGTAAATAAATAAATCTTAAAAAAAAAAAGAGAGAGAAAGTTTAGGCCACATATTCCGGATTTCCCAAGAAGGGATATCATGTTCATCTCAAAGAGGAATTGACCGTGGGAAATCTTCCTTCTTTGTCCTGCGTTTAAAGGTTGTGGAAGTCCAGGTCATGTCAGGTACTCCTGAATCCACTGGCCTCAGAGACACTCAGATGGAGGGCAGAGTAGTTGACAGTGCCTGGCAGCTGGGGAGGCCTGTGTGGAGAGAAGAGAGCAGCACTGTTTCAATCCCCAGCACACGCTGAAGAGAGGGACTCTGCCGGTAGGGTTGGAGCCACACACAGGGTTGAGAAAATTACTTTGTACTGTGGTGGCTTTCAGGACATCATCAAGAGTTTCCAGTATTTTTCCCATCGTCACCATTGCATCTTCTTTTGGAAGTGTTTTCATCTCTCTTGATCTAGTTCACAGACTTATAAAGTCAGCTCTGCTTTCAGCATTGCTGCCTTCACTTGCCTTTTTGTAGCTTACAATAAGGCTGGGGTCTCTTAAAATCTGTTTCTCTCACCTGGCATCCTAAGGATACCTCAGTCTCTCTATACCCCTTGTGAGCAGCACTCCTCTAGTCAAGGAGGTGACATTTCTCTTTAATCAGAGCAGCCAGTGTGCCTGCAAGCTGCATTTCCTGTCTTTGATAAAGTCACCTGCTCAGAGACTGCAGTAATCTGAGTAGCAATAAGAGACTCAACAACAAACACATGGCAGATGAACACACCCCTATTTCCCCATGGAAGATGTGAATTCCACAGGAGGACAAAGCCCTTGATGGCCCTGAAGTCACCAAACGACACTGCCCAGTAACCATGGATTGACCAATCACACCAAATCCCAGAATTCGGCCTGGAACCCAGCAGCAACTGAAAACTTTAATGGGCAACTGCAGGTCTCGGAGCATCTGCAACCTCCGATTGATTCTCTCCACCCCCACCTCTGCTGCCATTGCCCTGCTCTGGTCATCACCTTCCTCAGCCTAGAATTGCCATCATTGTCGCCACCAGTTCTCCCTGCACTACCGTTTGACACACACTACAGACACAACCGCCTTAAAGTCAAATTCATTTAGTTGGCATTTTTCTTTTTTTTTTTTTTATTATGGGTAAAAATCAAAATTCTCACAATACATACAAACATTTGCAAAATGATATATAAATATATATGCATATATGTGTATTTGCTTACAAAAATGTTATATATATATATATACATATATTTTAAGAGGTGCTAAGATTACCCAAAATATTACACGGAACCCACTGGGATTCCCATGTTGCCCACCTCCCACACCTCCCACCACATCCCACACAAACATCTCCCACAGTGTGGCCCACAACCCTCAATGAACTTACACATCCTGGAGCCTTGCCACCAACCATAGACCACAGTCAGTGCAGCCAGTGTGTCCGCAAGCAACCTTTCCCATCTTCTATAAAGTCGACTTCTCAGAGACTGCACTAATCTGAGTAGCCATAAGAGACTCACCAAGAAACTGATGGCAGGTGTACACACCACCGGTTCCCACTGGAGACTGTGACAGACTGTGTGCTTTGAATTCATATCATCAGGCAGCAGCTCCATCACCCCCTCTCCCAACTTCCCGAGGATCAGCCCTGAGGAAAGCTCCACAGAAAGACACAGCACCTTTGTGGCCCTGTACTCACGAGAGTCCTGCCCAGTAACCATGGATCCACCAATTACAGCAAATCCCAGAATTCTGCCAGGAACCCAGCAGCAACTGACAGTTTGAACAGATATCAAGTGAGCTCTTCTAATGAGGGATTTAGTGGTTAATATATTCTTTTTTTCATAACTTTCAAATGATCTTCCTTCTTGTCTTCTTAAAAAAAAATTTATTGATTAAATTTTGAGATATAGTGAAATATTCCAAAGTTCCCTGAAAGATTTGCTGTTTTTTAGAGTTAATACTTCCCCTTCCCAAGGTGTCCAACACTAAGAATCATGACTATTCACCGATATTTTACCTTTCTTTCAACACCCAATACCGTTATGTGCACTTCTATTTTTCCTCCACTATAGTGAACATCATGCATCAGTTTGTTACTTCTGTTACAAAGGATGAACCAATATTATCCATTATTATTAATTAAAATTCATAGTTTACATTAGAGTTATCTCTTTGTGTTGTACAGTTCTATGGGTTTTGACCAAAGTGTCATGCTATGTATCAAACATTACACTCTCATACTGAATTTATTGGTGCTCTAAAAATACCCTGTGCTCCACCTACAAAATCCCTGGAAATCAAAGATGAGTTTTAACTTTTTCACAATTGAAAAGCAGCTCAAAAGAAGTCTAGTATTTTTGGAAATGTGAAAAATACCTGAAACTCAAATTTCAGTTTTCAATGGTATTTATTTTTATATTTGGAAAAATGATCTTCATCATACTAAAGAGATAAAGGAAAATACAGAGACATAACTAAAGAATATGAAGGAAAAAATGAATGAGCAATATGGGACTCTCTTGGTGAGATTACACTATCAGAAATACTGGTCTTGATGAACTCAATAACTTGGATAAAAATTCCCTGGATGGTGGCAACAACAGATTGGAGGTAGCAGAAGGAAAAATCAGTGATCTCAAATACAGCACTACTGAAATGATTCACACTGAAAGCAGAAAGAAAAAAGAATGTGGTAGTGGGATATTGGAGGTGTAATTGACAGCAATGAATTATGGATGTGATTGTGGTTGAAAGGGGAAGTTTAGGTTCATGTATGTCGCTAGAAGTAAAGCTAGACGATAAAACATAGGACTGTATAACATAGTGAAGTCTGTTGTGGAGGATGACTGTGTTTAACAGTACAAAGATAAGAATGTTCTTCCATGAAAGAGAACAAATATATGTCAATATTAAAGGATTAATAAGAGGGTAGTATATGGGAAGAAAAAAAAAAAAAACTAATAAAAACTATGGATGACAGTTAACAAGAGGAAAGGAATATTCTTTCCTCAATTGTAACAAAGGTACCATACCAATCCTAAGTGTCAATAATAAGGAAGTGTAAGAACAATGGGATTTTTCTTTGGGGAACAAAGAGAATTTTCTCAAATTGACTGTGGTGACAAATGCACAATTCTATGATTCAACAGAGAGACATTGATTATAATTTTTGAATGCATTGTATGGTTTATGAATAAAAATGTCCTTAAAAATTTTTCTTTTTTAAATGGTTGCAAGAGAAATGGTTTAAAATATGTGAAAATGTTGGAGTTCTCTAAAGAAGTCTATTATAGAAAACCAAAGTATAGTTTCATCATCATTTTGATTGTATTCAATTTCCCATAATAAAATTCTGGTTGAAATGCTAAATGAACTGATTTCTTTTAAAGGCCATAGATTATGGGTTATTATATTAAAATAAAGACTATTAATTCATATTTCTTTTATGTTTATAGAATGGCTATATTGATTTGATAGGGTCTATTCTCTAAGCATTATAATGGACCTATTATATCAGCCCTTAGTTAATTGAGGGAGCCTGGGGCCTGGAAATTGGATATGAAGCTTTTCACCTCTAAGACATTGAATCAAATCTAGCCCAAACTGGTAATAACCAATAATGATTACAGCGGTGGTGCTTTGGTGGCTTCTGTGAAGTATATTAAGGCCATGTTGTAGTACGTCAGGATAATTGCTGACAGAACATGGGGTCATATCTATATTCACTATTGCATTTCTCTTGGTAGATGGAAACAGAGGTTTATTATTGCAGAAAAATCTGTTCTACTCTGAGACTTCCCTAGGTGTTTCAATCAGTTCAACTAGGTTATTTAAGGTTTTAGTGAGATGAGAACTAATAATGTACTGATAAACAGTCTAGAACCAAATCTCAATAGGCCTGGGCAAGGGGCTTAAATTGCTGACATTTCATTATAATCTTGTCTCTGTGCAGCTCATCAAACTATTCTGTGTTCAATATTAGCAAAACAGTGCTGAGTATATAGTAGAGTTATTATTAGCACTGATCCGTATTTCTTTATATTTTCACATAGGTTTTAACATTAAGAGATAACTACTTACAGGATGGAAGACTATTGCCAAAGATATTTTCCTTAATGTATTCTTTTTATTTTTTTTAATTCAGGAGCTTCTATTAAATATAATGTTTTCAACTGACTATGCCTTTCTTGTGAACGTGTTGCTAACACTATTTGTTGCAAGAAAAATTTGCATCTCTTCTTAATATGTTATAAAATTGATAATTGCAATCTTACTGAACAAGTAAGCATCACTATCATTTTATTTCCCTAGAGAAGTAACTTAGATTAGGGATTTGCAAGCAGTTAAAGAAGCATTTTTTTTTAAATTTCTCAACTATCATGATCAATAAATTTGTGAAATACAATAAAAATGCAATATCTGAAAAATAAACACATGCAAAAAAAAACAATCAAAAAACAGAGCCTAAGAGACCTGTGGACCATCATCAATGTAACAATATGTGGATTATGGAAGCAATGGAAGAGAAGAAAGAGAGAAAGGGGAAGAAGGAATATTAAAAGAAATAATGGCAGAAAACTTCCGAAATTTATTGAAAGACATTAACATGCACATACAAGAAGTACCCCCACCCCCAAAAAGAAACAAACAGGATAAACTTTAAGAGAAACATGCCCAGGCAGAGAAGAGATTCCTGAAAGCCACAAGAGAAAATCAATGTGTTATATATAGGGGATTCCCAATAAGCATAAGAGCTGATTCTCATAAGAAACCATTGAGGAAAGAATGCAATAGTATTAAATATTTAAAGTGATGAAAATGCAAATATTCTCGCCGTCCTGATTTTGTAATAATCAGGGTAGGCTAAGCATTCACTATATTAGAAACCATGCATGTGTCCCCAGACCTAGTTTTTCTCCCTAGGTCTGGTTATTAGAATGCTGGTGATAAACTAAGCGTGATTTATTATATGACCATCCTGTATGGGAAAGGACTGTAATTGTACATTCTTTGGTCAACCTTAAGAGATATAGCAGGGGAACGGATGTGGCTCAAATGGTTGAGCATCCATCTCCCATATGGAGGGACCTGGGTTCAATTCCCAGAACCTCCTGATAAAAATTAAAGAAAAACATGGAAAGTGTGTGGGCCACTAGGCCCCATGTACAGGTGAGATCCCAGGCCCTGTGCATAGGTGAACTGTCAGGCCCAGCGAGCCATGCAACAAGATGATGACATAACATGAGAGTGACACAAGGGAGAGCCAAGAAGAAACACACTGAAAAACCAGGAAAAGGGTGGCACAGGTGGTAGGACAGCTCTTACCTACATCGGGTAAGATGTGGCATAAAGAAATAAGGCCTCCATTAATATATGGGTAAAATAAATGCAACTAAAATTCTGTTATATATATATATTTTGGCACGTGACTTCACTTTTTACTTTTTACAGTTTCTAAAATGCAAAATGCCTAAACAACAATGAGAAGCCTATGATTTTGAACTTGCAATATATAAGTATATAATTTGTAACAAGTAAAATGAAAAAGGGGAGATGGAAGGGTATAGGATCCGTGTAGGTCCATGCTATTGAAGTTAGCTGATATGAAATCAAATGACTGTCATAGATTTGTGGTGTTAAATTTTGAACACATGGTACATCAAAGAAAATATATAAAAAATATATACATAAGAAATGATAAGAGACTCAAAACGATATACTAAAAAAATCAAATGCAAAAGTAGACATTAATTGAGAACTTGAAGGATGAAAAAGGTATAAATCATACAAAGACCATGTAGCCAAATGGCAGAAGAAAATCCTATACTATGAGTTGTGACTTTAAATGTAAATTGATTAAACTCTCCAGTGGAAGGGCAGAGTTCGAAATAATGAATTAAAAAAAAATTTTTTTTTAAACAGCATGGCCCAACAATAAGCTGTTTACAAGAGACTTGCCTTAAATTCAAAGATGCAAGTAAGCTGAAAGTGAAAGAATGCAAAAACATACCATGGAAATGGTAAACAAAAGAGAGCTGGGAAACCTTTTATATTAGATAAAATAAACCTTAACTCAAAAATGGTTATAAGGGACAAAGAATGTCACTATATACTGAAAAAGGGGTCAGTTCAAAAAGAAGACCACACAATTACAAATATATATACATCTACTGAAAAAAAAAACAAACAAAGTATATATGGAAGACATATTGTTCATTCTGTCCAAGTCTGTCTTTTAAATACCAGATCTCTTAACTTTCAAGTCTATTTGTGGCAAGAAAGTTTTGGAGGCCTCTAAATTTGGAGACACTAAGCATTTTGGTTTGTTTGTCGCATTAATGAGAACCAGTTAGGCAATGTCTACATAGCTATTTATCAAAGACCTAGCTCCTCACTGTACTGTCAGGCAGGAGAGACCTCGGTAATCAGCCACATATCTGATGCCTTCTGAAACTGTACTTAAGGCCTCTATTTGTTGTGGTTCTGAGCACTATCCAAGAGATGAGCCTACTAGACCTTGGAGGATCAGAAATCAGCAACATAACATAGTAACTTGGATTGATGGACTCCACAGCAGGAAATGGAGAGAGGGAAAGGGATTAATACCAACGTGTAGACATTTGAATCAGTGAAATTAAATGCAAAATAAATCTGTCTGGTTTCAAATGAAAATACAATGAGCCGTCACCCACTGGTCATCATGTAAGTCCATGCCTATTCTACTTGTTAACTGTTGTCACTTGAGTCAGGGGCATAGTGAATAATACTATATGTTGTATGCTTTTTAAAAAATATATATTTCTTTTTTCTTTAAAGATATTTAGATTACATAAATGTTACACAAAAAAATATAGGGATTCCCCTTTGTCCCACTTCCCGGATCTCCCACAACCTCCCAAATAAACATCCTTCATTAGTGTGGCACATCACCTGCAATTGATACACACATTCTGGGGCTTTGCCATTAAGCATGGACCATAGTTCACATTGTAGATCACACTCTCTCCCATAAAGTTCTGCATGTTATATGATGATATAAAATCGCTATATATGTCATTGCAATGTCACTCAGGACAATTCCCAAGTCCTGGAAAAGCCCCTGTATTACAACTGCTTTAGCTTCTCCCTGCTCCCAGAGCATCCAGTGGCCACGACTCCACATTAATGTTGTAATATCTTCCATTGCTTGAATCACAATATGTATATAGTAGAATACCAGTAAGACCACTCTAGTTCATAGCACTTCCCCCAGTCCTGAAAAGCCTGGGATGGTGATGTGCACACAATCTTCAATTGAGTGAGGGCTTATATTCCAAGGATAAGATGGTAGGGATTATCCTGCCTGCAGATGCAGACACTCTCCATTCCCTGGCATGACCATTTTCCATCATCATCTCCCAGCCAGGTGTCCTGGGTGAGTCCACTGAGTTGTAGAGTAGGAGTGCAGCTCCACTGAGATTCCGGGCCCAACTGGCACATGGCCAGTCCAAAGACTCCAGTCTCTGGATGTGCACCTACAAACCCCAGCACCACCTATAGGTTTGAATAGAAGGGACAGATGAACCATGTGCAGGGAAGACATATTTGAGTCCAACTCTGTCACTCTCAGGAGCACAAATTCCAAAGTAGGGCCCACTAGCAAGGCAGCAATCCTTGGAGCTATCCACCCTTACATAGGACCTGGGTGTCTCCAGAGCACTCAGGAGCCCCTCTATTGTGGTGATATACATTTATTGGAAGTCGATGAGGTCCTACTGGGATGTGCATAAGCATTACCAATGAGTTGACCTCCGGACTCACTTTGAAGTCTCTTAGCCATATGAACTCATTTGTCGTTACATTTTCCCCATTTTATTTGATGTTTATTTTCAGGTCACATTGCCAGTTGGCACTTGGTAGTAATCCATCAGTGCCAGGGAGGCTCAACGCCGGGAGTAATGTCCCATGCTAGGAGGAAGGTAATGCATTCATATGCTGAGTTTGGTTTAGAGAGAGGCCACATTTGAGCAACAAAGAGGCTCTCTGTTGGCAACCCTTAGGCACCCCATAACAATAGGCTAAGTTTAAATTTCAAGAGCAAAGACTCATAAGGCTAGTCATCAATAACAAGGGTCCATCAGTGGATCATCCTCCTTTGCCAGACCTGCCCCTGCACTTGGGGAACTGTTGCTGTTCCCTTGGAGAATGTGGCAGAGCTCTTGAAGATGGGAATTCAGTATTCTCTCATTTATTGAGTGATTCTCCACCCACTGTGACAATGCCTCATGAACACTTGAACAATTTTATATACCTTGTATATATGTTCAGGTGAACTTCCTCCAACTCAACACCCATCCCTGACACCCCCCACCAATGATCCTTTCCCACACCAGGTGTAACCCTTCTGTGAGCCAAAGCTTCTTTAAAGTTGTAGACAATACAGCGTTCAAATACAATTCATAGGGAAATGAAATAATAATGATAAGTTTAAATGTAAGTGATAGGCACACCTGGAGCAAGCTTCTAGGGAGTGTGTGAGAGTTCATCCTGTCATAATGTATTGTATCAGTGGATGGAGAACCACATAATGAGCAGGAAAGAATCGGGACTCCCATCTTTGGGATGGGAGACATCCCAAAGAACAAAAGTGTTTCCTCTAAAGAGCAAGGGAGGACAAACCAGTATGTCAAGACCTCTTGCTGTATGTACTATGAATCTTGTCATCCAATTAGTCAAGCCAGGGAGTCTTCGTGGGCCCCTGTTGGTTGGGGAGGGAGGAGCAGAATAGATAAAACAGGGGGTGTATAGTGGTCAGTGGAAATGTTCTTCATTACCTGACAGTGATGGACATAGGTCATCAAAATTTATAAAAGTATATGATGTAACATGTGGTACACTTTTTGAAGTCAGTGTAACAGTCACCTTTCTTGCTCACCATAACAAAATTGTGATGGTCATTCCTACTGTGACTTTGATTCATTTTACAAATGTAAAATCTAGTGGCAACCATTAACAGCTTTGATTTATTCTCATCAGTAAAGATCTCTCTGAATCCAAACTTTTTTTTTCGTAGTAAAAGATAATACGGTTCTTCAAAAATTATGCTTTCCTTTTCTGATGTTATTCCAACCTCCTTGACAGATATATAAATTTCCTAGGTTCTTACCTCTTGTAGTTTTCTGCTCCAACACTCTTTAAGACCATGAGGAAAAATGCTATCTAAATTTAATTCCTATCCACCGCACCCTCTTCCATACTTTCTCTAAGTGACCACAAAATTTCATTTTACCTCTGAGAAGAAGAACTTAAATGGCTCTTCCTACTCACCCTGTTACTTCCAAAGAAATTTTACCAGTGAGTCTTTATTCCCATCACAACCCATAACCTCATGACTGTGAATTCCCATGTATTTTTACTCAACGGTAATGGCGAGAACAGAGCAATACTAAAAATGGAAGCTTCATTTAAAACTATTTTGCTCACATTCCTTAAACCTTCCCTTTTCATGAGCTGATTTCATCTAAATTAAACTTACAGAACTCAAAAATACATAACTGATTGCATGAGTTTCCAATACAATTAGTGATTGATCTCCAACTGGCAATAACCAATCCAGTAACTGGAGAAGAAAACAAATGGTTAGCTTTAGTCCCAACTAGCTAATTTTTGGGGGGTGGGGGGCACTAATAAAATAATGGGTTATAAGATTAATACCTTGATGGCTCACATAAATGAAATATGTCTAACTGCACAGAACACTCATGCTTCAAAAAAGGAAGGATAACAAAGCCTAAACTTTTCATTTCACAATGATTATTCCTGATTCTCTCCCTGCTGCTGGAACTGAAAATCTTCAGAGTCCACAAATACAGCATTCAGACTTCCTAAATCTAGAGAAGAGAACCTCAGAAGTGCAATAGGTCTGGACTCAAGTTGTTTTCTAGGGATAAAGGGGGAAGTGATATCTCTGCAATAGACTGTCATTTTTCAGACTTAACCGGAATGCCCTTATGCTCTCCAAACATCTTCAAAATTTTTCTGTAGCATCTAACTTAGGACAAAAAAAAAACAAAAACCACACTTATATCTCATATACACAACTTCATTGGCTGTGGGGGCAGGGGGGGAGGGAGTCGGGGATAACAAAAGCACTAACCATACTAGTTTTGCTCAGACTAAAAATGGCTGTCTCATTCGGTTTAACAGCAAAGACATGTGCAAACTGTGGTGAGTGAATCTGGGCTCTACCTAAAATTCATCTGGGCTGGCTTTTCATGAATGGGAGTATTTCCCATGATACAAGTCAATTAAGCTCTATAAAAAAAAATAAAGGAGCTCCTGTCACTATGAGTAGTATAAGAGCTTCCTCTAAAAATCCAGGAATGTCCACATCCCATACCCTTCCCAGACATGGTCAGTATCTCAGGAAGAGTTACATGGGAACAGGAATTTATTTTCTTTCTCACCACTACCAAAAACTCTATTGAAACACACATTCAGACACACGCCCATACATATCCATATTCAAGAAAGATTTTTTCTCTCTATGACTATAGGATCCAAGAATCCAGCCACCCACAGGTTCAAAGAAAATAACTGTGTAGATCTAGTTTCAAAATACTATATAAAGTTCCTATCTTGTTTCACAGGATGAAGCAGCAGGGACAATGGATGTGGCTAATCGTAGGGGATTAGTTTTTGTCTTCAGTCCAATCTACTTGGCAATGTTCTTATGTCCAGGGACTGGGAGAGGTTCTGTGGCCATAATATGATGGATGACCTGATGGACCTATACCACTGTGGTAAGAGGGGGTGATTGAGCAGGGAACCAGTAGCATCTCTCATGAATCTTTGCAGGCTTGTCTTCTAAAACTAGAAGAGAAAAAAATTTAAAAAAAGAACTTTGGGCATGATAAAGACCAGAGGAAAAATATGTCAAAGGTCTGGAGAAGAATGTGAACCCAAGTCATTTAAGGCACATTTTTGGGGTGTTTTATACACACTTACCCAAAACTATAGGCTCATCACCAGCAGAGTAACAAAACCCTCCACAGAGGAATGTGTTTATCATCGAATCCAGTGCTCTGTTTTTATTGATGAAGAAATGGTGGTTATACTGAGGTAGTGATATGGGTCAGAATTGGCACCAAATCATGGCAAAGATCAAAGTACAGATGTCTTGCCTGATATCTTTCACCCAACAGCAAGTTATATTTTGTATATGGGGTTCTTTAAGTAATGAATAGGCTGCTCCAGTGTGGAAGAATGCAAGAACACAGAATCAGAATTTCCACCCAACACCCACATTCCTCATCTGGCAGGGAGAAAGCTGGTTGTGGGTCATCCCTAGGAACAGGAAGATGGTCAGCAGTCTGCATTGTTTCCATCAGAAGCAGATGGAAATTTTCCTTTCAGAAGAGAAAAAGCATTCTGTTGAATAGAAGACCCAGTCGCCCACTGCTCCCCTGCCCTGATCCCTGATTACAGGATTCCATTTCACATTTACATCTCAGAAAGGCAGAGTCCAGCACAGCAAGTGAGCAGTCTTCACTGACAGAGGCCAGGAAGGGAATACTAGGAGGGGGGAAACAGATTGTGCAAGGTAAGGCCCATGGATCCCAAAACAAAACCCTGACTGAGCCCACCTTGATCTCAGCCTGCACTAAAAACTGGCCCAGGGTGGAAAATGCCCTGATGGCCACTTTGTAAGGTTAAGATCGGGCCACCACTCAAGTCTACATCAGAAGTTTCAAGGAAAAATGAGGAAAACGAGCACAGCCATGGTTGAAAATCATCCTGGCAAATAACCAGCCCATTTGGTATCTCCCTGCCTGTTCAGTAATAACCCTATAAAGATCTAAGGGAAATAAAGCTTTTGCAACCAGACGGTCCTGAGCCTACAACAGCCATTATTTTAGGTATTAAGCAGGAATTAGACCATATCTTAGCCATATTCAGAGAGCCCTCACAACCCCAAGAATGACAATGGTCTCAAGAGATGTTTGACTTGTGCCAGCTGGGTCATGAGCCTCAAGCAGTTGCTATACCTATGCTCCAGTTCCAGGACAACTATCAAGAAGGGTGATGATGGAAAACTACCATACCAAGGACCTGAGAAAGCCTACACTGCAAGCAAGAGAGCCCCATCCGTCAGCCATATGGGACTGAAGCCCCCTCTCAATTAGAGGTGGAGTGGGTATCACCATCCTACAATGCTCAGGATTGGAGCATGAACTATGGACTAGAGAGGAATTACTGGTATCCTATTATAGAGTTATTTTGATTCTAGCAATTGAAGAAACTTTATCAATGATGTAGAGGCTGTGGACACTGGAGGTTCTGAGGGCAGGGAGAGTGAAAACAGGTGTAATACAGGGGCATTTTCTAGACCTGGGAATTGTCCTGAATGACATAAGTGCCCCCAGATTACACCCGTTTTCCCTCTCCCTGTCTCTCAGATCCTCCAGTGGCCACAGCCTCCACATCAATGATATAATTTCTCCTACTGCTGGAATCACAATATATCTATAGTAGAATACCGGCACGTCTACACTTGTTCCATATTTCATTCCCCTCAATCAAAATCTTGAGGACTGTTGGCTGGAGATGTTCACTCCACCTTTAATTGAGAGGGAGCTTTGATCCCATGGACCTGAAGGATGGACGCTCTTGCTTGCAGTTTTAGAATCTCGGGTTCTTTGGTATGGTAGTTGTCCATCACCAACGTGCTCATTAGTTGTCCTGGGTGAGACCAAGGAACTGGAGAGTAGGTGTTGCAACACTGTTGAGATTCAGGGACTAGCTAGCACATGGATAGCCCAAAGATTTACATGCCTTGGAGGGACACATACCAACAGTAATACTAATTATGGTTTCAAACAGAAGGACAGAAGGGTCATGTATATGGAAATCACAACTGAGTCGATCTCTGTCACACTGGGGAGCATAAAATCCAAAGCAGGCACACTGGGTAGGTACCAAACTCCTGAGCTATCTTCCCTGACTTCAGTGTCTGGATGTTTTCAGAGCCCACAGGATCCCCACAATTTAGGGTAGTATGTACTTTGTAGTTAATGAGATCCTGCTAAGATGTGCATTAGTGTAACATCTGGGATGACCACCTGACTCACTTTGAAGTCTCTTAGCCGTATGAACTCACTTGTCTTTACATTTTTCCCTTTTTGGTCAAAGAGTTTTTTTCCAGTTGCTTTGCTAGTTGGTGTTTGGTAATAACTCCTTGTTGCTGGGGAAACTCATCCCTGGGATCAAGTCCCATGCTGGGGTAAAGGTAATGGTTTTATATGCTGAGTTTGGCTTAGTGACAGGCCACATTTGAGCAATGGGGAGGCTCTCAGGAAGCACTTCTTAGGCACCCTGTAATAACAGGCTTAGTTTCAGCTTCAATTGTACATTTTCATATGTACAGTCATCAACATCAAGGAGCTGTTCATGGACCATCGTCCTTCACTAGTCATTGCTCCTGTTCTTAGGATATTCTTGCTGATCCATTAGAGAATGATTTAGAGCACCACAGGATGGGAATTTGATTCTCCTTTGGTTATTGTGTGAATCTCTACCCAACGTGAAATGCTCCATGAAAATCTGAACACATTTCTATTCTTTATATGTTTGTTCAGGTGAGCTTCCTCCCATTTATCCCACCTAGAAGCCACCCTGTATCAATGATCCTCCCCTGCCACAGTTGTAGACCTTCTCAAATCCAAAACTTCTTTAAAAACGAAGACAATATAAATAACCATATACAATTAATAAGAAAATGAAATAATTATGATAGTTTTAAAATTAATAAATTAAATACAAAATAATTTAAAACAATAAAAATAAATAAAAGAATAAAAATTGGAGATAATGGGAAGTGGCTGTGGCTCAATCAGTAGGGCTCCCGTTTACCATATGGGAGGCTCCCGGTTCCATTCCCGGGGCCTCCTGATGAAGGCAAGCCCGCCCGCGCAGCATGGTTAGCTGACCCAGCGAGCACAAGCAGCAAGGGGGGGATAAATGAATAAATAAATAAAATATTTTTAAAAAATTGGAGATAATAACAAATAATGAAAATATATTAAAAAAATTGTTTTTGTCTTTCTGCCTTTCTTCATGGTAAGGTCTGTTGTCCTATAGGTACAGTGATATTTTCTACATTTTATTGCCCCATTTTCTTCCTTTTCATTTTGTCCTTGAAGAGGATTTAATACTTTACAGAAAAGTAAGGTACTGAATACAGGGAACTCCTACCTACCCAACATCTTCCCCATTAACCTTCTCTTATTAATAACATATTATGTGTGGATTGCAAGTTTGTTACAACTGATGTACAAATATGGAGACATAGCTACCATCCATGGTCAATGGTTTACATTATGGTTTATATTTTGACCACACACTTTTATCAACTTTGATGCAATTCATCATGGCCTCTATCCATCATAGGAAGATCATGTAGAACACTTCCATTGCCTTTGGCAAAATTTATTGACCAGAGTGAGATCATGTTCCCAAAGACTTAAGTTACAAGTCAAAGTAAAATTTTTTTCATAATCTAATATGGAGCAGTGAAAAAATTAAGGAATAGATATATCCGTCTTGTGTGTACAATATGCAGTATATTTAGTGGTGGCAATTTAACTTATTATCCTTTAATATTTTATGAATGAATAATGGCTATTTTTCTCAATGAAATATTTACACATTGAAGGGTTCATTTCACTGAAAGACTGCTGGGAGATGAATTTTCTGAGCAAGAAGAAAAAACCCAGCGGCAATTGAGGGAATCCAGCACACCCCCCATCGCCACATTCTGCTTACCATCAGACACATCTCACAGGACACACTCTAATTTCTGTCCCCGGGGAAAAGTCAGTATTACAAGGATAAGTCTAATCAGTTGCAAATAACTTTCCTATGCCAGACAATGAGTACAAACGGGAGGTAATTAATGGCAGGGAAAATGAATTGGCATGTTCCAGTCTGAACAAATGGGGAGATGCAATGTAGAGAAATGTCATGTAACGCACCATGAGAATGCAAGGGGTAACTCTTCAGAGTTGAGAATAACTGGACTTGGGCCTGGAGGTTGAGCAGTGAACAGAAGAAAGTAAGTATTGATCCTCTAGAATCTGATATTTGAGATGAGAAGGGCAGATCAGAGTCAAGAAAATTAAATACAGTTCATAGCTTTTCAGCGGAGTTAAAGTGTGGTGCCAAGAATGACCAGGAAGGGCAGGAGTGATGGGTATTGGAAAGGGTCTCTATTGCGAGGAGAGTTCTGGGGAGGCCTCCCGGGAAGGGACATCTGAACAATGATGGCAACCAGGGAATAGCATTGGAGGATGTAGGGACAGCGATGGCCCTAGAATGGGCATGGGTGTGGGGCGAGTAAGGCCAGGCATATACCAGAGTCTGCCAGGCAGGAACTGATGTACACAGGGAGCCTGGGTTAAGGCTACCATGAGCCAGACATTGAGGGTCACTGGCACCAGAGGAATTTGAATTTAAGCAAATAGAGGCTGTGGTTTTTTGTCAAAAGGTACGGCAGGGAGAACTGGTGGTGACAATGATGGCATTAAGAAGATGAGGATGGTGAAGGCCAAAGCAGGCAGCAGTAACAGAGGTAGGGATGGAGAGAATGGGTCGAGTGTTGCAGATGCTCAGAGACCTACTGATGCCCATTCAAGTTGACAGTTGCTGCTGGGCTCCAGGAGGAATTCTGGGATTTGCTGTGACTATTGGACCCATGGTTACTGGGTGGGGTCCTGTGGTGACTCCAGGGCCATGAAGGGCCTGAATACTTCTGTGGAGCTTTCCTTTGGTTTGATCCTCAGGAGGCTGGGAGAGGGGTGATGGAGCTGCTGCCTGATGATATTAGTTCAGACACGAATTTCGACAACAGCCTGCTTTGGGAATCAGTGGTTTGTCCACCTCCCTTTGGTTCATTGTTGGGTCTCTTATTGCTACTCAAAAGAGTTCAGGCTCTGAGAAGGGGACTTTATAGAAGATGTGAAAAGCAGCTTTCAGACACACTGACTGCACTGGTTAAAGAGAAATGTCAACTCCTTGACTACCTGAGTGATGCTCACAAGGAGTATAAAGAGACTGAGGCATCCTTAGAGGATGCCAGGCATGAAAATAGAGACTTTAACAGAACAGTCTCCAGCCTTGTATATACCTACAGAAATCCAAGGGAAAGAAAGCAATGCTGAAAGCTTTATTGGTCCATGAACTAGAGCAAGAGAGATGAAACCCTTCCAAAAAGAAAAGTTAATGGTGAAGATGCTAAAAACACTGGTGACACATGATTGGGTCCTGAGAATCACCAAAGCACAAGGTAATTTGCCCAACCCTGTGTGTGGCTCTAACCCTACTGGGAGAGTCAGTCCCTTGAGTGTGGGCTGGAGATTTAAACAGTGCTCCTCTCTTTTCTCCACTCAGGTCTTCCCAGCTGCCAGGAGTTGTCACCTGCTCTGTCCTCTATTTTGCTGTCATTGAGGCCAGTGGATCCTGTAGAACCCGACATGGACTTCCACCATCTTTAAATGTGGGATGCAGACAGAAGTTTCTTGGTGATCAATTCCTCTTTGAAATGAACGGGCTATTTCATCACAGGAAAACCCTGAACAGGTCACCCTCACTTTCTCTTTTAGTCCTCTGAGTTAGCTCTCAGCATTGATAAAATTCTTTCCAAGTTTCAGAGAATATCCTTTTTGGGGGGTGAAATTTGTTTATTTGTTTATGTCTTCCCCCTTGTGCTCGCTGTCTGCTTTCTTTGTCTACTTGTCTTCACTTTAGGCGGTACCACATACTGATCCTGGGACCTCCCAGGGTGGAGAGAAGCTGCTCAATTACTTGTGCCCCTGAGCTCTCTGATGTGCTGCCTGTTCATCAGCTCTCCTCTGTGTCTCTTTTAGTTACCTCATCCTGTTTAGCCAGCACTCCACGCGGGACAGCTGTCTGCTCGGGTCAGCTTGCTTTTCGCCAGGAGATCCTGGCAATCGAACCTTTGACCTCATGTATGGTACATGGGAGTCCAATCAGTTGATCCACATCACCTTCCAGAGAGCATACTTTTAATCCAATGGAAAGGACCTTCCTATATTTCTAAAGATAATGTTTACTTGTATGTTAAATTGGTAAGTGATTTTTATATATATTATTCTGCTTGCCATATTTTATTGTAATTTAAATTATATTACGTATAACAAAAAATCTTGAAAATGTGAAAATGCAACACAATTTTTTTTCATTTTACAATTTACTGATAAATTAGTTTTTACAGTATTTCACTGTCATCAATCTATATTACATAAAACATACATCATCTTAAGCAGAAAACTTGAAATGTATTTTATTTTATTTGTGTATTCATTTTTAATTAAGAAAAATTTTTAAAAGATACTTAGATTACACAAATGTCACATAAAATATATAGGGGATTACATACCTGCTCCCCACACTTCCCATATTTTCCCACACTAACAACATCCTTTCTTAGTGACGTAAATTCATTGCAATTGATGAACACAGTTTGAGACATTGCCACTGAATGTGGATTAAAGTTTACTTTGTAGTTAACACTCTCTCCCACCCAATTCTGTAGGTTACAAGAAAATATATAATGGCCTGTATCTGTCATCTGCACTTATCTGGACAAGCAGGTGACATTTCTATTTAATCAGGGCAGCCAGTGTGTTTGCAAGCTCCTTTTCCTGTCATCAATAAAGTTGCCTGCTCAGAGACTGCAGTAATCTGAGCAGGAATAAGAGACTACCAACAACCGATGGCAGGTTTACACACCCCTCTTTCTCCATGGAAGCTGTGGTGGACCATGTGCTCTGAACTTATGTCATCAGGCAGCAGCTACATCATCCCCTCTCCCAGCTTCCCAAGGAGCAGCCCAAAGGAAAGCTTCACAGAAGGACACAGCCTCTTGGTGGCCTTGGAGTCACCCCAGTATCCTGTCCAGTAACCATGGATCTACGAGTCACAACAAACTCCTGAGAATCACCCCAAATTCCTTCTGTAACACAGCAGCAACTGATAGTTTGAACAGATATTCAGTGAGCTGGTCTAATGAAGGATTTAGGAGTTAACATATTCTTGACTTCATTATTTTCGAATGGTCTTTCTTCTTGCCTTTTTAAAAAAATTTTTGATGAAAATTAAAAGTATAGTGAAATATTCCAATGTTAATAGGAAGTTTTGCTGATTTTTTAGAGTTTATACTTACCCTTCCCATGGTATCCAACAATATTAATCATGACTTTTCTCCCATATTTGACCTTTCTTTCAACATCCAACATGTTTATATGCACTTCTCTTCTTTCTCCCCTAACATGAATATCTTTAATCAATTTGGTACTTTTGCTACAAATGATGTACCAATATAGTCCATTACTATTAGCTAAATTTCATTGTTCACATTAGGGTTCTTTATTTGTTTTGTACAATTCAATAGGTTTTAACCAATGTGTCATGCCATATGTAGCCGTTTGGAAGTTTGATGCTATTATGAATTCCAAAAATCTATAATAGATTATGCTTGTAAACTGCTCTGTTCATCTGGGCAAGATTAAGTTACAATTGGAGTTTTGATTGGGCCACGTCAGTAGGGTGTTGACACCACCACCACCACCACCCCCGCCCGGTCAGGGAATTAAATATAAAAGGCAAGGCAAAGGACTGAGGGAGCAATTTTGATGTTGGAGTTTTGTTGTTGGCCCCGGGATAGAGATGAGCCATTCGCCTGAGAGTTTACAGCTGGCCTTGTGGAGTGAAGCAAAGCCTAGAGACCCTAATAGTCTACACCTGACCTTGTGGAAGAAACAGAGGCGCTAACCCTGGAGAGAAACACAGCCCCGGGAAGAGAGGAACCCAAGAAGCCTGACCCCTGGCAAACGTCGGAAACTGTCTTGCTCCAACATGTGGCAATGGACTTTGATGAGGGAAGAAATTTATGCTTCATGACCAGATAACAGTGGACTTCTACCCCAAATAAATACCCTTTATAAAGACCAACCAATCCCTGGTATTTTGCATTAGCACCCATTTGGCTAACGAATACACCATATATCAACCATTATAATATCATACAGAATTATATCGGTGCCTTAAAATTCCCTATGCTCCACATACTAAATCCCTGGAAATCAAGGATGAGTTTTAAATGTTTCATGGTTGAAAAGCAGCACAAAAGTAGTCTAATATTTTGGGACATGTGCAAAATACTTGAAACTCAAATTTCAGTTTTCAATCGCTTTTATATTTGTATTTAAAAAAGTGATCCTCAACATACTAAAGGAGATAGAGATAAGAGAAAGAACTAAAGGATATGAAGAAAACAATGAATGAGCAATATAGGAATCTCTTGGGGAGAGTTCACAAACAGAAATACTGGTCTTGATGAACTCAATAACTGAGATGAAAAATTACCTGGATGGTGGCAACAACAGATTGGAGGTAGCAGAAGGAAAAATCAGTGATCTCAAAGACAACACTACTGAAATGAGTCACACTGAAGAACAGAAAGAAAAAAGAATGTGGTAGTGGGTTATGGGAAGTGTAATTAACAGCAATGAATTATGGATGTGATTGTGGTTGAAAGGGGAAGTTTAGATTCATGAATGTCACTAGAAGTAAAGCTAGAGGATAAAACATGGGACTGTATATCAGTGAAGTCTGTTTTGGAGGATGACTGTGGTTAATAGCACAAAGATAAGAATGTTCTTCTATGAACTAGAACAAATATATATCAGTATTAAAGGCTTAATAATAGGGTAGTATAAGGGAAGAAAAAAAACAGCTAATAAAAACCATGGAAGATAGTTAACAAGAAGAATGTAAGATTATTTCCTCAATTGTAACAAAGGTACCATACCAATCCTGACTGTCAATAATAAAGAAGTTTAAGTGCTATGGGGTTTTTCTTTTTGGAACAAAGAGAATTTTCTCAAATTGACTGTGGTGACAAATGCACAGCTCTGTGATTAAACTGAGAGCTATTGATTATATTTTTGAACGGATTGTATGGCTTGTGAATAAAAATGTCCTTTAAAAAAATTCTTTTTTAAATGGTTGCAAGAGAAATGGTATAATAAATGTGAAAATGTTGTAGTTCTCCAAAGAATTCTATTATAAAATGTCAAAGTATAGTTTCATCATCATTTTGATTGTATTCAATATCCTATAATAAAATTCTGGTCGAAATGCTAAATAAACTATTTCTTATAAAGGCCATAGATTATGGGTTATTATATTTAAATAAAGAATATTAATTCATATTTCTTTTATGTTTATAGACCAGATCATTAATTTGATCTGGTCTATTCTCTAAGCATGGTAATGGACCTATTATATCAGCCTTTAATTAATTGAGGGTGCTGGGGGCCTGGTAATTGGATATGGAACTTTTCACCTCTAAGTCATTTAAACAAACATAGCCCAAACTGGTAATAACCAAGAATGATTACAGTGGTGGCTCTTTGGTGGCTTCTGTGAAGTATATTAAGGCCATGTTGTAGTACATCAGGATAATTGCTGACAGAACATGGGATAATATCTATATTCCCTATTGTATTTCTATGGGTAGATGGAAACAGATATAAGGCCCAGGAACTAATAAAGTCAAGAGACATCTCTTTATTATTGCAGAAAAATCTGTTCTACTCTGAGACCTCCCTAGGTATTTCAATCAGTTCAACCAGTTTACTTAAGGTTTTAGTAAGATGAGAACTAGAATGTACTGATAAACAGTCTAGAGACCAATTCTGAACAATTCTGGGCAAGGGGTTAACTTGCTGACACTTCCTTATAGTCTTGTCTCTGTGCTGCTCATCAAGCTATTCTGTGTTCAATATTTGCAAAACAGTGCTGAGTAGATGATAGAGTTATTATTGGCACTGATCCATATTTCTCTATATTTTCACATAGGCTTTAACATTAAGAGAAAGTTATTTACAGGATGGAAGACTATTGCCATAGATATTTTCCTTAAGTTTCTTTTTTTTTTTTTTTTTAATTCAGGAGCTTCTTTTGAATATAATGTTTTCAACTTACTATTCCTTTCTTGTAAACTTGTTGCTAACACTCTTTGTTCCAAGAAAAATTTGGATCTCTTCTTAATGTGTGATAAAATCAATAATTGCAATATTTCTGAACAAAGTAAACATCACTATCATTTTATTTCTCTAGAGAGATAACTTATATTAGGGATTTGAAAGCAGTTAAAGAAGCATTTTTTAAAAATTTCTCAACTATCATGATCAATAAATTTGTGAAATACAATAAAAATGAAATATCTGAAATATAAACACATGCAAAGAAAAATGAGCATATGAGACCTGTGGACCATCATCAATGTAACAATATGTGGATTATGGGAGCAACAGAAGAGAATAAAGAGAGAAAGGGGAAGAAGGAATATTAAAAGAAATAATGGCAGAAAACTTCCGAAATTTATTGAAAGACATTAACATGCACATTCAAGAAGTACCCCTGCCCCCATAAAGAAACAAACAGGATAAACTTTAAGAGAACCATGCTCAGGCATAGAGGAGATTACCAAAAGACACAAGAGAAAATCAATATTTTATAAACAGGGGATTCCCAATAAGCATAATAATTGATTTCTCATAAGAAACCATTGAGGAAAGAATGCAATAGTATTAAATATTTAAAGTGATGAAAATGTGAATAATCTTGCCATCCTGATTTTGTGATAATCAGGGTAGGCTAAACATTCGTTATATTAGAAACCATGCATGTGTCCACAGACCTAATTTTTCTCCGTAGGTCTGGTTTTTAGAATGCTGGTGATAAACTAAGCGTGATTTATTATATGACCATCCTGTATGGGAAATGACTGTAATTGTAGGTTCTTTGGTCAACCTTAAGAGAAATAGCAGGGAATGGATGTGTCTTAAATGGTTGAGCATCAATCTCCCATATGGAGGGACCTCGGTTCTATCTCCAGGACCTCCTGATAAAACATTAAATAAAGAAAGACATTGAAAAGACCATGAGGCCCCTTGTGCAGGTGAGACCCCAGGCCCTGTGCATAAGTGAACTATCAGGCGCCAAGATGAGATGCAACAAAAAGCCAGGAAAAAGTGGCATAGGTGGTAGGATGCCTCTTTCCCACATCAGAGTTTCTGAGGATCGAACCCCAGTGAAGACAGAAGGAGAAGAATGAGAAGAGAGGGTAGGAAATAGACACAGAGAGTTGCCCAGCAAATGAACACAAAAACAGCAAAAATGGATGGGGGGCAGGGAGGGAAATGGATAAAAGGAAATAAATAAAAAATCCTTAAAATAAAAGTCTAGGGGAGTAAGATAAGGACTATAGTTATTAACATTGTGATGATGCTCTTTCATAGTTTGTTAACAAATGTTTCACAACAATGCAAAGTATTTGTGGTGGGGTGATGTGTGGGAGCCCTGTATGATGTTATGCATGTTTGTTTTGTAAGTAACAAGGTTTACTGAACACTTGTTGTTTGTGTATGTTCATGTATGAATGATATACTTCAATAAATTGATTTAAAATAAATAAATAAAGTGATGAAAGAAAAGAATTGTCAACCAAGAATTTTATATCCAGCAAGACTGTCTTTTCAAAATTAAGGAGAGATTACGCCATTCCCATATAAACAAAAGCTAAGGGAGTTCATTAACACTAGATATGCCCAATGAGCAATGCTAAAGGCAGTTCTTCATACCGAAAGGAAAGCACATTAGACAGTGGATAGAAGTAGCATAAAGAAATAAAGGCCTTCATTAATATATGGGTAACATAAATGCAAGTAAAATTCTGTATATATATATACATATATATTTTTTAGTATGTGACTCCACTTTTTACTTTTTACAGGTTCTAAATTGCAAAATGCATAAACAACAATGAAAAGCCTGTGATTTTGAACTTACAATATACAAAGATATAATTTGTAACAACTAAAATAAAAAAAAGGGGAGATGGAAGAGTATAGGATCCGTGTATGTCCATGCTATTTCAGTCAGTTCATATGAAATCAAACATGATCATTATAGATTTGTGGTGTTAAATTTTTAACACATGGTAACATCAAAGAAAATATATTAAAAATATATACATAAGAAATGTTAAGATACTCAAAACAGTATACTGAAAAAATCAAATACGAAAGTAGATATTAATGGAAGACTTAAAGGATGAAAAAGGTATAAAGCATACAAAGACCATGTAGCCAAATGGCAAAAGAAAATCCTGTACTATGAGTTGTGACTTTAAATGTAAATCAATTAAACTCTCCAGGGGAAGGGCAGAGTGCTACAGAATGGATTTTTTAAAAAATTAAAAAATGGCATAGTTCAACTATATGCTGTTTACAAGAACCTTGCCTTAAATTCAAAGATGCAAGTAAGCTGAAAGTGAAAGATTGCAAAAACATACCATGGAAATGGTAAACAAAAGCGAGCTGGGTAACCTATACTGTTAAAATAGACTTCACCACAAAAATTGTTATAAGGGACTAAGAATGTCATTATATACTGAAAAAGGGGTCAGTTCAAAAAGAAGACAACACAATTATAAATATATATGCATCTAATAGCATATTCCCAAAATAAATGAAATAAATATTGACATATTTGAAAGGAAATATACATGGTTCTAGAAGAATAGTATAAGACATCAATTGAGCAATTACAATAATGGATAGGACAATTTAGAAGATCAAAAAGGAAATAAAAGATTGAATTAAATTCTAAAAAAACAAGACCTAATAGATTTATAGAGAACATTTCACTGAACAGCAGCAGAATACACATTCTTCTCTAGTACACATGGATCATTCTCCAGGATAGATCATATGTAAGGTCACAAAACAAACATCAATAAATTTTAAAATGCTAAAGACATACACTGTATATTCTCCAACCAAAATGGAAGGAAACAAAGAATCATTATCAGAGAGAAAACTGGAAAATACACAAATTTGTGAAAATGAAACAGTGGACACTTAAGCAACCAATGAGGCAAAGATGGAATCAAAGAAAAATTAGGAAATATCTTGAGGCAAATGAAAACTAAAAGACAACATATCTAAACTCAGGGGATGCAGTAAGTGATACACTGAAAGGCAGTTATAGCTTTTAATGTTTACTTTAAAAATGATCTCAAACCAGAGATCTAACTTTATAACTGGAGGATCTAGAAAAAGAAGAGCAAACTAAATCCTAATCAAGCAGAAGGAAGGAAACGACAGACTCGAATACAAATAAATTAAATTAAGATTTGAAAAATAGAGACTCAACAAAACTAAAGTCTTTAAAATACAAATCTTTATACTAGACTGACAAAAAAAGTAAACACAAATAACTAAAATGAGAAATAATTGGGGATATCACTACCAACCCTAGAAAAATAAAAAGGATTATGAAAGGATACTATGAATCAACATATGTGTACAACAGAATACCATCAAGTCCACTCTAGCCAATAGTTCTTCCCCCAATCCTGAGGGGACTGGGATGGTAATGTCCACTCCACCTCCAAGTGAGAGAGGGCTTATATACCATGGATTTGTGGGTGGGATGATCTTTCCTGCAGATGCAGGCCCTCTCCATTCCCTGGGATGGCCGTTGCCCATCGTTGTCTCCTCGAAATTATAACAAAGGGCAGAGCCAGTGGCCACTTGACACTTTTGGGGCAGGGAGGGAATGAGTTGTTGAAATACAGGGGCTTCTTTGGGATTTGGAGGTTTTCCTGAGTACCGTTGTGGCAACGGATGTAGGCCATTTTAAATCAGCACACACCACTCAGAACTGTGTCAGAGAGAGTGTGGTCTACGATGTGTACTGTGGTATATGGTTGGTGGCAAGGCCCCAGGATGTGTAAGTCCATTGAGGGTGGTGGGCCATACTTGTGGGAGATGTTTGTGTGGGATGTGGTGGGAGGTGTGGGAGGTGGGCAACAGGGGAATCCCAGGGGATTCTGTGTAATATTTTTGGCAATCTAAACACCTCTTAAAATATATTTATATATATATAAATAACATTTTTGTAAGCAAATGTATATATATGCATATATATGCATATCATTTTACAAATAGTGGTATGTATTGTGAAAATTTTGATTTTTACCCACATTAAAAAATAAATTAATTAAAAAAAAAAAAAGAATACTATGAACAACGGTACACCAACAATTCAGATGACCTGAATGAAATGGATGAATTCCTAGAAACAGGCAAACTACCTCCAATGACTCAAGAAAAGATAAAAGATCTCAAAAGACCACTACAAGTAAAGAGATTGAATCAGTGATCAAAAACCTGCCAACATACATAGATAGTACTAATCTTTTGTTGATGTTCTTTCATAATCTGTAACAATGTTGTACAACAATGCAAAGCGTTGGTGGAGGAATGATGTATGGAAATTCTGCACATTATGCATGACTTTTGTAAGCACACAACTTCTTTAATAATATATATATATATATATATATATATATATATATTAAAAAAGAAGAAAGAACAACAACAAAAAAAAACTGCCAACAAAGAAAAGCCCAGGACCAGATGGTTTCACTGGTGAATTTTACCGCACATTGCAAGTAGAATTAACACCAATCCTACTCACACATTGCCAAAAAATTGAAGACACTGGAATACTCCCTAATTTCTTATATGAGACAACATCACCCAAATATCAGAGTTAGATAAAAATACCAAAGAGGAGAAAAGTACAGACCAATAATCTTTATGAATATAAACGCAACACCTCAACAGAATACTAGCAAACAAAACCCAAAAGACCATCAAAAGAATTATACACCACTATACAGTGGGATTTATCCCGGGTATGGAAGACTGGTCCAACATTAGAAAATCAATTAATATAATACATCACATTTATAGAAGTAAGGAAAAAATTATCATCTCAATGGATGCAGAAAAGGCCTTTGACAAAATCCACCTCCCTTTCTTGATATAAACATTTAGAAAACTAGGAATAGAAAGAAACTTCCACAACATGATACGGCACATGAATGAAAACACCAAGCTAACATCATACTCAATGGTGAAAGACTGATAGCTGTCCATCTATGATCAATAACAAGACACGGATGCCCACTGTCACCACTGTTATTCAATATTTCACTTTCAGCTCTCGCTAGAGCATTAAGGCAAAAAAAGAAATAAAATGTACCCAAGTTGGACAAATTGAAGTAAAACTTTCCCAATTTGAAGATGGTATGATCTTATGACCAGAAAATCCTCAAAAATCCACAAAAAAAGCTTCTAGAGCAATAAATGAATTCCTCAAAGTGGCAGGGTCCAATATGAACATGCAAAAATCAGTAGTTTCTTACACTATTAAAGAGCAATCCGAAGAGGAAATCAAGATGTCAAGTCTAGCTAAAGAAGTTTACACATTCAATGCAAGCCCAAACAAAATTCTAACAAGCTTCACTACAAACATGGAAAAGCCAATTATCAAATTTATATGTAAAGGTAAGGGTCCCTGAATAGTCAAATCCATATTAAAAAACAACAATGAAGTTGGAGGACTTAACAGTTCTCATTTTAAAATTTATTATAAAGCCACAGTAATCACAGCAGCCTGGTACTGGCACAAGGACAGCCAAATACACTAATGAAATCTAATTGAGAGTTCCAAAACATGCCCTCACATCCATGTCCAATTGATATTAGACAAGAGTATCAAGTCCACTGAATTGGGAAATAAAATTCACTTCAACAAATGGCGGTAGGAAATCGGGATATCTATATGTAAAAGAATGAAGGTGGACCCCTTTTATCTGAACCTATAATTAGCAATATACTAGTTAAATATATTCCCAGAGACTTATATCTTCAGTCTCTTCATATGCCAGTTGAGCCTTGAATCTCAGCAGAGTTGCAACACCTACTCTCCAGTTCATTGGACTCTCCAAGACAACTAAGAAAAGAAGGATGATGGACAACACCCATTCTAAAAAACAATGGCAGGCAAGACAGTTTCAAACATTTGCCACATGGGATCTAAGGCCTTCTCAATTGGAAAAAGAGTGGGTATCACCATTACAAAACCCTCAAGGTTGAGGAATGAGTATACATAAGGAGAGAATGCAACTATGGACTAGTGTAGATATTATTATTCTATCAATGGAAGGACTTGTAAAATTGATATAAAGGCAGTGGCAACCAGAGGTTCTGAGGGGTGGGAGAGGACAGAACATGTAACTTGGGACATTTTAGGGACATTGGAATTGCCCTGCATGAACTGAAATGATGGATACAGGCCATTATGCATTTTGTCATATAAAATTGGGTGGTGCACAGTGTAAACTATAAAGTGAACTATAGGCCATGGTTACTAGTAATGCTTCAATATGTGTTCATCAATTGTAACAAATGTACCACACTATTGAAAGATGTTGTTAATGTGGAAAATTATGGGAGGGGGAGGAGGTGAGGTATATGGGAATCCCCTATATTTTTGATGTAACATTTATGTAATCTAAAGCTTCCTTAATAAAATGAAATAAAATAGAAATAAAATAAAATAAAATAGAATGAATTTGGGCTGTCCTATCTTATCCCATAAACAAAATTTACTCAAAATGTATAAAAGACCTATATATAAGAGCCAAAACTATAAAACTCCTAGAAAAAAACATAGGAAACCATGTTCAGGAACTTGTCTTAGGCAATTGTTTCTTAAACTTTACACCAAAAGCATGAACAATAAAAGAAAAGGTAGATACATGTGTTCATCAAAGTTAAAAAATCTGTGCATCAAAGGACTTCATCATAAAAGTAAAATGACTATCTAAAGAATGGGGAAATATATTCAGGAATCATATATCCAATAAAGGTTTAACATCCAGAATATATAAATAAATCCTACAACTTAACAACATAAAGACAAACAACACAGTTTTAAAATGTGCAAAACGTTGGAATAGACATCTCTCCAAAGTTATACAAATGGCAAAAAGCACATGTAAAGATACTCAACATCATTAGCCATTAGGAAAATGCCAGTCAAAAGCACAGTGAGATACCATTTCACACCCACTAGAGTGGTTTCTGTTTTTAAAAATGGAAAACTACAAGTTTTGGAGAGGTTGTGGAGAAATAGGAACACTCATTCATTGCTGGTGGAAATGTAAAATGATGCAGCTGCTGAGGAAAACAGTTTGGCGGTTCCTCAGAAAGGCGATTGGAAAATTATCATATGGCCCAACATTCCCACTTCTAGGTATATCTCTCTCTCTTTCAGTTTTTTAGATTTATTTATTTATTCTCCCCTCACTCCCATCGCCTGCCTCATTGTCTATAGCTCCCTGTCTGCTCGCTGTGTGTTCCTCTGTGTCCGCTTGCCCTCTATTCAGGCAGCATTGGGAACCAATTCTGGGACATTATGGAGTGGAGGGAGGCTACTCAATCTCCCGTACCACCCCAGCTCTCTGTTCTGTTGCATGTCCCATAGTCTCTCCTATGTGTCTCCTTTCGTTGCACAAGCCTGCTGTGCCAGCTCTCTGTGCGGGCCAGCAGTCCTGCGTGAGCCAGCTTGCTTTTCACCAGGAGGCCCCAGGAATCAAACCCTGTACCTCCCATAGAGTGGATGGGTGCCCAATTGCCTGAGGCACATCCACTTCCCATATATCTGTCTTAGTTTGCCAAAGGCTGCCAATGCAAAAATATCAGACACATGTTGGCTTTTATAATAGGAATTTTATTTGCGGTAAAAGCTTACAGTTCTCAGGCTATGAAATGTCCAAATCAAGGCAACAACAGAGATGTTTTGTCACTAAAGTCAGCTACTGGTGAACCTGGCATCCTGCAACATGGTAAGGCCAAATGGCAGCCAATCACTGCCAAGGTCTCTGCCTTCACCTCAAGGCTCACTGTCTCATGGAGCTCAGCTGTAGGTATTCAGGCATATGGCTTGTCTCTTTCCAGGCCTCCTCTCTCAGCCTCAGCTGCTCCAGTTTCTCCCTGAGCCTAGCTGTGGGCAATCAGCTATATGGCTCATCTCTTCAGCTTTGGGCTTCTCTGTGGGCTCAGCCTCTTGGGGGCTTAGTGCCTCAGCTTCAGCTGCTAGCAACCCTTGAGCCCTCTCCCTCCCATGGCCAGGTCAAAATGGCAGAGCTCCCTTTTCTGTGTGTCTTCTTTCTCTCTACCTCCATTTATATAAGGCTCCAGTAAGAGGGCAAACACCCAACCTGGGTCACACCACACTGACATTATCCAATTAAAAGCAATCTAATTTGGGAGCAGATGTAGCTCAAATGGTTGTGTGCCTGCTTCCCAAGTATAAGGTCCTGAGTTATAATCCCTAGTACCTCCATAAAATAAAATAAAAAAAGCTATCTAAGTAATTGATCTAATCAAGTTCCTTTAAACAAATCTAAAGCAATAAAAGGATCTCACACCCAAAGTAATGGGTTAGTTCAAAAATATAATCTTTTCTGGAGGGGATTCATCAAATTCAAACAAATTGTCATAATACCCAAAAAACTGAAACCATGTACTCGAACAGATATTTACAGATATTTCCACTAATATTCATAGCAGCATTATTATTACCCAAAAATGGAAGAACAGATGAATGGATAAAGTGTGAAGGAATATTCTTCATGTGTGTAGAGGAATGAAGTTCTGCTAACATGCTCCCTCCCACAGCAGGACTTGCTCTGCTACTTCTAACTAGGTTCTTCCCCACTCCCTGCTACCCATCAGCTAACTCTTAGTCAACATTTAGGACTCCATCAACATGTTACTTTATCAGAGGGGCTTTACCACTTCTTCATGACTGGGCTAGTATCCCACTGTTTTCTAGCAATCATTAGTTCTCTTGGCTATCACTTTAATACTAAATCCATTCTGTCTCTCTCCCTAGACTAAGCTGCTAAGGACAGGTATGACCATGGCTGTCTTGTTCACCACTGAGCCCCACACTGCCTGAAAGCTCTGATACTCCACAGCTGCCCACTCTGCCGGGGCCCTCATCTATCTGTGCTTTCCAGTAGGCAGTCTACATCAGCGCTTCTCGATCTTTAATATACATGAGTCCCTAGGGGAGCCTGTGAATATGTGAATTCAGATTAAGGCAGGTCTGGAGGTTCTGCATTTCTAAAACACTCCCTCATGATGCCAATGCTCCTGGTCTATGGACCACACTGATAAAATAAATGAGGTTCAAGTTGGTCCCATTGAGAAGTGAATGACCATGGAGCCAGGACGATGTTGGGCACGGAATTTGTCTCACTTTTCTCCAGGTGCCCATGTTAAAGGAGCAGTAATGCTGTCTCTGCCCAGCAAATTGATGCAGGATAATGGTCTTAAACGGTCCCATACATTAGCCAGTTTCTGACGCTACTCAGAGGGTTTCAGTAACAAACAAGTCGCTTGAAAGAGACTGAAGAACTTGAAGCTAATTTAGCTCGTACATATAGAATGCATTTTCTGATCCAAACACTTCAGCTGAGCCCACAATGAGGGCTATTAACAGAGTGGAAAATTTCTCTTTGAAACTGAAGCTCCTGAATTTTAACACAGAACTCCCAAAGTGAAATGCTTGACCAGAATCAGGCACCCCAACATCACAAGGACAGTTGAACTATATCTATATTTACTGAAGGGAAGTTCAACCAGTGGCACTCCCACAAGAACATGAAGTAATATTGTTTGGAGATTAAACTATTTATAAATCTTTTCCATATTGATGCTTCATTGCATATTTAAGCTGTAGAACATAATTTATGAGATAAACTGGGTTTTTGGAATAAAGTTGAGGACTGCGTTAAACATTTTGTCAAATGATAAATGGAGACTGCAGAACCATGGATTATGTGGTCTCCTAACTTACAAGAGTTTACCCCTTCTCTCCTGGTACCACACATTCTTCTTCTCCTCTGGATTGTAAAGTCCTGAGACCATGTTGTACTGAGCATAAATGCCTACAAAATGCCCATTTATATGGAGAGTTTTATTAGGAATTGTTTTGGGTTCAAGAGTAGTCAGCTTACCTTGGCTTTTCTGTTGTTTATTTCTCCAAACTCTGCTGTATGTGCTGTTGATGAAATTCTTGAAATTTAGGTCAAAATTGAAATTAAGTTTTCTTACACATTCCCCAAACAAAATCAGCTCCCTCCATAAGTGATTCTAACAATGTGTTCGCTATAATTCATTAATTGAGTTATAAGAAACCAGCTACAAACTGATTGGACGTGAATTCTCTCAGTATGGTACTTCTTAGATGCCCCAAAGCTTCTTAAAATACATAGAATCATGTAGCATACATCTTATGAAATATTTATGTATATTCTAGAACAAAACAATTTATACAATTTAATGTCTTATTTATTCCATCATCACATAAGTTTGTAGAGCAGGCAGAAGAGTTAAGTCAAGCAGCTTCTGAAGAAAGAACAAAGTAAATATAGAAGACATATTGCTCATTCTGTCCAAGTCTGTCTTTCAAACACCAGAGCCCTTAACTTTCAAGTCTATTTGTGGCAAGAAAGTTTTGGAGGCCTCTAAATTTGGAGACCCTGAGTATTTGGGTGTGTTTGCTGAATTAATGCGAACCAGTTAGGCAATGTCTAGATTGCTGTTTGTCAAACAACTAGCTCCTCACTGTACTGTCAGGCAGGAGAGATCTTGGTAATCAACCCCATGTCTGATGCCTTCTGAAACTGTGCTTAAGGCCTCTGTTTGTTTTGGTTCTGAACACTGTCCAAGAGATGAGTCTCCTAGACCTTGGGGCATCAGGAATCAGCAACATAACATAGTCACTTGGGTTGATGGACTCCAGAGCAAGAAATGGAGAGAGGGAAATGGATTAATTCCAGCATGTAGACATTTGAATCAGTGAAATTAAATGCAATATAAATGTTTGTCTGGTTTCAAACGAAAATACAATGAGCCATCACCTACTGGTCATCATGTAAGTCCATGCCTATTCTAGTAGTTAACTATTGTCACTTGAGTCAGGGGCGTAGTGAGTAATCCTACATGTGATACACTTTTTTTTTTATTATTTTTTTTAATTTTTCTTAAAAGATACTTAGATTATATAAATGTTATACAAAAAATATAGGGATTCCCATTTGCTCCACCTCCCACACCTCCCACAACATCCCACATAAACATCCTTCATTAGTGTGGCATATCACCTGCAATTGATATATACATCCTGGGGCTTTGCCATTAAGCATGGACCATAATTCACATTGTAGATCACACTCTCTCCCATACAGTTCTGCATGTTATATGATGATATAAAATGGCCTAAATTTCTTATTGCAATTTCACTCAGGACAAATCTCAAGTCTCAAAAAAGCCCCTGTATTACAACTGCTTTTCCCTTTCCCTTCTCCCAGAACATCCAGTGACTGCTGACTCCACATTAATGTTGCAATATCTTCCGTTGCTTGAATCACAATATGTCTATAATAGAATACCAGTAAGTCCACTCTAGCCCATAGCTCTTCCCCCAATCCTGAAGAGTCTGGGATGGTGATGTCCACTCCATCTCTTTATAGGGAAATGAAAAATAATGATATGTTTAAATGTAAGAGATAGGTCCCCAGGAGCAAGCTTCTAGGGAGTGTGTGAATGTTCATCCTGTCATAATATGTTGTATCAGTGGATGGAGAACCACATAATGAGTGGGAAAGTGTTGGACTTCCATCTTTGGGAGGACCAATTCGTTCAGAAATAGATAGGCGAGGGACTCTAAAGAGCAAGGGTGGTTCCTAATAGGGGAGGACAAACCAGTAGGTCAAGACCTCTTGTTGCAAGTAATTATGAATCTTGTGATCCAATGACTCAAGCCAGGGGGTCATCCTGGCCCCAGTGGGATGGAGAGGGAGGAACAGAATAGATCAAACAGAGGGTGTATAGTGGTCAGTGGAAATGTTCTTCGTTACTTTACAGTGATGGACACAGAACACAGTAAATATTATCAAAATTTATAAAAGTGTACGGTCTAACATGTGGTACACATTTGAAGTCAGTGTAACAGTCACCTTCCTTGTTCACCATAACAAAATTGTGATGGTCACTCCTACTGCGACTTTGATTCATTTTAATAAATGTAAAATCTAGTGGCAACCATTAACAGGTGTGACTTATTTTCATCAGTACATAAACTTTATGAATCCAAACTTTTTTTTAATCGTAAATGATAATGCAGTTCTTGAAAAATTATGCTTTCGTTTTCTGATGTTCTTTCAACCACCTTGACAGATATATAAATTTCCTTAGGTTCTTTCCTCTTTCATGTAGTTGTCTGCTCCAACACTCTTTAAAATCATGAGGAAAAAGGCTATCTAAATTTAATTCCTATCCACCCCACCCTCTTCTGTACTTTCTCTAAGTGACCACAAAATTTACTTTTACCTCTCTGAAGAAGAACTTTTTTTTTTTTTTAAAGATTTTATTTATTTATTCATTTATCCCCCCCTTGCTGCTTGTGCTCGCTGGGTCAGCTAACCACGCCGTGCGGGCGGGCTTGCCTTCACCAGGAGGCCCCGGGAACCGAACCCAGGGCCTCCCATATGGTAAACGGGAGCCCTACTGATTGAGCCACAGCCACTTCCCTGAAGAAGAACTTAAATGGCTCTTCCTATTCACCCTGTTCCTTCCAAAGAAGTCTTACCAGTGAGTCTTTATTCCCATCACACCCCATAGTCTCATGACTGCGAATTCCCATGTATTTTTCTCAACAGTAATGGCAAGAACAGAGCTGATAACAATATGAAAAATGGAAGCTTCATTTAAAACTATTTTGCTCACAATCCTTCACACTGCCCTTTTCATGAGGTGATTTCAGCTAAATTAAACTTGCAGAGCTCAAAAATACAAAATTGATTGCATTAGTTCCCAATAAAATTAGTGATTGATCTATTACTTCCAACTGGCAATAGCCAATCCAGTAATTGAAGAAGAAAACAAATGGTTAGCTTAAGTTCCAGCTAGCTACTTTTTTGGGGGTGGGTTGAGGGCACTAAGAAAATAATGGACTATGCGATTAACACCTTGAATGCTCACATAAATGAAATATGTCTAACTGCACGGAACACACATGCTTCGATAAAGGAAGGCTAACAAAGCCTAAACTTTTCATTTCACAATGATATTTCCTGATTCTCTCCCTGCTGCTGGAATTGAAAATTTTCAGAGTCCACAAATACAGCATTCAGACTTCCTAAATCTAGAAAAAAGGACCTCAGAGGTGCAATAGGTCTGGACCCAAGATGTTTTCTGGTGACAAATGGGAAGTGATGTCTCTGCAATGGTCTGTCAGTTTTCAGACTTAACCGGAATGACCTTAAGCTCTCCATCATCTCCAAGCTATTTTCTGTAGCATCTAACGTAGGACAAAAAACCCCACTTATCTCTAATATACATAATTTCCTTGACTGGGGTTTGTGGTGGAGGGGGTCGGGGATTATAAAAGCAACAACCATAGTAGTTTTGCTCAGCATAAAAATGGCTTTCTAATTTGGTTTAACAACAAAGACATGTGCAAACTGTAGGGAGTGAATCCTGCCTCTACCTAAAATTCATCTGGGCTGGCTTTTCATGAATGGGAGTATTTCCCATGATATAAGTTAATTAAGCTCTATAAAAAAATGAAGGAGCTCCTTTCACTACGAGTAGTATAAGAGCTTCCTCTAAGAATCCAGGAATGCCCACATCCCATACCCTTCCCAGAATAGAATAGGAATATTTTTTCTTTCTCACCACTACCAAAAACTCCACACATTCAGACACATACACATACATATCCATCATCAAGAAAGTTTTTTCTCACTATGACTATAGAATCCAAGAATCCAGCCTCCTCCCCCCCCGCCCCCAGTTTCAAAGACAATAATTAACTGTGTAGATCTAGTCTCAATATACTATATAAAGCTCCTATCTTGTTTCACAGAATGAAGGGGCAGGGACAATGTAGTGGGAAATCATATAGGAATTTTTTTTGTCTTCAGTCCAATCTACTAGGCAATGTTCTTAGGTCCAGGGACTGGGAGAGGTTCTGTTGGCACAATATGATGGATGACCTGATGGTCCCAGACCACTGTGGTAAGGAGGGGGTGATTGAGCAGGGAACAAGTAGCATCTCTCATGAAGTCTTTGTGGACTTGCCTTCTAACACTAGAAGAGAAAAAAAAATTGGGGCATGGTAAAGACCAGAGGAAAAAACATATTAAAGGTCTGGAGAAGAAAGTGAACCTAACTCGTTCAAGGCACATTTTCTTCACTAAATGTATAGGCTCATCACCAGCAGAGCAATGATGCTCTCCACAGACAAAAGTGTCTATCATCCATTCTGGTCTTCTGTTTTTATAGATGAAGAAATAGTGGCTATACTGAGGTAGTGATATGGGTCAGAATTGGCACCAAATCATGGCAAAGATCAAAGTACAGGTCTCTTGCCTGGTATCTTTCACCCTACAGCAAGTTGCATTTGGTATAGGGGTTATTTACGTAATGTGTACGCTGCTCCCTTGTGGAAGAACGCAGGAACGCCAGACTCAGAATTTCCACCCAACACCAAAATTTCTCCTCTGACAGGGACAAAGCTGGTTGTGGGTCACTCCCAGGAACAGCAAGATGGTCAACAGTCTGCATTGTTTCCATCAGGAGTAGAAGGAAATTTTCCTTTCAGATGAGATAAAGCATTCTGTTGAAGAGAAGACCCAGCAGCCCACTGCTCCCCTGCCCTGATCCCTGATTATAGGATTCCATTTCACACTTACACCTCAGAAAAGCAGAGTCCAGCACAGCAAGTGAAAAGTATTCACTGAAATAGGCCAGGAAGGGAATACTAGGAGTGGGAAAACAGGATTGTGCAAGGTAAGGCCCATGGATCCAAGACAAAACCCTGACTGAGACCACCTGGACCTAGCCCACACTAAAAACTGGCCCAGAAAAAAAAAAAAAAAAAACTGGCCCAGGGGGGAAGGTGCCCTGATAGCCACTTTGTAAGGTTAGGATCGGGCCACCACTCAAGTCTACATCAGAAGTTTCAAGGAAAAATGAGGAAAACGAGCACAGCCATGGTTGAAAATCATCCTGGCAACTAACCAGCCCATTTGGTCCCTCCCTGCAGGGTCAGCAATAACCCTAGAAAGATCTAAGTGAAATAAAGCTTATCCAACCACATGGTCCTTAGCCTAGAACAGTCATTATTTTGGGTGTTGAACATGAATCTTAGCCACATTCTGAGAGCCCTCACAACCCCAAGAAGGACAATGGTCTTAAGAGATGTTTGATTTGTGGTGGCTGGACCTGAGCCTCAAGGTGTTGCAACACCTACTCTCCAGTTCATTGAACTTACCCCGGACAACTAACAAGGAGGGTGATGATGGACAACTACCATACCAAGGAACCAAGAGAGCCTACAACTGCAAGCAAGAGAGTCCCATCCATCAGCCATATGGGACTGATATGTAATTGAAGCTCCCTCTCAATTACAGGTGGAGTGGGCTTCACCATTGTACAATACTCAGGATTGGAGAATGAACTATGGACTAGAGTGGAATTACTGGTATCTTCCTATAGGGTTATTTTGATTCTAGCAGTGGAAGAAATTTTATCAATGATGTGGAGGCAGTGGCCACTGGAGGTTCTGAGGTCAGGGAGAGGGAAAACAGGTATAATACAGGGGCATTTTCTAGACCTGGGAATTGTTTTGAATGACATTGCAATGACAGATACAGGCCATTATATATTTTCCCATAACCTACAGAATTGGGTGGGAGAGAGTGTTAACTACAATGTAAACTTTAATCCACATTTGGTGGCAATGCCCCAAAATGTGTTCATCAATTGCAATGAATTTACCTCACTAACAAAGGATGTTATTAAAGTGGGAAATGTGGGAGGTGTGGGGATCAGGTGTGGTAATCCATTATATATTTTATTTGACATTTGTGTAATCTAGGAATCTTTAAAAAAATTTTTTTTAACTAAAAATGAATACATAAATAAAATTAAAAATATTTCAGGTTTTCTTTTAAGATGATGTATCTTTTATGTAGGTTGTTGGCAGTGCAATACTGTAGAAACTATTTTATCAGTAAAGTGTAAAATGAAAAAAAAATTTTGCCTTTTCACTTTTAAAGTTTTTTTTATTGTTATACGTCATATAATTAAAATTACAACAAAATATAGCAAACAGAATAATATATATAAAAATCACTTAGCAAGTTAACATACAAGTAAATAAATATTATCTTTAGAAATTTAGGAAGGTCCTTTCTATTTGAATAAAAGTATACTCTATGGAAGCTAATGTGGATCAAGGGATTGGACTACCATCTACCATATAGGATATAAGGGTTCGATTCCCGGGGCCTCCTGGTGAAAAGCAAGCTGACCTGAGAGGACAGCTGGCCCAGGTGGAGTGCTGGACGGCATGGAGTGCTGGCCCACATGTAGAGATGGCTAAGCAAGATGAGACAACTAAAAGAGACACATAGGAGAGATAATGAAACAGGCAGCACATCAGAGAGCTCAGGAAGTACACATAATTGAGTAGCCTCTTTCCACCCCAGGAGGTCCCAGGATCTGTATCCAATGCCACCTAAAGAGAAGTCAAGTAGACACAGAGAGCAGACAGTGAGCACAAAACAACAAGGGGTGTAGAAATAAATAAATAAACAAATCTTCACCAAAAAAAAGTATATTCTCTGGAACTTGGAAAGAATTTTGTCAATACTGAGAGCTAATTCAGAGGACAAAAAGAGAAAGTGAGGGCGATATGTTCAGTGATTTCCTGAGATGAAATGCCTGTTCATTCCAAAGAGGAAGTGACCTTGAAAAACTTCCTTCTGTGTCCCACATTTAAAGTTGGTGGAAGTCCAGGTCATTTCAGGTTCTCCTGGATCCACTGGCTTCAATGACACTAAGATGGAGAGCAGAGCTGGTGACAACTCCTGGCAACTAGGAAGGCCTGTGTGTAGACAAGAGAGCAGCACTGTTTAAATCTCTAATGCACCCTCGATGGAGTGATCTCCCAGTAGCTTTGGAGCCACACACAGGGTTGGGCAAATTACCTTGCGCTTTGGTTGTTCTCAGGACCCAATCATGTGTCACCAGTATTTTTAGCATCTTCACCATTACCTCTTCTTTTTGGAAGGGTTTTCATCTCTCTTGCTCTAGTTCATGGACCAATAAAGCATTCAGCATTGCTTTCTTTCCCTTGACCTTTCTGTAGGTATCTACAAGGCTGGAGACTGTTAAAGTCTCTTTTTCATGCCTGGCATCCTCTAAGGATGCCTCAGTCTCTTTATACTCCTCTGAGCATCACTCAGCTAGTCAAGGAGTGACATTTCTCTTTAACCAGTGCAGTCAGTGTGTCTGAAAGCTGCTTTTCACATTTCTATAAAGTCCTCTTCTCAGAGCCTGCACTCTTTTGAGTAGCAATAAGAGACTCAACAATGAACAAAGGGAGGTGGTCAAACCACTGTTTCCCAATGCAGACTGTTGTCGAAATTCGACTCTGAACTCATATCATCAGGAAGTAGCTCCAGCACCCCTCTCCCAGCCTCCTGAGGATCAAACCAAAGGAAAGCTCCAGAGAAGTATTCAGGCCCTTCGTGGCCCTGGAGTCACAGGGCCCAAACTAGTAACCATGGATCCAACAGTCACAGAAAATCCCACAATTCTACCAGGAACCCAGCAGTAACTGTCAACTTGAACAGAGCATCCGCAACATCCAACCCATTCTCTCCATACCAATCTCCGTTGCCGCTGCCCTGCTGTGGCCATCACCATCCTCAGCCTTGAATCGCCATCATTGTCACCTCAGTTCTCCCTGCTGTGCCATTTAACAAAAACAGCACAGCCTCTCTCCGCTTAAATTCAATTTCATCTGGTGCCAGTGACCCTCAATGTCTCACTCATGGTAGCCTTAACCCAGGATCCCTGTGTACATCACGTCCAGCCTGGCACACTCTGATATCAGCCTGGCCTTAAATGCCCCACTCCCATGCCCGTTTTAGGGCCGTAGCTGTCCATTCATCCTCCAAAGCTATTCCCTAGTTGCCATCATTGCTCAGATTTCCCTCCCCGGGGGTCCTCCCCAGAGCTCTCCTCCCGAGAGAGACCCCTTCCAATGCCCATCACTCCTGCCCTTCCTGGGCATTCTTGGCATCACCCTCTAATTCCTCTGACAAGCTATGTGTTGTATTTAATTTTCTTGTTTCTGATCTGCCCTTTTCCTCTCAAATATCAGTTTTTAGAGGATTGAGCCTTACTTTCTCCTCTTCACTGCTCAACCTCCAGGCCCAAGCCCAGTTATTTTCAACTTTGAGGAGTTACCCCCGCCATTCTCATGGCGCTTTAAATGGGATTTCCTCCAATGCATCTCCCCACTTCCTCAGACTGGAACATGCTCCTTCCCTATCCCTGCCATTAATTACCTCCCATTTGTACGCATTGTCTGGCATAGTAAAGTTATTTGCAACTGATTAGACTTATCCTTGGAATACTGACTTTTCCCTGGGGATAGAAATGTGAGTGTGTCCTGAGGTGTGTCCTTGGGTAAGTGGCAGTGTGGAGAAGGGTGATGTGCCAGCTTACCCTCAATTGCCGCTGGGTTCTTTATTCTTGCTTAGAAAATTCATCTTCCAGCACGCTTTCAATGGAATGAACCCATCACTGTGTGAATTTATCATTGAAAAAAGTAGCCATTATTCTCTTATAAAATATTGAATGTTAAT
This sequence comes from Tolypeutes matacus, assembly GCA_026826555.1. Taxonomy (NCBI): domain Eukaryota; kingdom Metazoa; phylum Chordata; class Mammalia; order Cingulata; family Chlamyphoridae; genus Tolypeutes; species Tolypeutes matacus. Next base: position 1,254,388 of record JAKSZT010053947.1, on the reverse strand, counting down.
AAATTAAATTGTCACCACTAAATATACTGCATATTTTCCACCCAAGACAGATATATCACTTCCTTGATTTTTTCACTGATCCATATTAGATTATGAAAAAAAATTTTACTTTGACTTGTAACTTAAGTCTTTGGGAACACGCTCTCATTCTGGTTAATTAATTTTGCCAAAGGTAATGGAAGTCTTCTACATGATCTTCCTATGAGGGATAGAGGCCATGATGAATTGCATCAAAGTTGATAAAAGTGTGTGGTCAAAATATAAACCATAATGTAAACCATTGACCATGGGCGGTAGCTATGTTTCAATATTTGTACATCAATTCTAACAAACTTGCAATCCACAAATAATATGTTATTAATAAGAGAAGGTTAAGGGGGAAGATGTTGGGTAGGTAGGAGTCCCCTGTATTCAGTACCTTACTTTTCTGTAAAGTCTTAAATCCTCTTTTAGGACAAAATGAAAAAAGTAAGACAATGGGGCAATAAAATTAAGAAATTTCATTGTACATATAGGACAACAGACCTTACCATGAAGAAAGGCAAAAAAGACAAAAACAATTTTTAAAATATTTTTTCATTATTTGTTACTATCTCCAATTTTTATTTTTTAATTTATTTTTATTATTTTAAATTATTTTGTATTTAATTTATTAATTTTAAAACTATCATATTATTTCATTTTCTTATTAATTGTATTTGGTTATTTATATTGGCTTCATTTTTAAAGAAGTTTTGGATCTGAGAAGGTCTACAACTGTGGAAAGGGAGGATCATTGTTACAGGGTGGCTTCTAGGTGGGATAAATGGGAGGAAGCTCACACAAACAAACATAAAAAGAGTAGAAATGTGTTCAGATTTTCATGGAGCATCATCATGGTGGGTAGAGATTCACACAATAACCAGGAAAATCAAATTCCCATGCTGTGGAGCTCTACCATATTCTCTAATGGATCAGCAAGAATACCCTGAGAACAGGGTCAATGACTAGTGAAGGAGGATGGTCCATGAACAGGCCCTTGATGTTGATGACTATGCATATGAAAATGTACTATTGAAACTGAAACTCAGCCTAGTAATACAGGGTGCCTAAGAAGTGGCTCCTGGGAGCCTCCCTGTTTCAAAAATGTGGCCTGTTTCTAAGCCAAACTCAGCATATAAATCTTTTACCTTCACCCCAGCATGGGACTTGAACCCAGGGATAAGTTTCCCCAGCAACAAGAAGTTATTTACCAAGCACCAACTAGCAATGCAACTGGAAAAAGACCTTGACCAAAACCAGGAAAAGGTAAAGACTAGTGAGATTATATGGCTAAGAGACTTCAAAGTGAGTCAGGAGGTCATTCCAGAGGTTATGCTAATGCATGTCTTAGCAGGTTCTCATTAACTGCCAAAGTAGATACTACCCTAAATAGTTGGGATCCTGTGAGTTCTGAAAACATCCAAACACCACAGTCAGGGAAGATAGCTCAGGAGTTTTGTACCTAGACAGTGTGTCTACTTTGGATTTTATGCTTCCCACTGTGACAGGGTTGGACTCAGTTGTGGTTTGCCATCGCATGACTCTTCTGTCCTTCTATTTGAAACTATAATTAGTACTAGTGTTGGTATGTGTAAGTCCAAGGCACGTAAATCTTTGGGCTGTCCATATGCAAGCGGGGCCCTAAATCTCAACAGAGTTGCAACACCTACTCTCCAGGTCTTTGTTCTCACCCAGGACAAATAAAGAGCAGGTTGATGATGGAAAACCACCATACCAAAGAACCCGAGATTCTACATCTACAAGCAAGAGAGTCTATCCACGGGGTCCATGGGATCAAAGCTCCCTCTCAGTTAAAGGTGGAGTGAACATCTCCAGCCCACAGTCCTCAGGATTAGGGAATGAACTATGGAACAAGTGTAGATGTGCTGGAATTCTACTATAGATATATTGTGATTCCAGCAGTGGAAGAAATTATATCATTGATGTGGAGGCAGTGGCCACTGGAGGTTCTGAGGCAGGGAGATGGAAAAATGGGTGTAATCTGGGGGCGTTTTCAGGGCATGGGAATTGTCCTGAATGACATTGAAAAAACAGATGCAGATCATTACATATCTTGCCTTAACTTACAGAATTGGGTGGGAGAAAGTGTAAACTACAATGTAAACTTTAATCCACATTAGTGGCAATGCTTCAAAATGTGTTCATCCATGGCAATTAATGTACCTCACTAACAAAGTAAGTTGTTAATGTAGGAAAATGTGGGAGCTGTGGGCATATGGTTATCCCCTATATATTTTATGTCACATTTCTGTAATCTAAGTGCCTTAAAAAATTATTTTTTATTAAATTAAATAAATTAAAAAAGTAAATTAATTTTCAGGTTTTCTCTTTAAGGTGATGTGTACTTCGTATATTGTAGGTAGATGATGGTGCAATACTATGAAAGTAATTTTATCAGTAATTGTAAAATGCATAAAAAATTTTTCCTGAGTACTGTTGTGGCAACGGATGTAGGCCACGTTAAATCAGCACACACCACTCAGAACTGAGTGGGAGAGTGTGGTCTACAGTGTAAACTGTGGTCTATGGTTGGTGGCAAGGCTCCAGGATGTGTAAGTTCATTGAGGGTGGTGGGCCACACTGTGGGAGATGTTTGTGTGGGATGTGGTGGGAGGTGTGGGAGGTGGGCAACATGGGAATCCCAGTGGGTTCCGTGTAATATTTTGGATAATCTAAGCACCTCTTAAAATATATGTATATATATATATATAAAAATAACATTTTTGTAAGCAAATACACATATATGCATATATATTTATATATCATTTTGCAAATGTTTGTATGTATTGTGAGAATTTTGATTTTTACCCATAATAAAAAATAAATTAAATAAATAAAAAAATAAAATGTAGGGAATTATAGCCTCAAAAAAAATTTTTTTTCCTTTTCACTTTTTAAATTTTTGTATTGCTTTACTTCATAAAAGGTCAAATTACAATAAAATATTCAAACAGAAATAATAATATAGACAAAAATCACTAATCAAGTTAATGTATAAGTAAACAAACATTATCCTTTGAAATACTGGAAGATCCTTTCCATTTGATTAAAAATATACTCTCTGAAACTTGGAGAGTATTTTGTTTATGCTGTGAGATAATTCAGAGGCCAAAAGAGAAAGTAAGGGCCAAATATTCAGGGTTTTCCCAAGAAGGGATACCCTGTTCATTTTAAAGAGGAATTGACCATGGTGAATCTGCCTTCTGTGTCTCACGTTTAAAGATGGTGGAAGTCCAAGTAATGTCGGGTGCTCCCGGATCCACTGGCCTCATTGACACTCATATGGGAGACAGAGTAGTTGACAGTGCCCAGCAGCTGGGAGGCCTGAGTTGAGAAAAGATAGCAGAACTTTATAAATCCCCAGCCCATGCTCAAGGGAGTGACTCTCCCGGGAGGGTTGGAGCCACACACAGGGCTGGGAAAATTACCTTGTTCTCAGGACCTCATCAAATGTTTCCAGGGTTTTTCCCATCTTCACCGTTGTTTCTTCTAGTTGGAAGGGTTTGCATCTCTCTTGCTCAGTTCACAGACCAATAAAGCGAAATCTCCTTTCAGCATTTCTTTCTTTCTCTTGGCCTTTCTGTGGATATCTATAAGACTGGAGATTATTAAAATCTCTTTCTCTTGCCTGGCATCCTCTAGGGAGGCCTCAGTATCTCCATACCCCTTGTGAGCAACACTCATCTGGTCAGGAAGGTGATATTTCTTCTTAATCAGTGCAGCCAGTGTGTCTGCAAGCTGCCTTTCCCATCTACTATGAAGTAGTCTTCTCAGAGACTGCACTACTCTGAGTAGCCATAAGAGATCCACCAATGGAACAAAGGCAGGTGTATACACCAATGGTTCCCACTGGAGTCTGTGGTGGACCCTGTGGTCTGAACCCATATCATCAGGCACCATCTCCATCATCCCGGCTCCCAGCTTCCCAGGGATCAGCCCAAAGGAAAGTTCATAGGTGGACACAACCCCTTCATGGCCTTGGAGTCACCACAGGGCTCTGCCAAGTAACCACATATCCTCCAAGCACAGCTAACCCCAGAATTCTGCTTGGAACACAGCAGCAACTGACAACTTGAATGGGAACCAGCAAGTATAGCAGTTTGGCAGTTTGATATAGATATAATTCCAAAATATTTATTGCATTATGCTTAGAAACTGGTCTGTTCATCTGGGCATGATTAAGTTATGATTAAGAATTTGATTGGGCCATGTCATTATGACATTGAGCCCCGCCCCTTGGTGGGTGTGATATCAAAGATAAAGACATGGCAAAGTACAGAGTTGGAGGTTTTTGATGTTGGAGTACTGATGGTGAGATTTAATGTTGGAGCCCCAGGAAGTGAACACACAGAGGAGCTTGGTCGTGAGAAAGGGAGAAGGCTCTTGGAAAAGAGAAGAGCCGTTCGACTGACAGTTCACACCTGGCCTTGTGCAGAGAACTAAAGGCTAGAGAGCGTCATAGTTTACAAGTGATCTTGAGGAGGAAACAGTGGAGCTAAGTCCAGAGAGAAACTGAGCCCCAGGAAGAGAGGAACCCAAGAAGCCTGAACCCTCACAGATGCTGGCAGCCATCTTGCTCCTACACGCGTCTATAGACTTTGGTAAAGTAAGTAACTTACACTATATGATCTGGTAACTGCAAGCTTCTACCCCAAATAAATGCCCTTTATAAAAACCAACCAATTTCTGGTATTTTTTATCAGCACTTCTATGACTAACTAATACAGAATTTGGTACTGAGGAGTGGGGAAGTGTTTTTGCAATTACCAAATTGTTGGAACAGTTTTATAAATGGGTAAGGGGCATTTACTGGAGGAATTGGGAGACGCTTGGTAGAAAAGACCTACAGTGATTTGAAGAGATTGTTGACAGTAATATGGATGCTAAAGAGACTTTTTATGATGCCTTAGAAGTGAATGATGAAACTATTATTAGAACTGGAGGAAAGGTGATGTGTGTATTAAAGTTGCAGAGAACTTAGCAAGATTAACTCCTTGTGTATTCTTGAAGACAGAATTTGAAAATTGCAAACCTGAGAATTTAGCTGAAGAACTTTCCAAGGTAACCTCGGAGAATGCAGCTTGGCTTCTCCTTGCAGATTTCAGCAAAATGCTAGATGAGAAGCTCAGAACTGAATTATTGGGCACAAAGAAAAAAGAAACTGATTCTGGAAATTCCAAGCCTCTAGAAATCAAGCTCCCAGATGATAGGGCCCCATTTGAAAACTTAACTAAACTTGGACCTTGTAAATCAGGATTGAAGATGCAGTTAACTCAGAAAGACTAGTGGAAAGTCTTAAGGTCTGATGGCTTGGACACCTGCTTCTTGCATGCCAAACGAACAAAGTTTTTGAGAGTGCTGTATGAACAAAACCACTCTCGTCTTGGACTAAAAGTCACATGGAAAGGAAAGATTGACAGAGAAACAGCTTTAAGAAGAAAACCATGGAAGCTGAGATCTGGAATTAAGACATCACCTTGGGCCAAGAGAGGAACCCACCCATGTGTACAGACAGGGTAAGTTTGCCCCAGCAGTTCAAGAGGTTGGATGTTCCCACTGGATATTCTGGGTGAATTTTGCCTCCCCAGGATGCAGAGAGGGTGGAACACATTCCTCAAGGATTAGAGCAGTGAAGGTCAGCATTCCATAGGTCTGAGAGGGGTGCACCTGTCCCCCATGGATTAGGATAGGCCAGGTGGTCAACTTGTTGTTCTGAGAGGGTTGAGCCTATCTGCCAAAATTTAGCGGAATGTTGTCTTCACATCACTGTACTAGGGGGTTAAGAGGCTAACCCAAAGATTGGATAATATGTGGCAATCACTCCAATGCTTTGTAGGGTGAAGTCCTTAGCTTGGTCAATACACAGATGCTTGATTAGGGTAGAACCAAGAAAATGGCCTTTGGGCAAGCCTGAGCAAAGGGCCGTCCCCATGTGGCCCCTAGGAAGAAGAACCATTGTATTAAGAATTACTCTCAGGGTTTGAAATTGAATGGAGGATGCCCTGCAAGTTTACTGAACTGTAGAGGACCCATGACTCATGTTTAACTCCCAATTTCTCCTTATAATAATGAAAATGTTTATCCTTTGTCTTTCCATTTGTGTATTGGAAGTAGTTAAATGGTTTTGTAAGTTTCCGATGTTTACAGCAGATGGGATTTTGCTTGAAGACAAACTGTATTTCTTTAAAGTGATTATGGTATGATTTTGTAGCTGCATTTTTAATGATTTAAAGTTTTTTTTAATATTGTAATGGATTTTTGGATTTCAGAGGGTGGAGTGTAGCAGTTTGGTAGTTTCATATAGTTATGAATTCCAAAAATATATATTGAATTGTGCTTGTAAACTGCTCTGGGCATGATTAAGTTATGATTAGGGATTTGATTGGGCCATCTCAGTAAGACATCGAGCCCCACCCCTTGGTGGGTGAAGTCTAAAAGATAAAAGATATGGCAAAAGACAGAGGTTTTTGATTTTGGTGTTCTGATACTGAGATTTAATGCTGGAGCCCCAGGAAGTGACACACAGAGGAGCTTTGCTCATGAGGAAAGAGAGAAGACCCCTGGAAAAGATGAGCCATTCAGCTGACAGTTCAAAGCTGGCCTTGTGGAGAGAGGCAAAGCCTAGAGACCCTCATAGTCTACAGCTGACTTTGTGGAGGAAAAGGAGGAGCTGAGCCCAGAGAGAAATGCAGTCCTGGGAAGACAGGAATCCAAGAAGCCTGACCTCACAGATGCTGGCAGCCATCTTGCTCCTACATATGGCCATAGACATTGGTGAAGGAAATAACTTATGCTTTATGGCCTGGTAACTGTAAGCTTCTACCCCAAAATAATCCCTTTATAAAAACCAACTGATTCCTGGTATTTTGCATCAGCACCACTTTGGCTGACTTCTACAGCAGGTTTCAGAGTATCTGCAACATCTGACCCATTCTCTCCATCCCCACCTCCGCTGCCACTGCCCTGCTCTGCCCATCACCATCCTCAGCCTAGAATCGCCATCATTGTCAACACCAGATTTCTCTTCCATACCATTTGACACACACCACATAATTATCCGCTTCAATTCAAATTCCTCTGCTGCTGGCGACCCTCAATATCTGGATCCTGGAAGCTTTACCCTTTGCTCCCTGTGTAAGTCACTTCATTCCTGGTACACTCTGTTATCTGCCAGGACATCATAGCCAACACACCCATGCCCTTTTTAGGGCCATTGTCTCTGAATACTTCATCCTCCAAAGTATTCCCCAGGTGCCATCACTCCAAAGTATTCCCCAGGTGCCATCACTGCTCAGAGGTCCCCACTCTGGAGCTCCTCCCCAGAGCTCTCTTCCTGAGGGAGACCCCTTCCAATGCCCATCACCCCTGCCCCTCCTGCTCATTCTTGGCATCACCCTTTCCATATCCTGACAAGCTATGTGCTCCATTTAATTATTTTTTCTCTGATCTGCCTTTCGTCTCTCAAATATCAGTTTCTAGAGGTACAAGTTTTGCATTCTCCTCTTCACAGCTCAACCGCTAGGCCCATGCCTAGTTATTTTCAACTGTGAGGAGGAACCCCTTGAATTCTCATGATGCTTTACCTGGCATTTCTCTCCATTGTGAATCCCGACATGCTCAGACTGGAACTTGCTGCCTTTCACTGCCATTAAAATCTCCAGTTTATTCTCATTTTCTGGCATAGGAACACGGTTTGAAACTGACTAGACTTATTCTTGTAATACTGACATTTCCCCGGGGACAGAAATGTGACTGAGTCCTGGGAGGTGTGTTCCTGGGTAGGAGACAGTGTGGAGGAGTGGGTTTCTTTCATTTTGCTCAGAAAATTCATCTTCCAACATGCTTGCAATGGAATAAACCCATCACTGTGTGAATTTATCATTGAAAATTCATAAGCTTTTAATTTCTTATAAAATATTAAATGATAATAAATTAAATTGCCACCACTAAATTCACTGCATATTTTCCTTCCAAGACAGACATATCGCTTCATTTATTTTTTAACTGATCCATATTTAGATAAGGAAAAAAATGTTACTTTGACTTGTAACTTAAGTCTTTTGGGAACACACTCTCACTCTGGTAAATTAATTTTGCCAAGGGCGTCGGAACTGTTCTACATGATCTTGCTGTGATAGATAGAGGCCATGATGAATTGCATCAAAGCTGATGAAAGTGTGTTGTCAAAAGTAAACCACTGTAAACCGTTGACCATTTTTGGTTGCTTTGTTTCTATATTTGTACATCAGTTCTAACAAATTTGACATCTACACATTAAATGCTATTAATAGGAGAAGAATAATAAGGGGGAAAATTTTGTTATGTAGGAGTCTCCTATATTCCGTTTGTGACTTTTCTGTAAAGCCCTAAATTCTCTTTGAGGACAAAATGAAAAAAGTAAGACAATAATACCATAATAGGAAGAAAATGTCACTCTACCTACAGGACAACAAACCTTACACTGAAGAAAGGCAAAATGACAAAATCAATTTTTTAAATATTTTTTCATTTTTTGTTATTATCCTCAATTTTAATTTCATATATATTTTTATTGTTTTAAATTGTTTTGTATTTTATTTAATTTTAAAACTATCATAATTATTTAATTTTATTTTTAATTATATGTGGCTATTTTTATTGGCTTCATTTTTGAAGAAGTTTTGGATCTCAGAAGTTCTACAATGGTGGCAGGAGAGGATCATAGGTATGAGGTGGCTTCTATGTGGGATACATGGGAGAAAGCTCACCTGAACAAATATATAAGGCATAGAAATTTGTTCAGATATAAATGGGGTACCAACACGGTGGTTGGAGATTCACAAAATACCTAAGGGAATATCAAATTCCCATCCTGGGAAGCTCTGCCATATTCTCTAATAGTTCAGCAAGGATTCCCTGAGTATAGACAAGGCCAATGACTAGTGAAGGTGGATGGCCCATGGACGGGCCCATGATGTTGATGACTGTGCATATGAAATTGTACTCTTGAAGTTGAAATTCAGCCTAGTATTACAGGGTGCCTAAAGAGATGTCTCCTGGGAGCCTTCTTGTTGCTTAAATGTGGTGAGTCTCTAAGCCAAACTCAGCATATAATCCCATTACCTTCCCCGAGCATAGGGCATGACTCCCAGGGATGAACTTAACTGGTGAGGAGGAGTTACTACCAAGCACTAACTAGCAATGCAAATGGAAAAAGACCTTAACCAAAAGAGGGAAAAGGTAAAGACAAATGAGTTTATATGGCTAAGAGACTTCAAAGTGAGTCAGAAGATCATTCCAGAGGTTACGCTAATGCACGACTTAGAAGGATCTCATGGACTACCAAAGTAAATGCTTCCCCAAATAGCGGGGTTACTGTGCACTTTGGAGACATCCAGACACTATAGTTGGGCAGATACGTCAGGAGTTTGGGACCTTGTTAGTGGGCCCTACTTTGTAATTTATGCTCCCCAATGTGACAGCATCAGACTCAGTTGTGTTTTCCCTACAAATGGCTCTTCTGTCCTTCTACTTGAAACTATAATTATTACTAGAGTTGGTATGTGTACGTCAAAACATGCAAATCTTTGGGCTCTCCATGTGACAGCTGGACCCTGTATATCAACAGAGTTGCATCACCTAGTGTCCAGTTCATTGGTCTCACCCAGGACAAGTAACAAGGAGGTGATGATGGACAACTACCATTCCCAGAAACCGAGAGATTCTACATGTGCAAGCAGGAAAGTCCATCCTTTGGCCTCATGGGATCGAAGCTCCCTCTCAATTGAGGTGGGGTGGACATGACCAACCCACAATCCACAGGATTGGGGAATGAACAATGGACTAATGTAGACTTACCGGTATTCTACTATAGATATATTATGATTCTAGCAATGGAAGAAATTATATCATTGATGTGGAGGCAATGGCCACTGGAGGTTCTGAGGGCAGAGAGAGGGAAAAACGGGTGTAATCCGGGGGCATTTTCAAGGAATGGGAATCCTCCTGAATGACGTTACAATGACATATGCAGGCCATTAAATATCTTCACTTAATGTAAGGAATTGGGTGGGAGAGTGTGTAAACTACAATGTAAACAATAATCAACATTAGTGGCAAAATCTCCCAAACGAGTTCATCCATTGCAATGAATGTATCTCACTAACGAAGGATGTTGTTCATGTGGGAAAATGTGGTAGGTGGGGGAGCAAGGCATGTGGTAATCCAGTATCTATTTCATGTGATATTTCTGTAATCTAATTATCTTTAAAAATATATTAATTATTTAAAATAAATAAATAAAATGAAATACAGTTCAGGTTTTTGGTTTAAGGTGATGTGTACTTTATGTAATGTAGGTTGATGACTGTGAAATAGTGTGAAAGCTATTTTATCAGTAAATTGTAAAATGTAAAAACAAAAGTTTTGCTTTTTCCCTTTTTAAAGTTTTTTATTGCTATAGTTCATATAATTTCAAATTACAATAACACATGGCAAATAGAATAAAAATATAGATAAAAATCACTCATCAAGTTAATATATAAGTAAAGAAACATTATCTTTAGAAATACAGGAAGATCCTTTCCATTTGATTAAAAGTATGCTTTCTTAAACTTGGAGATAAGTTTTTCTATGCTGTGAGATAATTCAAAGGCCAGAAGAAAAAGTAAAGGCCATATATTCAAGGTTTTCCCGAGAAGGAAAACCAGTTCATTACAAAGGGGAATTGACATTGGAGAATCTTCCTTCTGTGTTCCACGTTTAATAATGGTGGACATCCAGGTCACTTCTTGTTCTCCCGAATCCACTGGCCTCAATCACACTCAGATGGATGGCAGCGTAGTTCACAGCACCTGGTAGCTGGGGAGCCCTGTGTGGAGAGAAGTGAACAGCACTGTTTAAATCCCCAGCACACATAGAAGGAAGGAACACTGTTGGTAGGGTTGGAGCGACACACAGGGTTGGGAAAATTACTTTGTGCTGTGGTGATTCTCAGGAAGTCATCGAGGGTCTCCAGGGTTTTTCCCATCTTAACAACTGCGTATTCTAATTGGAAGGGTTTGCATCTCGTTTGCTGTGGTTCACAGACCAATAATTAACTCTCCTTTCAGCATTTCTTTCTTTCCCTTGGCCTTTCTGTAGATATCTATAAGGCTGGAGACTTTTAAACTCTCTTTCTGTTGCCTGGTGTCCTCTAATGATGCCTCAGTATCTCTATATGCCTTGTGAGCAGCACTCATCTGGTCAAGGAGGTGACATCTCTCTTTAATCAGTGCAGCCAGTGTGTCTGCAAGCTGCCATCCCATCTTCTATAATGTCGACTTCTCAGTGACTGCACTAATCTGAGTAGCCATAAGAGACCCACCAATGAACCGATGGCAGCTGTATACACCACTAGGCCCACTGTAGACTGTGGTGGACAGTGTGCTCTGAACTCATATCATCAGGCAGTAGTTCCATTACACGCTCTCCCACCTTCTCAAGGGTCAGTCCAAAGGAAATCACAGAAAGACACAGCCCCTTCATTGTCCCGAAGTCACCACAGGACCCTGCCCAGTAACCATGGATCCACCAATCACAGCAAATCCCAGAATTCAGCCTAGAATCCAGAAGCAACTGTCAACGAGAATGGACATTAGCAGGTCTCAGAGCATCTGCAAAATCCGACACATTCTCTCCATTCCCACCTCCACTGCTGCTCCCCTGCTCTGGCTATCATCATCCTCAGCCTTGAATCACCCTCATTGTTGCCACCAGTTATACCTGCCTTACAGTTTGAGAAAAACACCACAGCCACTATCAGCTTAAAGTCACATACCTCTGGTGCCAGTGACCCTTAATGTCTGGCTCCTGCTTGCCTTAACCCAGGCTCCTGTGTACATCACTTCCTGCCAGGCACACTCTGATATCATCCTGGCCTTCACACCCCCGCACCCATGCCCATTCTAGGGCCATCGACTCTCCTGTCCCTATTCCTCCAATGCTATTCCCCAGGTGCCATCACTTCTTACATGAGCCCTCCTGGGGTCCTCCCCAGAGCTCTCCTCTCAGAGAGACCCTTTCAATGCCCAACACTCCTGCCCTTCCTACTTATTCTTGGCATCACACTTTTCCTCTCCTGGCAAGCTATGTGCTCTATTTAATTTTCTTGTCTCAAATCTGCCTTTCCCCTCTCAAATACCTGTTTGTTGAGGACCAAGACTTACTTTATCCTCTTCACTGATCAACTTCCAGGCTGAATCCCAGTTATTTTCAACTGTGAGGAGTAACCCCTTGCATTCTCATGGTGCTTTACATGGCATTTCTCTCCTTTGCATCTCCCCCACTTGCTCAGACTGGAACATGCCAATTCCTTTTCCCTGCCATTAATTATTTCCTACTTGTACTCATTGTCATAGGAACATTGTTTGCAATTGACTAGACTTATCCTTGGAATAATGACATTTCTCTGGGGGCAGAAATGTCATGGAGTCCTGTGAGATGTGTCCGTGACTAAGAGGCAGTGCAGAGGGATGGTATATGCCGGATTCCCTAAATTCCCACTGGGTTCTTTATTTTTGCTCAGAAAATTCCTCTTGTAGCATGCTTACAATGGAAGACACCCATCACTGTGGGAATTTTTCTTTGAAAAAAAGAGCAATTACTCTCTTTAAAAATATTAAATGATATTAGATTACATTGTTACCTCTAATTAGACTGCATATTTTCCACCCAAAACAGACATATCTCTTCCTTTGTTTTTTAACTGATACCTATTTAGATTAGGAAAAAAAATGTTACTTTGACTTGTAAATTAAGTTTTGGGAATACACTCTCACCATGATAAATAAATTTAGTGAAGGACAATGGAAGTATTCTATGTGATCTTATAAGGATTGATACAGGATATGTTGAATTGCATCAAGTTTATTAAAGTGTGTGGTCTATAATATAAATACTGTAAACCATTTACCTCAGTTGGTAGCTATGTTTCAATATCTGGAAATCAGTTCTAATGAACTTGCCATCCACATATAAAATCTTATTAATGGACCTTGGGGAAAATAGGAAAGATGTTCGGTATATAGGTGTCTCCTGTATTCAGTACAGGACGTTTCCGTAAAGTCCTAAAACTTCTTTGAGTACTAAATGAAAAAAGTAAGACACTGGGGCAAAGAAAGGAAGAAAATGTCACTGTACATATAGAACAACAGATTTTACACTGAATAAAGGCAAAATGTCAAAAACAATTTTTTAAAATATTTTCTCATTATTTGTTATCCCCAATTTTTATTTTTACTTATTTTTATTGTTTGAAATGTTTTGTATTTTGTTTCTTATTTTTAAAACTATCATTATTATTTCATTTTCTCAATAATTGTATTAGGCTATTTTTATAGGCTATATTTTGGAACAAGCTTTGGATCTCAGAAGGTCTACAACTGTGGCAGGGGAGGTTCATTGGAACAGTGTCACTTTTATGTGGGACACCTGGAGGCAACTCTCCTGCGCAAACACATAATGCATAGAAATATTTTCAACTCTACATGTGGCATCGTCACTGTGGGTGGAGATTGACATAATACCCAAGGGAATATCAAATTTCAATCCTGGGGAGCTTTGCCACCTTCTCTAATGCATCAGCAAGCATCCTCTGTGTACAGACAGGGGCAAAGACTATTAAAGGAGCATGGTCAATGGACTGGCCCTTGAATTTGATGACTGTGTATGCAACTGTACTCTTGAAGTTGAAACTTAGCATAGTATTATATATAGGGTGCATAAGAGATGCCTCTAGGACCCTACCTCTTGCTCAAATGTGGCATGTTTCTAAGCCAACCTTTCCATGTAAATACATTACCTTGTCCCCAGCATGGGACATTACTCCAAGGGATGAACTTCCCTGGCAATGAGGAGTTCCAAACAAACACCAATAGCAATGCAACTGAAAATATACCTTGAAAAAATGTTGGAAAAAGGAGACAAATGAGTTTATATGACTAAAGGACTTCAAAGGGAGTCGGGAAGTCATTCCAGAGGTTACGCCTATGCATGTCATAGCAGGATTTCATTGAAAGCCAAGTTAGATACTACCCCAAATAGCAGGGATCCTGTGGGCTCTGTATACATCCATATACTGTAGTCAGGGCAGATATGTCAGGAGTTTGGGACCTTGTCATTGGGGCCTAACTTTGGAATTTATGCTCCACAGTGTGACAGAGTTGGACTCAGTTGTGGTTTCCCTATACATGGTTCTTCTGTCATTCTATTTTAACTATAATTAGTACTAAAGTTGGTATGTGTACGTCCAAGACATGTAAATCTTTGGGGTCTCCATGTGACAGCTTGGCCCTGTATATTAACAGAGTTGCATCACCTAGTCTCCAGTTCATTGGTCTCACCCAAGACAAGTAACAAGGAGGTGATGATGGACAATTACCATAACAAGAGATTCTACTTCTGCAAGCAAGAGAGTCCATCCTTTGGCCTGATGGGATCGAAGCTCCCTCTCAATTAAGGTGGAGTAGAAATGACCATCCCACAATCCACAGGATTGGGAAATGAACTATGGACTAAAGTAATCTTATTGGTATTCTACTATAGATATACTGTGATTCTAGCAGTGGAAGAAATTATATCATTGATGTGGAGGCACTGGCCACGGGAGGTTCTGAGGGCAGAGAGAAGGAAAAACAGGTGTAATCTGGAGGCATTTTTGGGATGAATTAATTCTCCTTATGATTTTGCAACAGATGCAGGCCATTATATATCTTGACTTAACCTACAGAATTGGGTGGGAGAGAGTGTAGTTGACAGCGCCTGTCAGATGGGGAGGTCTGAGTGGAGAGAAGAGATTAGCACTGTTTAAATCCCCAGGCCAAGCTCAAGGGAGTGACTCTCCCGGGAGGGTTGGTGCCACAAACAGGGCTCAGAAAGTTACCATGGATCCACCAGTCACAGCAAATTCCAGAATTCTTCCAGGAACCCAGCAGCACCTGACAACTTGAATAGATATTCAGTGAGCTTCTCTAATGAAGGATTTAAAAGTTAACATTTCCTGTCTTCATTACATTCAGATGATCTTCCTTCTTTCATTCTTTTTAAATTTTTGATTAATGATCATATGAAATATAACGAAATATTCCAATCTTATCTGAAAGATTTGCTAATTTTAAGAGTTTATCCTTTCCATTCCCTCAGTATCCAATAATATGAATACTGACTTTTCACTCATATTTTACTGTGTTGTATCTTTCTTCCAACACCCTTATATGCACTTCTCTTTTTTCTCCCCTATTATGAACATCCTGCATCTATGTTGTACTTTTCCTTACAAGTGAAGAACGAATCATACAGAATCATATCAGTGCCCTAAAATCACCCTGTGCTCCACCTCTTAAAACCCTTGCCATCAAGAATGAGTTTAAATTTTTTTCAGGGTTGAAAAGCAGCTCAGAAAGAAGTTATATATTTTGGGACATGTGAAAATTCTACAAATGCAAATTTCAGTTTCAATAGTTATTTTTATATTTTAAAAAATGATTCTCAACATACTGAAAGAAATAAAGCAAAACACAGAGAAAGAACTATATGATATAAAGAAAACAATGAATGAGCAATATGGGAATCTCTCGGTGCAATTTCACAAACAGAAATACTGGTCTTGATGAACACAATAACTAATATGAAAAAATCCCTGGATGGTGGCTACAGATTTGAGGTAGCTGAAGAAAAAATCAGTGCTCTCAAAGACAACACTACTGAAATGATTCATGCTGAAGAGCAGAAAGAAAAAATAATGTGGTAGGACATGACCGGAAGTGTAATTCACAGCAACAATTATGGGTTTCATTTTGGTTGAAAGGGAAATTTAGGTCCATGTATATCTCTAGAAGTAAAGCTAGAGGATAAAATATGGGACTCTATAACATAGTGAAGTCTGTAGTGGAGGATGACTATGGTTATGGTTAATAATACAAAGTTAAGAATCTTCCATGAACTAGAACAAATATTTATCAATAAAAAGGCTTAATAATAGAGTAGTATATGGGAAGAAAAAAAAACAGCCAGTGAAAACTATGGATGATACTTAACAATAAGAATATAGTATTCTTTCATCACTTGAAACAAAGGTACCATACCAATGCTAAGTGTCAATAATAAGGAAGTTAAAGGCTATAAGATTTTTCATTTTGGAACAAAGAGAATGTTCTCAGATTGACTGTGGAGATTAATTCACAACTCTATGATTAAACTGAGAGCCATACACTTTGAACAGACTTTATGGTGTGTAAATAAAACTGTCCTTGAAAAATAAAAAAATAAAAAAATTATGGTTACAAGATAAATGGTATAATAAATGTGAAAAGGTTGGAGTTTCTCCAAAGAAGTCTATTACAGAAAGTGAAAGTATAGTTTGATCATCATTTTGATGGTTTTCAAGTTTCCTATGACAAAATTATGGTTGAAATGCTAAATGAACTGATTTCTTTTAAAGGCCATAAATTATTGGTTATTATATTAAATAGAGAATATTTATTCATATTTATTTTATGTTTATAGAGTAACTATACTGATTTGATCTGGTCTATTCTCTGAACTTTGTAATGGACCTATTATAACAGTTGCTATTTAATTTGAGGAAGCTGGGGGCCTGACAATTGGATCTGGAGTTTTCACCTCTAAGTCATGAAATCAGATGAAGCCCAAGTGTTAGTAACCAAAAATGATTACAATGGCAGCTCTTTGGTAGCTTCTGTGAAGTATATTTAGGGCATTGGAATTATGTTGGGATAATTCCTGACAGAACATGGGCTCATATCTATATAGCCACTGTTGCCTTTCTATGGGTAGATGGAAACAGATGTAAGGCCCAGGAACTGATAAAACAAATAGACATCTCTTTATTATTGCAGAAATATCTGTTCTACTCTGATATTACCCAAGGTATTCCAATTAGTTCAATTAGTTTACTTAAGGTTTTAGTAAGATGAGAACTGAGAATATATTCATGAACAGTCTAGAGACCAAATCTGAACAGGCCTGGGCAAGAGGCTTAACTTGTAGACATTTCCTTATAATTTGGTCTCTGTGCTGCTTATCAAGCTGTTCTCTGCTCAATGTTTGCAAATCATTGTTGAGTAGATAGTAGGGTTATTACTAGCAGTAACCCATATTTCTCTGTATTTTCACATAGGCTTTAATATTAAGAGATATCAATTTGCAAGATGGAAGACTATTGCCGAAGATATTTTCCCCATTTTTTTTTTTTTTAATTCAGGAGCTTTTATTGAACATAATGCTTTCAACTTATTATTCCTTTCTTTTCATAAACTTCTTGCTAATACTGTTTGTTGCAAGATAAATTTGGATCTGCTCTTAATGTGTGATAAAATTGATACTTGCAATATTATTAAACAAGTAAGTACATTATTATTATACTTTTAGAGGGACAAAACTTAGATTATTGCTTTGCGAGCAGTAAAAGAATCATTTTTTAAAATTTTTCTCAACTATCATGATCAATAAATTTGTGAAGTATAATGAAAATGAAAAATAAACACGCACACACACAAAAAATGAAATTAGAGCCTAAGAGACTTGTGGAACACCATAAAGTGTAACAATATATGTATTATAGAAGCTGCAGAAGGGAAGAAAGAGAGAAAGGGGAAGAAGGAATATTAAATGAATTAATGGCAGAAAACTCCCCAAATTTATTGAAATACATGAATATGACATTCAAGAAGTGACCCCACCCCCCCACCTGAAAAAAAAAAACAAACAGGGACAATTTTAAGAGAACCATGCCCAGGAAGAGAAGAGATTCCCAAAAGCTACAAGAGAAAATCAATATGTTATATATGGGGGAGTCCCAATAAGCATAAAAGCTGATTTCTCATCAGAAACCATTGAGCAAAGAACACACTAGTAGTAAATATTTAAAATGATGAAAGAAAATAATTGCCAACCAAGAATTTGATATCCAGCAAGACTGTCTTTCAAAAATAAGGGAGAGATTAAGTATTCCCAGAAAACAAAAGATGAGAAAGTTCATTAACTCCAGATCTGCTCTATGAGCAATGCTAAAGGCAGTTCTTCATAATGAAAGGAAAGGATATTAGACAGTGGGTAGAAGTGGCATAAAGAAATAAAGTCTTCTGTTAATATATGGGTAACATAAATGCGAGTATAATTGTGTCATATTTTTTTGGTATGTGACTACACTTTTTACTTTTTACGGGTTCTAAAATGCAAAATGCATAAACAGCAATGAAAAACCTATGGTTTTGAACTTATAATATATAAGGATAAAATTTGTTAAAAGTAAAATAAAAGATGGGGAGATAGAACGGTATAGGATCAGTGTATGTCCATGCTATTAAAGTTAAGTTCATCTGAAATCAAACATGACTGCCATAGATTTGGGGTGTTAAATTATAACACCATGGTAACCTCAAAGAAAATATATGAAAAGTCTATACAAAAGAAAGGATAAGAGACTCAAAATGGTACACTGAAAAAAATAAATATGAAAGTAGGCATTAATGGAAGACTTGAAGGACAAAAATGGTATAAATCCTACAGACCATGTAGCAAAATGGCAGAAAAAAGTCCTGTATTATGAGTTGTGACTTTAAATGTATCTATTAAACTCTCCAGTGGAATGGCAGCATTTGCCAGAACGGAGGAAAAAAAAAAAAGGAAAAAAAGCATAGTCCAAGCATATGCTTTTTACAAGAGACTCATATTAAATTCAGAGATGCAAGTAAGCTGAAAGTGAAATCATGGAAAAATATCCTATGCAAATAGTAAACAAAAGATAGCTGGGTTGCCTATACTGTTAGATAAAATAGACTTTAAGTCAAAACTTGTTATAAGGGACAAAGAATGTCATAATATACTGATAAAGGGATCAGTTCAAAAAGAAGACATCACAATTATAAATATATATGCATCTGATGGCAGAGCCCCAAAATAAATGAAGTAAATATTGACATATTTGAAAGAAAATATAGATGCTTCTAGAAAAATAGTATAAGACTTTAATATACCACTTACAATAATGGCTAGGACAATTTAGAAGACCTAAAAGGAATTAAAAGATTGAATAAAACTCTAAACAATCTACACCTAATAGATATATAGAGAACATTTCATGCAACAGCAGCAAATTACACATTCTTCTCTAATACATATGGATCATTCTCCAGGATAGAGCATATGTTAAGTCACAAAACAAACATCAATAAATTTTAAAATGTTGAAGTCCTACAACATATCTTCTCCAACAAAAATGGAAGGAAGCAAGGAATCAATGACAGAGGGAAAACTGGAAAATTCACAAATATGTGTAAATTAAACAGTGCACTCTTAAGCAAACAATGGGTCAATGAAATCAAAGAAAAATTAGGAAATATCTTCAGGCAAATTAAAAAAACACAACATATCTTAATTCATGGTATGCAGCAAGGGCTGTACTGAGAGGGAATACAGCTTTTAATTCTTACTTTTAAAATGATCTCAAATGAGAGATCTAATTTCAGAACTGGAGAATGTAGAAAAAGGAGAGTAAACTAAATCTTAAGCAAGCAGAAGGTAGGAAATAACAAAGACTGGAATAGATATAAATGAAATAAAGATTTGAAAAATAGAGAGACTCTACAAACAAAAAGGCGTTAAAAAACAAATCTTTATAATACACTGACAAAAATAGAAAAGACAAATAACTAAATTGAGAAATGATTGGGGATATTACTACCAACCCTAGAGAAATAGAAAGGATTATAAAAGGATACTATGAAAAAATGTACACCAACAAATCAGATAAGCTAAATGAAATGGATGAATTCCTAGAAACAGGCATTTACCTACACTGACTCAAGAAAAGATAGAAGATCTCAAAAGACCACTAATGAGTAAAGAGATTGAATCACTAATCAAAAACGTGCCAACATTCATAGTTAGTAGTAATCTTTCGATGATGTCCTTTCATAATCTGTAACAATGTTCTACAACAATGCAAAGTGTTGGTGGAGGAATGATATCTGGAAATTCTTCACATTATGCATGACTGTTTTGTAACACACAACTTCTCTAATAAAAAATATATATATAAAAAAAAAAGAAAGAAAAAACAACAAAAAAGAAGAAAGAAATAAAAAAATAAAAGCTGCCTAGAAAGAAAAGCCCAGGAGCAGCTTCTTACACTATTAATGAGCAATCCGAAGAGGAAATCAATGTCAAGTCTACCCAAAGCAGTTTACAGATTCAGTGCAACTCTAATAAAAATTCCAACAGGCTTCACTACAGATGTGGAAAAGCCAATTCTCAAATTTCTATGGAAAGTTAAGGGACCCTGAATACCCAAAACCATTTTAAAAAACAAGAATGAAGGTGGAGGACTCACACTTCCCAATTTTAAAACTTATTACAAAGCTACGGTAATCACAGCAGCATGGTACTGGCACAAAGATAGCCAAATAGACCAATGGATTCTATTGAGAGTTCAAAAATAAATCCTCCCACCCATGGCCAATTAATATTTGACAAGGGTATCAAGTCCACTAAATTGGGAAATAAAAATCACTTCAGGAAATGGTGGTGGAAATCTGGATATTTGTATGCAAAAGAATGAAGGTGGAACCCTTTAATTTGAACCTATATTTACCAATATACTAGTTAAATATATGTACCAGGGACTTAAATCTCGAGTCTCTTCATATGCCAGTTGAGCCCTGAATTATCACAGAGTTGCATCAGCTACTTTCCAGTTGATTGGATTCTCACAGGACAACTAACAAAAGAATCATGATGGACAACACCAATCCCAAAAAACAGATTATCTGCAACGGCAAGCAAGACAGTTCCATCCATCTGCCGCATGGAATCTAGGCACCCTCTTACTCAGAAAAAGAGTAAGTATTGTCATCCTAAAACCCTCAAGATTGAGGAATGAAAAAACTTAAAGGGAGAATGCAACTATAGACTAATGTATGTATTATTATTCTATCAATGGAAGAACTTATAACATTGATATAAAGGCACTGGCCACCAGAGTTTCTGAGGGGAGGGAGAGGATGGAACATGGAGCATGGGGCATTTTTGGGACATTGGAATTGTCCTGCATGACATTGCAATGACAGATAAAAGCCATTATGCATTTTGTCAAAGCCTATAATATTGGGTGGTGCAAAGTGTAAACTACAATGTAAACTATAGACCATGGTTACTAGTAATGTTTCAATATGTGTTCATCAATTGTAAGAAATGGACCACACTAATGAAAGATGTTGTTAATGGGGAAAAGTATGGGAGGGGGAGGAGGTGAGGTGTATGGGAATCCTATATTTTCTATGTAACATTTATGTAATCAAAACCTTCCTTAATAAATGAAAAAATATATAAATAAAATAAAATAGAATGATGGTGGACTCCTACTTTATCCCATATACAAAATTAATTCAAAATGGTAAAAAGACCTATGTATAAGAGCCAAAATTATAAAACTCCTAGAAAATAAACATAGGGACGCATGTTCAGGACATTGTCTTAGGCAATAGTTTCTTAAACTTTACACCAAAAGCATGAACAATAAAAGAAAAGGTAGATACATGCGTCCTCATCAAAGTTAAAAAATCTGTGCATCAAAAGACATCATGAAAGTAAAAAGACAATCTAAAGAATGAGGGAAAATGTTTGGAAATCATATATCCAATAAAGGTTTAACATCTAGAATATATAAAGAAATCCTACAAATTAACAACATAAAGACAAATAACACAGTTTTAAAATGTGGCTCTGCACAGCGTGGTAGCTCACGGCTTGCTTGGAACCCAGGTCCCTCCATATGGGAGACGCACGCCTAACCATTTGAGCCACATATGCCCTGACAACCATCTCTTTTTACATATTCAGGATACCTCTCCCTACCTTTGCCTCTGGGTCAAGAGCCAATAACAGTTCCACTGTTGCTAGCCCAGAGTTGCTGCACTAGAGCCCTTGAGGCTCCTTTATACCACCAACCCCAACCTTTGTAATCAGTCCCTTTGAAATTAAATCTTCCTCAAAAAGTCTTAATTTGAGTGTACCATCTGTTTTCCTTAGGACTTGTATAAAATATATGATAGTGGATTAAGTTGCTTAATCTTTATGAGTTTGTATTCACATTTATAAATGAAAATAATTTAATAACTGCTCTTCAGATTATTCTGATGATGAAAAGTGATGCTTTAAATAGAGTGTTGAAAGAGAAAAAATTCAAAAATATAATCATTACGGTCATTTGTATTTTAAGGATTCAGTTCACTGTGTGCAATAGAAAACTCAACTAGAAGTGACATAACTAAAACGAATGCTTAAAACCCATTAAAAGAAATAGAAAATCTCATTTTGATTTTATTTTGTTGGTTTATTTTGTGTTTCCTTTTAATCCTTTTTGGGGGTATTCAGGGTGGGTGAGTCTCCTGGGCAAGACACAGCTACCTCTCTCCTGGCATCTTTTTAATTCCAGGAACCCAGTGGATCAACCCCTGAGCAGCTAGAATGAAATAAAGTGAAAAAACAACCTAAAATTTTTTTTGAACAGGAAAAAAAACAAAGGAATAAAAAACACAGCAAGTTTTTTTTGGCTGTGATGAAATTTTCTTGATGAAAATTAAAAATAAAAGTTTCTTTGTATTAGAAAGGAAAATAAAAATAAATACCAAAAAAAGATGCTTCCAGGGTTGATTAATTCAGGTGCTTGTCACCATCATATAAGACAGAACTTTGTTGTGTCTTCTTAACCCTAAAAGGCATGTAACCTTATATCTGGACAAAATCTGGAAGAAAAGGCAAGAATAGTCATTAGGGAACCTACTGTATTGACACTATTATTAAAGTACATGGTAGTGAGGGGGCTTCTTGACATCTCTGTCACCTCCTGACATCTCTCTCATCACATCAATGTGGTTGAGACTAAGAGAATGTCTAACAGGGTTGGAGTGAATAGAACATAGACTGAATGAAAAGGAAATATACCTTCAGAGAAGCCAGTAAGTGAGGAAGTGCTGCTATACTGATGCGATGTTTAGGCTCATGTTTCAACTTGGCCAGGTAATGGTGTCCAGTTGTCTGGCCAAGCCAGCACTGGCCTAATTGTTACAGTGACAAAATTTCATAGACCTGAATTACCAGTAAGTTATTGTACCTATGTCTATTTTCATCTACAATCAACTGAAATTGGCTTCAACAATGAGAGTTGTCTCATCCAGTCATTTGAAAGCTTTAAAAGGAGAAGTGATGGTTTCAGCAGTCAGAAAAGAAAATTTTTATCTTTAAAATAAAAGATAAAGAGCCAGTTTCTCCCCAGGAACTCACTGAAAATCTTCACCGGCTTTCCCAATGTGCAGCGTGCCCCACAGAATCTGGACCTGTGCATCTCCACAATCATGTGAGACAATTTTACAAAGGGTTCCGTGTAATAATTTGGGTAATCTAAGCACCCCTTAAAATATATGTATATATGTATATATATATATATATATATATATATATATATATATATATAAATAACATTTTTGTAAGCAAATACACATATATGCTTATATATTTATATATCATTTTGCAAATGTTTGTATGTATTGTGAGAATTTTTATTTTTACCCACAATAAAAAAAAATAAAAAAATAAAAAAAGCTTATAATATTTACAGGTGTCTCCTGTCACTTCGGTTTCCCTAGATAACCCTGATTAATAATCTTGGTGACAATGATGAACCCAGGTGTAGAAGATAGCCCAAAACTTTGACAACAGCTTCTACTTCAGTCCCAACCTGATAGATTCTGTAGCCTTTTCCCCCTGACAAAGGCATTAACTGTCAAGGGGCTGGAGGTACCAACAATAGGAACTAACTCTGGCTAACCTAATCAAAACAAGCCAGCTTTCAATGGAGAGATGTAAGGCAACTCAGAATCAGTGGGTATGCTAGAAAATCCATCTATAGAAACAGAGAGGACCCAAGAAAGATTAACTACAAAGAGTCCTGTCCTGGGAAGTCTACCAGAGAAAGGTCCACACTGTGGCTGGCACTCTCCCACTCATCATTGTCATCATTACCACTCACTGTAGCATACACCCTTTGAAATTTTACAGCAGTGCCTCCAGATTTAAGGCCCAGAAGGGCATGTCCAAGTGACCAAGCCTATTTCATTTGCATATACCCTAATGGCCTAGGTGTAAGGAAAGAAAACCAGGCCCTTCTGGGCTTCCAAAGGTTCCCCTCCAAACCACAATATACCACAGTATACCATATATACATATACATATATATATTTATATATATATACACATATATACTATATATACAATATACCACAGTATATCCAGCTCTATTACTTCCCTGTAGGAGATCCTTCCCGGTTCACACAGCACTCACGATACAGGTCCTACAAACCACATCTGGTTTAAGAGTAAGAGATATCCCTCCCTCATTTAATCCTAGCTTCAGTGACCTTCTTTCCTACCATGCCCCACAAGCTCCCACCCACAGCAGGACTTGCACTGTTACTACTATCTATATTCTTCCCCAACCCTGCTGCTAATCAGCTACTCTTAGTCAACGTTTAGGACTCCATCAAAATATTACATTATCAGGGGAGTTTTACCACCTCTT
This sequence comes from Tolypeutes matacus, assembly GCA_026826555.1. Lineage (NCBI taxonomy): Eukaryota > Metazoa > Chordata > Mammalia > Cingulata > Chlamyphoridae > Tolypeutes > Tolypeutes matacus. The sequence continues at coordinate 1,229,733 of JAKSZT010053947.1, read as the reverse complement.
CATGCCTGGGCTAGTATCCCACTGTTTTCCAGCAATCTTTAGTTCTCATGGCTATCACTTTAACTCTAATTCCATCCTGTGTGTCTCCCACACATTAACCAGTTTCTCACTCTACTCAGTGGGTTTCAGTAAGACACAAGTCACTAGAAAGAGATCGCAGAAGTTGAAGCTAATTTAGCTTAAACATATAGAATGCATTTTCTCATCCAAACACTTTGGCTGAACCCCAGGTGAGGGCTATTAACAGAATGGAAAATTTCAGTATGAAACTGAAGCTCCTGAATTATAACACAGAACTCCCAAAGTGAAATGCTTGACCAGAATCTGGCACCCCAACATCAAAGGACAGGTGAACTATGTCTGTATTTACAGAAAGGAAGTTCAACCAGTGGAAGTTCAACATTAAGTAATGTTGTTTAAGGATTAAACTATTTATTTACTAAGCTTTTCCATTTTGGTGCTTCATTGCAAATATAAGCGGCAGAACATAATTTATGAGATAAAGTGAGTTTTTTAAATAAAGTTGAGGACTGCATTAAACATGTCAGATGATAAATGGAGACAGTAGGACCATGGATTGTGTGGTCTCTGTAACTTACAAGCGTTAACCCCTCATCTCCTGGTAAGACATTTTCTTCTGCTCCTCTAGATTGTAAAGTCCTGTGACCATGTTGTATTGAACATGAGCACCCCCAAACTGCCCATTATAAATGGAGAATTTTCCAAGAAAGTGTTTTGGGTTCAAGAGCAGACAGCTTACATTGGCTTTTACAGTGTTTATTTCTCCAAACAGTACTGTATGGGCTGTGTAACTCACAGATTGGCAGTAAGAAACCAGCTACAATAAATAGGATGTGAATACTCAGCATGGCACTCCTTCGATGATCTAAAGCTTCCTAGAATGCATAGAATCATGTAGCAAGCATCTTACCGAAATATTTATGCATATACTAGAACAAAAGAGTTCACAAAATTTAATGCCTTATTTTTTCTATTTTCAATTAAGTTTGTAGAGCAGACAGAAAGTAAAGTCTACTGAAGAAAAATACAAAGAAAATGTGGAAGACATATTACTCATTCTGTCCAAATCTCTCTTCGAAAAACCAGAGCCCTTAATTTTCAGGTCTAGATGTGGCAAGAAAGTTTTGGAGCCCTCTGAAGCTGGAGTCCCTGAGCAGTTGGGTGTGTTTGCTGCTTTAACGTAAACCAGTTAGGGAATGTCTGGATAGGTATTTATCAAAGAACTGTAATGTCGGGCAGGAGAGACCTCAGTAATCAGCCCTGTGACTGAAGCCTTCTGAAACTGTATTTAAGGCTTTCTGTTTGTAGTGATTTTGAGCACTATCCATGAGGCGAGCCTCCTAGACCTTGGAGGATCAGAAATCAGCACCATAATATACTCACTTGGGTTAACGGACTCCAGAGCAAGAAATAGAGAAAGGGAAATGGGTAATTCCAACATGTAGACATTTGAGTCAGTGAAATTAAACGGAAAATAAATGTTTGTCTGTTTTCAAATGACAATAAATGAGCCCACATCCACTGGTCATCATGTAAGTCCATGCTTATTCTACTAGTTAAATATGTCAATTGAGTCAGGGGAGTAGTGAACAATCCTACATGTGGTACACTGTTTTAAGTCAGTGCAATAGTCAGCTTCCTTGCTCACTATAACACAATTGTGATGGTCACTTCTACTGTGACTTTCAGAGGTTTTACAAATGTAAAATCTGGTGGCAACCATTAACAGGTGTGACTTATTCTCACCAGCACAGATCTCTATAAATACGAACATTTTTTAATAAGAAAAGATGATGCAGTTTTTCAAAAGTTATGCTTTCCATTTCTGATGTTATTTCAACCACCTTGACAGACATATAAATTTCCTTATGTTCTTACCTCTTTCATGTAGTTTTCTCCTCCAACACTCTTTAAGACCATGAGGAAAAAGGCTATATAAGTTTGATTCCTACCCACCCCACACTCTTCCATACTGTCTCTAAGTGACCACAAAATTTAATTCCACCTCTGGGTAGAAGAAACTTAAATGGCTATATCTATTCACCCCATTCCTTACTAAGAAGTAATCTTACAGTGGAAGGCTTCATTCCCACCCCACCCCAAATTCACACAACTGCAAATTCCCATGTGTTTTTACTCAAGCATAATGGCGAGAATAGAGCTCAGGCTTTACAATACAGAAGCATGGAAGCTTCATTTAAAATATTTTGCTCCATTCCTTCAAACTGCCCATTTCTTAAGTTGATTTCAGCTGAATTAAACTTGCAGAGCTAAAAAATAAGTAATTGAGTGAATTAGTTCCCAATACAATTAGTGATTGATCCATGAATTCCAAATGGTAATAGCCAGTACAGCAACTGGAGAAGAAACCAATTGGTTAGCTTAAGTTCCAACTAGCTACCTTCTTTTTGGGGGGTGGGCACTAGAAAATAATGGGCTATAAATTTAATACCTTGATGACTCACATAAATGTAATATGTTAACTGCAAAGAACACACATGCTTCAAAAAAGGAAGGCTTATAAAACCTAAAGTTTTTATTTCACAAACATTTTTCTGATTTTCTCACTGATGCTAGAATTGAAAATCTTCAGAGTCGACAAATACAGCATTAAGACTTTCTATATCTAGAGAAAAGGAACACAGAGGTGCAAGAGGTCTGGATCCAGAATATTTTCTGGTGATAAAGAAGGAAGAGATGTCTCTTGGATAGTCTGTGTCAGTTTTCAAACTTAACTGGAATGCCCTTAAGCTCTCCATAATCTCCAAACTTTTTTCTGTAGCATCTAACCTAGGACAAAAAAAAACCCACTCATCTCTCATATACAGCATTTAATTGGGTGGGGAGGAGAGGGGGTAGAGGTATTACAAAATCACAAACCATACTCACTTTGCTTAGCACAAAAATTGCTTTCTAATTCAGCTTAACAGCAAAGACATGTGCAAACTGTGGGGAGTGAAAACTGGCTCTAACTAAAAGACATCTGGGCTGGCTTTTCATGAATGGGAGTATTTCCCAAGAATTAAGCTCTATAAAAAATAAAGGAGCTCCTTTCACTATGAGTAATATAAGAGCTGCCTCCAAGAAGCCAGAAATGTGCACATCCCATACTCTTCCCAAATATGGTTAGTGTCTTATGCAGAGCTACATGGGAACAGGGTATTTTTTTCTCATGATTACCAAAATCTATATCTATACACATATTCAGACACTCACACGTACAAACCCATCTTCAAGAAAGATTTTTCTCCCTCTGATTATAGGATTCTAGAATCCAGCCACCCACAGGCTCAAACACAATACTTATTAACTATGTAGAGGTAGTATTAATATACTGTATAAAGCTCCTATCTTGTTTCACAAAATGACTGGGCAGGAACAATGAATATGGATAGTCATAGTGGATTTATTTTTTGTCTTAAGTCCAATCTACTCAGCAATGTTCTTAAGTCCACGGACTTGGAGAGGTTCTGTGGGCACAACATGGTGGATGACGTGAGGGTCCCAGCCCACTCTGGTAGGAGGGAGTGATGGAGCGGGGACCAAGTAGAAACCCTCACAAAACCATTATGGGCTTGGCTTCTAAACCCAGAAGAAGAAAAAAGAGGTTTGGGTATGGAAAAGACCAGAGGAAATAACATATTAAAGGTCTGGAGAAGAAAATGAACCCAACTCATCCAGGGCAAATGTATAGCCTCTTCATATGTAGAGCAACATATCAGACGAAAGTATCTATCATCCATCCTCTGTTGCCATAGATGAAGAAATGGTGGCTACAGTGAGGTAGTGATATGGGTCAGAATCATTTGGTATATGGGGTCCTTTATGTGATTAGTAGACTGCCCCCTTGTGGAAGAAAGCAGGAATACCAGGTTCGGAATTACCACCCACCAACCACATTCCTCCTCTAGCAGGGCAAAGCTGGTTGTGGGTCAGCCACAGCATCAGGGAGGTGGTCAACAGTCTACATTGCTTCCATCAGGAGCAGATGGAAATTTTCCTTTCAAAAGAAATAAAGCATTGTGCTGAAGATAAGACCCAGCCTCCCACTGCTTCTCTGCCCTGAACCCTGAATACGGGATTCCATTTCACACTTACACCTCAGAAAGGCAAGAGCCTAGACAGCAATTGAGAAGTCTTCACTGAAAGAGGCCAGGAAGGGAATCCTAGGAGGAGGAAAGCCGGATTGTGTAAGGTAAGTCCCATGGATCCCAAGACAAAACCCTGACTGAGCCCCCCATGACACCATACCACACTATAAACCAACCCAGTGGGGAAGGTTCCCTGATGGCCACTTTATAAGTTAAGGGTCTGGCTACCACTCAAGTCTGCATCACAAGTTCCAAGGAAAACTGAGGAAAGTGGGCACAACCAGGGTTGAATATCATCCTGGCAACTAACCAGCCCATTTTATACTTCCTTGCAGGTTCAGTAATGACCCCAGAAATATCTATGGCAAATAAAGCTTTTCCAACCAAATGGTCCTAAGCCTACAACAGTCATTATTTGGAGTGTTGAGCAGAAATGGGACCACATCTTATCCATATTCAGAGAGAGACTCACAACCCCAAGGACTATGTTCTTAAGAGACATTTGTTGTGTGCAAGCTGGGCTCTTAGCCTCAACATAGTTGGTACACCTACTCTCCAGCTCATAAGACTCACCCAGGACAACTATGTAGAAGGATGATAATGGACAACTACCATACCAAGGAACCAAGATACCTTATAACTGCAATTTAGTCCCATCCATCAAACATATGTGACTGAAGCCCCTTCTCAATTAGAGGTGGAGTGGGCATAACCATCCCAGAATTCTCAGGATTGAATGAACTATGGACTAGAGTGGACTTACTGGTATTCTACTTTAGACTTATTGTGATTCTAGCAATGGAAGAAAGTTTATCGTTGAGGTGGAGCTAGTCACCACTGGAGGTTCTGTGGACAGGGAGAGGGAAAACAGTTATAATAGAGGAGCATTTTCTGGACCAGGGAATTGTCCTGAATGGCATTACAATATATAATGCAGGCCATTTATATCTTCCCATAATCTACAGAATTAGTCTGGACAGAGTGCAAACTACAAAGTAAACCTTAATCCACGCTTAGTAGCAATGCTCCAAAATGTGTTCATCAATTGCAATGAATGTGGGAAAATGTGGGGGTCTGGGTAGCAGGGCATGTGGAAATCCTCTACATGTTTTACGTGACATTTGTGTAATCTAAATATCTTTCAAAAAAATTAAAAACGTTAAAAAAAGTTATACTTAAATAAAATAAAACATGTCTAAGCTTTTCTGTTTAAGATAATGTACACTTTATGAAATGTAGGTTGATGACAGTGCAATAATGTGAAAGATATTTTATCAATAAATTGTAAAATGAAAAAAAGTTTGGATTTTAAATTTTTTTATTGGTATACATCATATAAATTCAAATAATAATAATGGCAAACAGTATAATAATATATAAAAATAATTTATCAAGTAAATATATAAGAAAAAACATTATTTTTAGAAATGTAGGAAGATCCTTTCCATTTGATTAAAAGTATACTCTTTGAAACTTGAAGGAATTTTCTCCATGCTGTGAGATAATTCAGAGGCCTAAAGAGAAAGTAAGGGCCACATATTCATGTTTTTCCCGAGAAGGGATAGCCAGTTCATTTCAAAGAGGAATTGACCATGGGTATCTTCATTCTATGACCCAACTTTAAAATCGCAGAAGTCCAGGTCATATCGTGTTCCCCCGGATTCACTGGCCTCAGTGACACGCAGATGGAGGGTAGAGTAGTTGACACCACCATGTCAGCCCTGTGTGGAGAGAAGAGAGCAGGACTGTTTAAATCCCCAGCCCATACTCAAGGGAGGGATTCTACAGATAGGTTTGGAACCACACACAGGTTTGAGAAAATTACCTTGTGCTGTGGTGGTTCTAGGACCTCAGCAAGTGTCTCCAGAGTTTTTCCCATCTTCAGCATTGCATCCACTTGTTGAAAGGGTTTGCATCTCTCTTACTCTAGTTCACAGACCAAAACAGTTAACTCTTCTTTCAGCATTTCTTTCTTTTCATTGGCCTTTCTGTAGGTTTCTATGAGGCTGGAGAATCCTAAACTCTCTTTCTCGTTACTTTAGCACTTCCTGCCCTTTCTCCTTGCTGATTGTGTGGTAGGAGCCAAGGATGTAGTTGGTGCTGTAAGCTGTGGAGGCTCAAGCTGCCCACAGTGCTCCCAAGGACCAATGAAGCTTCTCCCAACTTTCTCTTTTGCCAGGGGTAGGGACAGAGCCACAGCTGTGTGTAATAATCCAAGTCATGCAGGCCTAGACTGTAGTTGCCCCGAAAGACTGATGAAGCTTCACATGCCTTTCTCCCCTGCCTGGGGCAGGGATAGAGCTACAGATGTGGGCCGCAATCTATGCAGTGCAGGTCCAAGATGACCACAGTTGCCCCAATAGATTTCCAATTATTCAGTCTGCATCAGCCAAATGTAACTACAGTTACCTGGATATACTGTTTCAAGGCCGCCAGCTTCTTCCCTGTTAGAGGTGGGGCTGAGACTAAGCTAGGACTGCAGTCCAATCTGGGTGAAATAAATTAGTCTCTACCGCCACCATGATTTTCAGTCAGCCTGGCTAACCCTCATGCTGGGGTTGGAGTCAAAATGGCAGCTACCAGCCTCCTTCCAATTTGGACAGGTTCTATATTCAACTGTTCTTAGGGTAGTATTATAGGTAGCCCAAATGACTAATCAGTAGCTGATATTGGTGGCCAACTGTCTCTTCCTCCCCTGTTTTTGGGAAATGGAGCTTCCAATTCCTGCCACAGAATAACTCCTGGGGTGGCTTGCACGCAAATGTAGGATGATCACCAGCCTCCGCAGCATCGCCAGTTATTTCCTGGAGAGGATGGTGCAGCTCCTACCCAGCTTCCTACCTGTCCGTAGAGGGCCTAGAGATTAGGCAGAGCAGCAGGCTGATCTTGATGGAAAGAAGCAGGTCCCTACCAGCACTGTGATCCTCAGTCAGCCCTGCTTCCCCTGTGTCAGTCACGGAGTTAAGGTGGTGGCTACTGGCCCCTTTCTGACTTGGACAGGTTCAACTTTAGCTGTGCTTAGGATTATACTTTTTTTTTTTTTTTTTGCACATAAAGGGTTTATTTTAAATGTTTTAAGGATAGGATAGAATTGCATCATAATTATAAAAATTACTTACAGAATTAACAGATTTATATTGCTTATACTTCTAAATGCAGAGAATAGGGAACTGTCTACCCATTGTATAAAATAAAATGAAAATTTAAAATGAATTTAAGTTCTAAAGATGAGGTCATTTACCTAATTTTAAAATGTAAACACAAATACCTCTGAACTATAACACATTCATTCAAACTGGTCTAATTATGTAAAATATAAAAAGCGCAGCATTTCCAAGGAACCACAAGCATTTCAACCATAATTACTTTCTGTTATAATAATTGTTTCTGTTTTGTCTTTGGAGAACTTTTGCATTTTTAAGACAATCAGCTTTAAGAATGTTTTTAGGCACTATAATTTGTGACAATCAAAACAGTCTTCTAATGGGTCTATGGTTTTCAAAAATTCAAGTCCAATGCACTTTGGGGTTTGGCACATAAAACAACAATAGAAATGAAATCTGTTTTAGAAGTAACTGTGATTTTTTTAAAAGAATACATAGTCCCATCCAATTTTGCATGACATATACAAGTGGAAAATTACCTTCTGTTGGCACTACATTTGCTTCACAAGTGCATTTTTATCCTACAACCACAAAAATAGCACAGTAAACAAATATACAGAAAACAGAAAAAATAAAATAAGAGCAAAGATAAAAAACAAAACATTTAATTGAGAAATGCATATATTTATTAATCTGTGTTTACTTTTTAGTTTTTAATTGTTTTCAGTTATTAAATGTACAAAATAAAACAAAAAAAAGAAAAAAAATCTAAATTTGTTTAAAAAAAAAACTAAATATCTTTAACATGCAATTTAGTTACACTGAACATTCTACTTAGAATAGAGCATGCAAAAAAGAATGGTCTGTTTTTCAGATTTTTCTTGGAAGTTTTACATGACAGTCTGACATCTCTCTCTCTTTCTCTATCTCTCTAACACACACACTCACACATGCACACACGCACACACAATACAATAATACTATAGCAGGTAAATGAGAAAGGTCAATAAATTTTATACCCAGATTCATGTCTTATGTTGTCACAAGCCCCTTGATAATTTTGGAAATTAACGTTGAATTCCTAGAATAACGAAACACTTTCAGATACCAGGAAAATGCAAGCAATGCATGCAGGTCTGAAACATGAGTCTAAAATGAAGCCCCAGACAAAGGGCTAGGGAGTAGACTTAGCCACAGCATCAATAAATGTGGGTTAAAGCCACCAAAAAAAAGAATAGAAAAAAAAAAAAAGGAAACAAACAAAAATCTTTCCCCTTTCCCTTGACGTAAAAGCAATAAATGGAACAAATATTAAAATAATCAAGTCACATTCTTTTACAGATTGGTAGATTTTGTGGTGTATAAAGTTGCTTAAGGTGCTTGCAGAAAAACCACAATGCAAGTCATTAAGTAATGCTAAAAGTTTTTCAGTTGACCTTACCCTCTGGATACTTCACGATGAACTTTATTTTTCATCCCAAATTCACTGTACCATGTGATGCATATTTTTTATGTGTACTAGAGACGCGCACTCACTTTGTGCCACAAATATCTGCTTGGCTTCATGGAGTCAGGCTCAGACTTGGGATATACATGCAGGGACTCCTAAGAGTCAATAGAAAGCACTCAATAGATCTACAGGATGAATCTTGTTCAAACACTCAAGAAATATTTATGCCTTGGGTTCTCAGTGCTTTCACACTGCATTGAGAAGCTTGCCTTTGGATGTCTGAGGAGAAAAACTGGGCACAATGCAACTGTAGTCATGGACAGAGAATTGAGATACTGTATTTATATAGTGAGTAGTACTTACAATCCAACAGCATGATGAGGCACAAACCTTAAAGCTAAAATGGGATTCGAGCAAAACATAGGGAGGAAGGCCTTTAAACTAGTGAATCTCTAACTTCAAGACCAGTCACAGGAAATAAGTCAACTAGACATCTGGTGCAAAACATCTGGTGAAGGAGAGCATGGATGTCTAGCCTTCTGCCTACTAAATATACAAAATCAAATCTCTGGTTTCATAAATTGTTCCATGAGACTGGTTTCACATACTGTCTTTCTCCTTGCTTTAAACCACTCCTTGCTTTGTTTCATCCAAAACAAAGAGATATGTGGAGATACCATTGCTAAGCCGATCACTTTTCAGTTCTATTTTGCTTTACAACTACCTTGTAGGAATAAACCATGACAGGGTTCTGTGGCTAAAGGCTGCTATTATTTACACCCACAAGGACATGGATGACTGAACCATATACGGTATTATACCACTGACATGCAAAATCTTAGAATCCACTGAATGGATTAACAGCATAGCTGAAACAAGAACATACAACACCACAAAAGGCTTCAACAGATTTAAGCTGTTATTTGTCTAGACATTCTTTATGGGGAAAATCCAGGGTTAAAAAGCCTTCCGACCATAACCATATAGCAGTAAAAATAATGATGACAATAACAACAACAAAAAAAAAAAAAAAAAAAAATCCCAGAGAGCTTGTTAGAAGACAATGCCATACTTAAAACTTACATTTCTAATATAAAATCAATGTATTCTTCTAGAAATGTAAAACACATACACACAAATCACTGATGTACTGTTGTCTTAAATTCATGAACTAATATCCAGGTTACTAATTTTATCAAACTAACAAAACAAATGTGCCATTCAAAATGAACCTGCACTATACCATGTGGACCAAGTACCTGGATTTTGCTAAAAACTATTTATGATTTAAAACGTTAAAAAAAAATTACAATGCTCAGAATTAAAGGCAGCCTTTTAATCAGAGTTCTAGCCAGTTTGTACAACTTGTACTGTGGGTCTTAACTGTTCAGTTGTTTTTCATGTTTTGACATTTAAAGAGACTTAACTCCAGATTTAAAATGTACACTTAAATTTTGACTTTCAAAACAGATTGAACATTCCTACATGCATTCTGTGCCCAAACTTAATTTAAAATAAAGAATATAATAGAGTAAATATGATTAACTTGAGTCAAGCACTCCTGTTAATTGTCAAAAATTATTTAACATCTATCCCAATCCACAAAGAAAGGACTGCCAGTAGTGTGTGAGTATACATATATGTATGTGTATACATATAGGACATATGTAAACACATAGACATATAGATAGGTAGACATAGACATGTATCTCAAAAAGGCAGTAACATAAATACCAAACTGTGCTTGCATTGTGGCAGCAGAATAAGAGAGTGTTATGGTGAAGGGGAAATGTTTACATTCTATTATAATTTTAGATGACTATGATACTAGCTTAACTTTTACCAAATGTGTCTTTAACTCCCCTTCCAACAGACAGGCTTCTTTTAAGAGGAAGGGTTTCCTTAAATAACATGCTTTCTTTTCACATATATCTGTACTATTCAGAACAAAACAGTTTTGCTGGCAGAGATTGTGGGTTTGCAGGGACATGTAAGCTTTCATTAAACTGGAAAGCATTCAAGTCTTAATGTCTACAAATTATATATTTCATAGTTCCACAAATCTGGCAACATTCTTGATGACATCTAGGATGTTTCACCAAATCGTAGACATACGTATGGAAATCATCGTCAAACTTGATGAAATAGACAGATTGTTTGGCTTCTACTTGATGAACGATCATGACTGTCCATTTCGAGCCATCTTCTTTGGCATATTCCACATGTTTGCCTACCAGGCTCTCCACAACTTCTCCTGGTTCCCTTTCTGCTGGAGGAGAATCATTGGAAACAGGCTAAATGAGAAGGTCCCCTTCTTTATAGTCATCTAAGAGCTGGTACATATACAAGACAGGATCTTTCTCATAGGTAATGTAAAACCATGTGTTCATTATAGGTACACATGCTAAGACCATTCCCTTCATTCAACTTTAGAGACATCATCTGTCACAAATATATGGTCCACTGCTTTGTCAATCATTGTGTCTGCTAACTGCACATCACTGATTTGAGATGTTGCAACTCTATCAGGGAGGACTTCAAGTGCAGAATCTCTTTCATCTTTACTAAGTTCTAGTCCATAAACACAGTCAATTCCATCGTATTTTATAAGATACAGAGAAGGATTTACAGGAACCTCATCCAGAAATGTTCCTTTCCACTGTGTAACAGGTCCATTCCCCTCTTTTTACCCATGTTGAATTCTGCAGCCTATGATGTACCACCATGCCTGGGAAACATGTTTGCTGGGCCCCATACTGCTCTGATGTTTTTTGTGGGAAGTTCTTTTCTTCTTAATGTTTGCAGATATACCAGCATGTCCTGCATCAGCTCTGGACCACTGGCCAAGTGTCTTTTCAAATGGGGTCTTCATTCATCAGTATTTAAGTGAGCAGCAGAGCTGCTGGACTAGGTTGAAAACTGAATGGCGTCCAATGTGAAACTTTTCACAGAATTTCAATGTTCTTATTAATCCACCATCTAAGAGTCTCTTTCACAAGTTCAGCAAAAACACTTAAACCATACAAGCACTCTGCCAGGTCGCTGTCTGCAAGCCCCATGCAGACTACCACCGTCCCTACTCTCAGGCTCCCACCCAGGTCCCAACCTGAGCCAGACTGCGCCTCTCCACCCTGGCCAAGCCTCTCTTCAGGATTATACTTTAGCCACCGAATTTACTAAACAGTAGATGAAGAAGGTGCCCAACCGTCTCTTCCTCCCCTGTTTTTGGGAAGTGGAGCTTCCAATTCCAGCTGTGGAACAGCTCCCAAGGTGGCTTGTGCCTCCAGTGGAGGATGGACTCTGGCCGCCATGGCTGGAGGGCTCTACTTACAAATCTTCTCCTCAGATGGCGCACTCTCCTCCTTCCATTCATTCAGGGATGTTACAGGATGCTCTTCTGATCTCCTGGAGGCCCCAAACAAATCCTTTAGTTAGCTCTGGGTGATTACTAACTGTCCTGTAGCAGGAGCTGATTCTAGGAGCACCTTAGTCTGCTGCCAACTTGCTGGTTGGCACTTCTTCCTTTATTTTTTAACTGATACCTATTTAGATTAGAAAAAAATGTTACTTTGACTTGTAACTTAAGTTTTGGGAATACACTCTCACTGTGATAAATAAATTTTGCGAAGTATGACGGAAGTGTTCTACATGATCTTATAAATGTGGTTACAGAACCTGTTGAGTTGCATCAAAGTTTATTAAATTGTTTGGTGCAAAATATAAACCTTAATGTAAACCACTGACAATGGTTGGTAGCTATTTTTCAATATTTTATCTAACAAACTTGCCATCCACATATAAAATGCTATTAATAGGGGAGGGGAAAAGGGGGGAAGATATTGGGAATAGAGGAGTCACCTATATTCAGCACACGACATTTCTGTAAAGTACTAAAACTTCTTTGAGGACAAAATGAAAAAAGGAAGACACTGTGGCAAAATACGGAAGAAAATGTCACTGTACATATAAGACAACAGACCTTAAACTGATAAATGGCAAAATGTCAAAAACAATTTTTTAAATAATTTGTCATTATTTGTTATTAACCTCAATTTATATTTTTTTATTTCTTTTTATTCTATTCAATTGTTTTCTATTTTATTTCTTATTTTTAAAAGTATCATTTTTATTTCATTTTCTTATTAATTGTATTTGGCTATATTTATAGGCTTCATTTTGTAAGAAGTTTTCGATCACAAAAGGTATACAATTGTGGCAGGGGAGGATCATTGTACAGCGTGGTTTTTATGTGGGATACATGGGAGACAACTCTCCTGTGCAAGCATATAATGCATAGAAATGTGTTCAAATCTAAGTGGGGCATTGTCACGGTGGGTGGAGATTCCCAGAATATCCAAGGAATATCAAATTACCATCCTGGGGAGCTCTGTCACATTCTCTAACAGATCAGCAAGAATCCTCTGAGTACAGACAGGGACAATGACTAATAAAGGAGGATGGTCCATGCTTGGACCCTTTATATTGATGACTGTGCTTATACAACTGTACTCTTGAAGTTGAAATTTAGCCTACTATAGGGCGCCTAAGAGATGCCTCTGGGACCCTCCTGTTCTCTAATGTGGTGTGTCTCTAAGCCAAACTCAACATATAAATACATTACCTTCCCCAAAGCATGGGACATGACTCTCAGGGATGAGATTCCTTGGAAATGAGAAATTAAAACAAAACTCAAACTAGCAATGCAACTGGGAAAAGACCTTGACCAAAAGGGTGAAAAGGAAAAGACAAATTACTTTATATGACCAAGAGACTTCAAAGTGAATAGGATAGTCATTCCAGAGGTTACATTTATGCATGCCTTAGCAGGATTTTTTGAATGCCAAATTAGATAGTACTCCAAATAGCAGGGATCCTGTGGGCTCTGGAGACATTCAACATTAGTCAGCACAGATAGATCAGGAGTTTGGACCTTGTCAGTGGGGCCTACTTTGGAATTTATGCTCCCCAGTGTGATAGAGTTGGACTCAGTTGTGGTTAACCTACTCATAGCTCTTCTGTCCTTCTATGTGAACCTATAGTTATTACTAGAGTTGGTATGTGTACTTCCAAGTCACATAAATCTTTGGACTATACATGTACCAGCTGAGCCCTGAATCTCTACAGAATTGCAACACCTACTCTGCATCCCATTAGTCTCACCCAGGAAAACAAAAAAGGAGTTGTGGCTGAACAACTACTATTCCAAGGAACTGAGAGATTATACAACTGCAAGCAAGATAATCGATCCATTGTCCTGATAGTTTCAGAGTTCCCTCTGAATTAAGGTGGAGTGGATATCACCGTCCCAACATCCTCAGGATTCGGGAATGAACTATGGACTTAAGTACACTTATTGGTATTCTACTATAGATATATATTTGATCCTAGTAATGGAATAAATTACATCGTTGCTGTGGAGGCAAAAGCCACTGGAGGTTCAGAGAGCAAGGAGAGGGAAAAACAAGTGTAATCTGGATGCATTTTCGGGACATGGGAATTCACATACATGATAATGCAGCTACAGGTGCAGGCCATATGTCTTGATTTAACCTACCAAATTGGGTGGGAGAGAGTGTAAACTACAATGAAAACTATAATCAACATTAGTGGCAATGCAACAAAATGTGCTCATCCATTGCAATGAATGAAACTCATAAAGAAGTATATTGTTAACCGGGGAAAATGTTGGAGGTGCAGTAGCAATGCATATGGTGTCCACCAAATGTTTTACTTAACATTTCTCAATCAAAGTATCTTTAAATATATATAAATTATTTTTAAAAAGCAAATAAGTATAATTAAATAAATTTCAGGTTTTTTTTGAAGATGTTGTGTAGTTTATGTAACATAGGTTGGTGACAGTGCAATGCTCTGAAAGCTATTTTACAAGTAAATTGTAAAACGCAAAAATAAAAATTGTGCCTTTCCTCTTTTTAAAGTGTTTTTATTGCTATACTTCATATAATTTCAAATTACAATAAAATATGGCCAAATAATCAAGTTAATAATAAGTAAACAAACATTATCTTTAGAAATAGAGGAAGATCCTTTCCATTTGATTAAAAGTTTACTCTCTGAAACTTGAAAAGAATTTTTCTATGCTGTGAAGAGGCCTAAAGAGAAAGTAAAGGCCACATATTCATGATTTCCCGACAAGGGATATCCAGTTCATTTCAAAGAGGAATTGACCATGGAGAATCTTCCTTCTTTGTCCCGCATTAAAAGTTGGTGGAAGCCCAGGTCATGTCAAGTTCTTCTGGATCCACTGGCCTCAGTGACACTCAGATGGAGGGCAGAGTAGTTGACAGTGCCTGGCAACTGGGGAGGCCTGAGTGGAGAGTTGAGAGAAGCACTGTTTAAATACCCAACCCACGCTGAATGGAGGGACTCTGCCGGTAGAGTTGTATCCACACACAGGGATGGAAAAATTACCTTGTGCTGTGGTGGCTCTTGGGACCTCATCAAGAGTTTCCAGTGTTTTTCCCATCATCACCATTGCGTCCTCTCGTTGGAAGGGTTTTCATCTCTCTTGCTCTAGTACACGGACTCATAAAGTTAACTCTGCTTTCAGCTTCGCTGCCTTCCCTTGGCCTTTTTGTAGGATACAATAAGGCTGGAGACGCTTAAAGTCTCTTTCTCTCACCTGGTATCCTCTAAGGATGCCTCAGTCTCTCCATACCTCTTGTGAACAGCACTCATCTCGTCAAGGAGGTGACATTTCTCTTTAATCAGAGCAGCCACTGTGTCTGCAAGCTGCTTTTCCTGCCTTCAATAAAGTCGCCTGCTCAAAGACTGCAGTAATCTGAGTAGCAATAAGAGACCAACCAACAAACAGATGACAGGTGCACACACACCTAATTCCCCATGGAATCTGTGAACTCCACAGAAGGACAAAGCCCCTTCATGGCCCTGAAGTCACAAAAGGACACTGCCCAGTAACAATCGGATACACCAATCACAGCAAATCCCAGAATTCCACCTGGAACCCAGCAGCAACTGACAATTTGAACGGGCAACAGCTGGTCTCAGAGCATCTGCAACCTCCGACCCATTCTCTCCATCCCCACCTCTGCTGCCACTAACCTGCTCTGACCATCACTTTCCTCAGCCTAGAATCCCCATCAATATCGCCACCATTTCTCCCTGCTGTACTGTTTGACACACACCACAGCCACTATCCTCTTAAAGTCAAATTCATTTACTGCCAGCGACCCTCAATATCTGGCTCATGGTAGCCTTAATCTAGGCTCCCTGTGTACATCACTTCCTGTCTGGCAGACTCTGGTATCTGCCTGGTCTTCACACCCCAAATGCCCAGGCCCGTTTTAGGGACATCACCCTTTCTTTCCTTTAATCCTCCAATGCTATTCCACAGGTGCCATCTACACTTAGATGATCCTTCCCTGGGGGGCCTCCCCAGAGCTCTCCTCCTGAGAGAGACCCTTTCCAATGCCCCTAACTCCTGCCCTTCCTGCTCATTCTTGGCATTACACTTTTCATCTACTGACAAGCTATATGCTGTATTTAATTTTCTTTTCTCTGATCTGACTTTGCCCTCTCAAACACCACTTCCTAGAGGATTGAGACTTACTTTCTCCTCTTCACTGCTCAAACTTCAGGCCCAATCCCAGTTATATTCAACTGTGAAGAGTAACCCCTTGCATTCTGATAAGGATTTCCCTGGCATATCTCTCCATTGCGTCTCCCCACTTGCTCAGACTGGAACATGCCACTTCCCTTTCCCTGCCATCAATAGCCTCGTTTGTACTCATTGTCTGACATAGGAACCTTGTTTTCAATTGACTAGACTTATACTTGGAAAACTGAATTTCCCTGGGGACAGAAATGTGACCAAGTCCTGTGCAGTTTGTCGGTGGGTAAGCGACAGTGTGGAGGGTTGGGCCATGCCGGTGTTCCCCAATTTCCACTGAGTTCTTTCTTCTTGCTCAGAAAATTCTTCTTGCAACATGCTTGCAATGGAAGAAACACATCACTGTACAAATTTATCATTGAAAAAATATATAGCCATTTTCTCTTATAAAAAATGAAATGATATTATCTTAAATTGTCATCCCCTAAATATATGGCATACTTTCCTCCCAAACGACCATATCTCTTCTTTTATTTTTTAACTGACACATTTTTAGATTAGGAAAAAAATGTTACTTAGACTTGTAACTTAAGTTTTGGGAAAACCCTCTCACTCTGATAAATAAGTTTTGCCAAGTGTGACAGATATGTTCTACATAGTCTTCTTATGCTGGAAACAGGCCATGTTGAATTCCATCAAAGTTTATAAAAGTGTGTGGTCCAAAATAGAAACCATAATGTAAACCATTGACCATGATTAGTAGCGATGCTTCAATATTTGTACATCTGTTCTAACAAATTGCCATCCACATAAAAATGCTATTAATAGGGGAATGGGTAAAGGAGTAAGATGTTGGGTATATAGGAGTCCCCTGTATTCAGTATGTGACTTCTCTGTAAAGTCCTAAATCTTCTTTGAGGACAAAATGTAAAAGATAATGGGGAATAAAATGTCACTGTACATATAGGACAATAGACCTTACACTGAAGAGAAGCAAAAGTTCAAAACCAATATTTTTAATATTTTTCATTAGTTTTTATTAATCCAATTTTTATTATTTATTTATTTTTATTGTTTTAGATTGTTCTGTATTTTATTATTTTTAAAACTGACATTATTATTTCATTTACTTATTAATTGTATTTTGCTATTTTTACTGGCTTCATATTGGAAGATGTTTTGGAGCACAGAATGTCTAAAACTGTGGAAGGTGAGAATGATTGGTATGGGTTGGCTTTTATGTGGGATATATTAGAGGAAGCTCACCTGAACAAACATATAAGGCATAGAAATGTGTTCAAATGTTCATGGAACATTCTCACGGTGGGTGGAGATTCACATTTTAAATAAAGGACTAACAAAGTCCCACCCTGAGGAACTTTGAAACATTCTCTAATGGATTAGTAAGAATCTCCTGAGCACAGACAGGGACAATGACTATAAAAGGAGGATGGTCCATGGATGGGCCCTTGACACTAACAACTGTGCGTATGAAACTGTACTCTTGAAGTTGAATCTCAGCCTAGTATTATCCAGTGCCTAAGTGATGTCTCCTGGGAGCCTCCGTGTTGCTCAAATATGGCCTGTCTCTAAGCTAAACTCAGAATATAAATACATTACCTACCCCCAGCATGAGACATTACTACCAAGCACCAACTAACAATGCAACTAGAAAAATACCTTGAGCAAAATGGGAAAAATCTAAAGACAAATGATTTTATAAGGCTAAAACTCTTGAAAGTGAGTCAGGAATTCATTCCAGAAGTTACGATATTGCACGTCTTAGCAGGATCTCATTGAAAGCCAAAGTAGATACTAACCTAAATAGCGGGGATCATGTGGGCTCTGGAGACATCCAGACACAAGAGACCAGGAAGATAGCTCAGAAGTTTGGTGCCTTGCTCACCAGTGTGACAGAGTTGGGCTCAGTTGTGTTGCCCAGCACTTGGCTCTTCTATCCTTCTGTCTAGTACTAATTAGTATTAGAGTTGGTATGTGTATGTCCAAGACATATAAATCTTTGGACTATCCATATGCCAGCTGTACCCTGAATCTCAACTGAGTTGCATCACCTACTCTCCAGTTCATAGGTCTAACCCAGAACAACTAACAAGGAGGTGATGATGGACAATTACCATAAACAGGAACCAAGAGATTCTACAATTACAAGCAAGAGCATCCATCCATTGTCCCAATGGGAATGAAGCTCCCTCTCAAATAAAGGTGGAGGGGACACCACTAGCTCGCAATCAACCAATCAAAGTAAATCCCAGAATTCTGTGAGGAACCCAGCAGCAACTGACAGTTTGAACAGATATTCAGTGAGCTCTTCTCATGGAATATTTAGTGGTTAACATATTCTTGTCTTCATTACTTTCGAATGATCTTCCTTCTTGTCTTTTTAAAATTTTTTTGTTGATTAAAATTTGAGATATAGTGAAATATTCCAATGTAACCCGAAAGATTTGCTGTTTTTTCAGAGTTTACACTTACCCCTCCGAAGGTGTCCAACAATAAGAATCATGACTTTTCACCCATATTTTACCTTTCTTTAACACCCATACCATTATGCGCAATTCTATTTTTCCTCCCCTATTGTGAACATCCTACATCAGTTTGGTACTTCTGTTACAATGGATGAACCAATATTTTCCATTATTATTAACTAAAATTCATAGTTCACATTAGAGTTATCTCTTTGTGTTGTACAGTTCTATGAGTTTTGACCAAAGTGGCATCTATGTATCAAATATTACACTATCATACCGAATTTATTGGTGCTCTAAAAATACACTGTGCTCCACCTACTAAATCCCTGGAAATAAAAGATTAGTTTTAAGTTTTCACAATTGAAAAGCAGTTCAAACGAAGTCTAGTATATTGGGAAATGTGAAAAATAACTGAAATTCAAATTTCATTTTTCACTGGTATTTATTTTTATATTTAGATAAATGATCCTCATCATACTAAAGGAGATAAAAGAAAATACAGAGAAAGAACTAAAGGATATGAAACAAAAGATGAATGAGCAATATAGGAATATCTTGGTATGATTTCACAAACAGAAATACTACTGAAATGTATCACAATGAAAAGCAGAAAGAAAAAAGAATGTGGTAGTGCATTATTGGAAGCATAATTAACATAACGAATTATGGGTGTGATTGTGGTTGAAAGAGGAAGTTTAGGTTCATGTACGTCACTGGAATTAAAGCTAGAAGATAAAACATGAGACGATATAACATACTGAAGTCTGTTGTGGAGGATGACTGTGGTTAACATTACAAAGATAAGAATGTTCTTCCATGAACTAGAACAAATATATATCAATATTAAAGGCTTAATAAGAAGGTAGTATAGAGGAAGAAAATAACATCTAATAAAACTATGGATGACAGTTAACAAGAAGAATGTAATATTTTTTCTTCAATTGTAAAAAGGTATTATAACAATGCTGAGGGTCAATAATAAGGAAGTGTAAGGGCTATGGGATTTTTCTTTTTAGAAGAAGAGAATGTTCTCAAATCGACTGTGGTGATGAATGCACAACTCTATGATTAACCTGAGAACCATTGATTGTACTCTTCGAATGAATTATATAGTTTGTTAATAAAACTGTCCTTAAAAAACTGTTTCATCAATGGTTGCAAGATAAATGGTATAATAAATGTGAAAAGGTTTAGTTTCTCCAAAGAATTCTATTATAGATTGTCAAAGTACAGTTTGATCATCATTATGATTGTTTCAAGTTTCCTATAATAAAATTCTGGTTGAAATGCTAAGTGAACCGATTTTCTAAAAGGCCATAGATTATTATTCCATTAAAATAAAGAATATTTGTTGATATAACATTTATGTTTATAGAGTAGCTATATTGATTTGATCTGGTATATTATCTTAGCATTTTAATGGACCTATTATATCAGTCTTTAATTGAGGGAGGTGTGGGCCTGATAATTGTATATGGAGCTTTTCACATCTAAGTCACTAAATCAAAAATAGACCAAACTGGTAGTAACCAAGAATGATTACAGCTAGAAGATAAAACATGGTGCTCTTTGGGGCTTCTGTGATGTATATTTAGGTCACATGGAAGTACGTTGGGATTATTGTTGACAGAACATGGGCTTATAATTAAAGTCACTATTGCCTTTCTATAGGTAGATGGAAACAGATGTAAGGCCCAGGGAATGTTAAAGCCAAGAGACATCTCTTTATTATTGCAGAAAGATCTGTTCTACTCTGAGATTATCCCAGGTATTTCAATTAGTACAATTAGTTTACTTAAGGTTTTAGTAAGATGAAAAATGAGAATGTATTGATTAACAGTCTAGAGACCTAATCTGAACAGGCCTGGGGAAGGGGCTTAACTTCCTAACATTTCCTTATGATCTTGTCTCTGTGCTGCTCATCAAGCTGTTCTCTGTTCAATAATTGCAAAGCAATGCTATGGAGATAGTAGGGTTGCTTTTAATACTGATCCATAGTTCTCTATATTTTTACATAGACTTTAATATTAAGAGAAATCTAATTGCAGGATGGAAGACATTTGCCAAAGATGTTTTCCTTAATTTTTTTTTTTTTTTAATTCAGGAGCTTCAATTGAATATAATGTTTTCAACTTACTTTTCCTTTTTTCATGAACATCTTGCTAGCACTATTTGTTGTAAGATAAATTTGGATCTGCTCTTAATGTTTGATAAATTGATACTTGCAATCTTATTAAAGTAGTAAGCATCAGTATCATTTCATTTCTAGAGAAGGTAAATTGGATTACTGCTTTGCAAATATTTAAATAACCATTTTTTAAAATTTCTCAACTATCATGATCAATAAATATGTGAAATACAATAAAAAGAAAATACCTGAAAATAAATGCATTAAAAAAACACACAAAGCCTAAGAGACCTGTGGGCCATCATCAAGTGTAACAATATGTGCATTATGCATTATGGGAGCAACAGAAGAGAAGAAAGAGGGAGAAGGAATACTAAAAGAAATAATGGTGGAAACATCCCAAATTTATTGAAACACATGAATATGCAAATTCAAGAAACACCCCCATCAAACAAAAAAAAATCCAAACAGGATAAACTTTAAGAGAACCATGCCCAGGCAGAGAAAAGATTCCTAAAAGCCACAAGAGAAAATGAATGTCTTATATACGGGGGTGTCCCAATAAGCATTAATAGCTGATTTCTCATCAGAAACATTTCAGGAAAGAAAGTAGTAGTATTAAATATTTAAAGTGATAAAAGAAACAATTGCCAATGAAGAAATTTATATCTAGCAATACTCTCTTTCAAAAATGAGGGAGAGATTAGGTCATTCCCAAATAAACAAAACCTGAGGGAGTTCATTAACAGTAGATCTGCCTTAGGAGCAATGCTAAAGGCAGTTCTTCACACCGAAAGGAAAGAACATTAGAAAGTGATAGAAGTGACGTAAAGAAATAAAGTCCTCCGTTAATATATGGGTAACATAAATGCAAGTAAAATTCTGTTATATTTTTTTTTGGTATGTGACTTTATTTTTTACAGGTTCTAAAAGCAAAATGCATAAACAACAATAAAACCTATGATTTTGAACTTTCAATATATAAGGATATAATTTGTAACAAGTAAAAAAAGGAAAGGGAGCTAGAGGGTATAGCATCAGTGTATGTCCATGCTATTGAAGTTAAGTTCATACAAAATCAAATATGACTGCCATAGATTTGGGGAGTGAAATTTTAACCTCATTGGAACCTCAAAGAAAACATATAAAAAATATACACAAAAGAAACGATAAGAGACACAAAACAGTACACTGAAAAAATCAAATATGAAAGTGGGCATTAATGGAAGACTTGAAGGACAAAAAACATATAAATCATACAAAGACCTTGTAGTAAAATGGCAAAGAAATTCCTTTACTATGATTAGTTACTTTAAATGTAAATGGATTAAAGTCTCCAGTGGTAAGACAGAGTTTGACAGAATGGATTAAAAAAAAAAGAAGCAGCAGCATAGTCCAACCACATGCTGTTTACAACAGACTCACCTTAAATTCAAAGATGTAAGTAGGCTGAACGTGAAAGGATGGAAAAACATACCATGAAAATAGTAAACAAAACAGAGCTGGGGTACCTATACTACTAGATAAAACAAATTTTGACCAAAAATTGTTATAAGGGACAAAGAATGTCACTATATACTGAAAAAGGAGACAGCTCAAAAAGAAGACTTCACAATTACATGTGCATCCAATGGTGAGCCCCAAAATAAATGAAGTAAATATTGACATATTTGGAAGGAAATATAGATGGTTCTAAAAAAATAGTATAAGACTTCCATATACCATTTACAAAAATGGCTAGGAGAATTTAGAAGACCATAAAAGAAATAAAAGATTGAATGATACTCTAAACCATCAAGACCTTAAAGATATATAGAGAACATTTCACCCAACAGCAGCAGAATGCACATTCTTCTCTAGTGTACATGGATCATTCTCCAGTATAGATCATATGTTAGGTCATAAAACAAACATCAATAAATTTTAAAATGTGGAAGTCATACAATGTATCTTCTCCAACCACAATGGAAGGAAGCAAGGAATCATGAAAAGAAAGAAAACTGAAAAATTTGTAAATATGTGAAAATTAAGCAATGCACTCTTAAGCAACCAGTGAGTCAAAGAAGATCAAAGAAAATTTAGTAAATATCTTCAGGCAAATGAAACCAAAAACACAACATATCTAAACTCATGGGAGGCAGCAAGGGCTATACTGAGAGAGAGTTATAACTCCTAATGTTTACTTTAAAAATGATCTCAAACCAAAGACCTAACTTTCTAACTGAAGGATCTAGAAAAAGAAGAGGAAACTAAATCCTAAGCAAGCAGAAGGAAAGAAATAAAAAACACTAGAATAGAGCTAAATGAGATCAAGATTTAAAACAGAGAGAGACTAAGCAAAACCAAATATTTACTAGACTGACAAACACAGAGAACACAAATAACTAAAATAAGAAATGATTGGAGATATTACAACAAACCATAGAGAAATATAAAGGAATATAAAGGATACTATGAACAACTGTACACCAACAAATCAGATACCCTACATGAAATGAATGAGTTCCTAGAAACCGGAAAAGTACATACACTGATTCAAGAAGAAACAGAAGATCTCATCAGACCAATAATTAGTAAAGATAATGAATCAGTAATCAAAAACCTACCAACATCCATATTCTGGAGTAATCTTTTGATGATGTTCTTTCTTAATCTGTAACAATGTTCTACAACAATGCAAAGTGTAGGTGGAGGAATGTTGTATGGAAATTGGGCACATTATGAATGACTGCTTTGTAAGCTCACAACTTCTCTAATAATATATATATATATATATATATTTTAAAAAGGAGAAAGAATTTTTTCTTTGCTAACAAAGAAAAACCCAGGACCAGATGGTTTTGCTGGTAAATTTAACCACAATTTCCGAGTAGAATTAACTCCAAACCGGCTCACACACTGCCAAAAAATGAAAACGTTGGAATATTCCCTAACTTCTTCTATGAGACCAACATCACACAAATATCAAATTTAGATTAAAAAAAAAAGACCATAAGAGAAAAGTACAGACCAATACCCCTAATGAATATAAACACAACCCCTCAACAAAATACTAACAAACCGAAACCAACAGATCATCAAAAGAATTATACACCACGATAGAGTGGGATTTATACCAGGTATGAAATAATAGATCAACGTAAGAAAATCAATTAATGTAATACAACACATTAATAGAATTAAGGGAAAAAATTATCATCTAATTCATGCAGAAAAGGCATTTGACAAAATCCAGCATCCTTTCTTGAAATAAACACTTAGAAACCTAGGAATAGAAGGAAATTTCTTCAACATGACAAGGGGCATGTATGAAAAACACCCAGCAAACATCATCCTCAATGGTGAAAGACTGATAGCTGTCCCTGTAAAATCAGGAATAAGGCAAGGATGCCTACTGTCACCACTGTTATTCAATATTGTAGTTTAAGCTCTCACTACAGCACTAAGACAAAAAAAGAAATAAAATGGACCCAAGTTGGATAGGAAGAAGTAAAGCTTTCCCTGTTTGTAGATGGCATGATCTCATAACCAGAAAATCCTCAAAAATCCACAAAAATCTTCTAGAGCTAGTATATGATTTCAGCAAAGTGGCAGGGTACAAGATCAACATGCAAAAATCAGCAGTTTCTTACACTATTAATGAACAATCTGAAGAGGAAATCAAGGTGTCAAGTCTACCCAAAGCAGTTTACAGATTCAATGCAACCCCAATCAAAATTGTAACAGGCTTCACAACAGACATGGAAAAAGCCAATTCTCAAATTTATATGGAAAGGTAAGGGAACCTGAATAGCCAAATCCATATTTAAAAGACAACAATGAATTTGGAGGACTCACACTTCCCAATTTTAAAACTTATTTCAAAGCTACAGTAATCACAGCATCATGGTACTGGCACAAGGACAGACAAATAAACCTATGAAATCTAATAGAGAGCTCAAAAATAAACACTCACATCCACAGCCAATTGATATATGACAAGGGTATCAAGTCCCCTAAATTTGGAAATAAAAGTCATTTCAACAAAAGGTAGTGGGAAATCGGGATATGTGTATGCAAAAGAATGAGGATAGTCCCATTTATTTGAGCCTATAATTAGCAATATACTAGTTAAATATATATGTCCCAGATACTTAAATTCTCAGTCACTTCATATTCCGGTTGGGTCCTGGATTCAGACGAGTTGCAACAACTACGTTCCAGTTCACTGAACTCTCCCAGGACAACAAACAAAACGATGAAGATGGACAACGTCCATCCGAAAAAAAAAAGAGTATCTACGACTGCAAGCAAGACAGTTTCATCCATTTCCCCCATGAAATCTAATCTCCCTATCAATCAGAAAAATAGTAGTCATTCACCATCCTAAAATCAACAAGATTGAGGATTGAACAAAAATAAGGGGAGAATGCAACTATGGAATAAAGTAGATATTATTATTCTAGCAATGGAAGAACTTGTAACATTGATATAAAGGCAGTGGCCACCAGAGGTTCTGAGGGGAGGGAGAGGATGGAACATGTAACATGGGGCATTTTGGGGACATAGGAATTGTCCTGCCTGATATCGCAATGATGGATACCTGCCATTATGCATTTTGTCAAACCTATAAAATTGGGTGGTGCAAAGTATAAACTATAATGTAAACTATAGACCATGGTTACTAGTAATGCTTCAATATATGTTCATCAATTGTAACAAATGTACCACACTAATGAAAGATGTTGTTATTTGGGAAAAGTATCGAAGGAGGAGGAGGTGAGGTATATGGGAATCCCCTATATTTTCGATGTAATATTTCTGTAATCTAAATCTTCCATAATAAAATGAAAAAATAAAATAAAATAAAATGAAATAGAAGGAAGATGGACTCCTACATTATCCCATATAAAAAATTAACTCAAAATGGATATAAGATTTATATATAAAAGCCAAAATTATAAAACTCCCAGAAAAAAATATAGGAAGCATGTTCAGGACCTTGTCTTAGGCAATAGTTCTTAGACTTTACACAAAAAGCATGAACAATAAAAGAAAACTTAGACACATGGGTCTTCATCAAAGTTAAAAACTCTGCATCAAAGGACTTCTTCATGAAAGTAAAAAGACAATCTAAAGAATTGGGGGAATATATTTAGAAATCATATATCCAATAAAGGTTTAACATCCAGAATATATAAATAAATCCTACAACTTAACAACATAAAGACAAACAATACAGTTTTAAAATGTGCAAAACGTTTGAATAGACATCTCTCTAGAGAAGATATACAAATGGCCAAAAGCACATGTGATAATGCTCAACATCATTAGCCATTGGGAAAATGCAAATCAAAACCTCAGTGAGATACCATTTCACAAACCCTATAATGGCTACTCTTTGAGAAAAATGTAAAACTACAAGTGTTGCAGAGGATGTGGAGAAATAGGAACACTCATTCATTTTTGGTGGAAATGTGAAATGATGCAGCTGCTGTGGAAAACAGATTGGAGGTTCCTCAGAAAGCTGATTGTAAAATTAGCATATGACCCCAAAATTCCACCTCTAGGTCTATATCTGTTTTTTTATTTTTATTTTTATTTTTAGATTTATTTATTTTGTTCTAACCACACCCCCACCCCCTACCCTCGTCCCATGCTCGCTGTCTGCTCTCTGTGTGTTTCTCTATGTCCACTTATCTTTTCTTCAGGCGGCATTGGGAACCGATCCCGGGATGTTCTGGAGTGGAGGGAGGCTGCTCAATCTCCCGTGCCACCCCAGCTCTCTGTTGTAGTGCGTTGTCCCATAGATACTCCTCTGTGTCTCCTTTCGTTGTGCCATCCTGCTGTACCAGCTCTCTATGCAGTCTAGTATTCCTCTGCGGGCCCACACAGATTCACCAGGAGGCCCTAGACCACCCCTATAGTACATAGGAACCCACTTGCTTGAGCCACATCCACTTCCCTTATATCTCTCTTATTTGCCAAAGCTCCCAATACAAAAGTACCAGAAATGTGGTGGCTTTTATAATAGTAATTTTATTTGCGATAAATCTTACAGTTCTCAGGACATGAAATGTCCAAATCAAGGCACCATCAGAGATGCTTTGTCACCAAAGTCAGCTACTGGTGATCTGGGCATCCTGCCGCACATTGAGGTAAATGGCACAAATCTTGCCAAGGTTCCTGCCTTCCCTTCAAGGCTCACTGTCTCCTGGAGCTCAGCTGTGGCTAGTCAGGCATATGGCTTGTCTCTTTCCAGGCCTCCTCTCTGAGCCTCAGCTGCTCCAGTTTCTCCCTGAGCCCAGCTGTGGGCAATCAGGCATATGGCTCATAACTTCAGGTTTGGGCTTCTCTATGGCTCAGCTTCCTGCAGGCTTAGTGCCTCAGCTTCAGCTGCTAGTGATCTCACTAGGCCCTGTAAATGGTGGAGCTCCCTTCTCTGTTTGTCTTATTTCTCTCTGTTTCCATTTATATAAGGATCCAGTAAGAGGGCAGAGACCTAACCTAAGTCACAACTCACTGACATCATCCAACCAAAAGCAATCAGATTTTGAGTAGATGTAGCTTGATTGTTTGAGTGCATGCTTCCCAAGTATGAGGTCCTGGGTTATAATCCCTGGTACCTCCTACAAAAAATAATAATAATAATAATAAAGCAATCTAAGTAATTGATCTAATGAATTTCCTTAACCAAATGTAAAGCAATCAAATGATCTCACATTCCCTTGAATGGATTAGTTCAAATATATATTCTTTTCAGGAAGGGATCAATCAAATTAAAACTGGAACTGTCACATTACCCAAAAGAATTGAAACCAGGAACTCTCACAGATATTTTCACCAATATTCATAGGAGCATTATTCTTGCCAAAAAAATGGAAGAACAGATGAATGGTAGACAAAGTGGGATGGAATATTCTTCATCTGTAAAGAGCAATGAAGTTCTGATAACATGAGACAACATGAAGAATCTTGAAAGAAGCCAGACAAAAAAGGACATATACATAATTTCACTGATATGAAATAATTAGAATAAGCAAACTTATAGTCAGAAACTAGAATAAAGTTTACAGGGACCAGGGTAGGGATAAGGAAGAGGGAATTAATGCTTAATTGCACAGATCATCAGGGTGATTATATCCCTCAATGGTGACTGCTGCTCTCAAATAAGTCTGCTCTACATAGCCATCTCTATTTTTTTTCATTTTTAAAGTAAGCTTTAGATTACATAAATATTACATTTAAAAAAATGGGGGTGGGGGGAATATAGGGGATTTGCACATAACGCTATTCCTCCTCTTCACGCAATTTCCCCCATTAGCAATATATCTCATTAGTGTCACAACCATCTGTTTTTCCATTTTCAGGTTACCTCTCTCTAATAACAGTTCTACTGTTGCTGGCCCAAAGTTGCAGCACCAGAGCTCTTAAGGCTCCCTTACACCACCAACCCCAACCTTTGTAATCAGTCCTTTGTAAATACATCTTCTTTAAGTTGTCTTTTTTTGAATGAACAATCTGTTTTCCTTAGGAATTTGATAAACTGTATGATACTGAATTAAGTTGCTTAATCTTTATGAGCTTGTTTTCTTATTTATAAATTAAAATAATGTAGCAACTGATCTTTAGATTATTCTGATGATGAAAAGTGATGCTTTAAATAGAGTTTTTGAAGAGTAAATACTCAAAAATATAATCATTATGGTTATTTTATTGTAAGGATGCAGTTCACTGTGTACAATAGAAAAGTCAACTAGAAGTGACATAACTAAAATGGATGCTTAACATCCGTTAAAAGAAATACAAAACCTCCTTTTGGATTTATTTTGTGGTTCATTTTGTGTTTTCCTTTAATCCTTTTTTGGGGTAATCAGAGTGGGCCAGGCCCCTGGGCAGGACACAGCTACCTCTCTCCTGGCGTCTGTTTAATACTAGGAACCCAGTGGCTCAGCCCCTGAGCAACTAGAATGAAATCAAGTAAAAAAATAAAATAAATTTTTAAAAATTTTTAAAAGGAAAAAAACAATGGCATAAAAAACAACATATTTCTTCATGAAAATTGAAATTTCTTATATTTTAGAAATAAAAATAATAAATACAAAACAAGATGTTTTAGGGTTGTTTAAACCAGATGCTTGACACCATCATCTAAGACCTAAGTTTGTTCTGTCTTCTCAATCCTAAAAGGCATGCTGCCTGATAACTGGACACATACTAGAGGAAAGAGGAAGAATAGTCATTAGGAAACCACTGTATCGACACTATTAAATACATGGTAGGGGGGGGCTTCTTGACATTTCTGTCAGCACCTGACCTCTCTGTCATCACATCAATGTGTTTGGGACCAGAGAGAGTCTAGCATGGTTGGAGTGAGTAGAACAGGGTCCGAATGAAAAGGAAAAATACCTTCAGGGATACCAGTAAGTGAGGAAGAGCTGCTATATCTGGTGTGATGATTAGGCTCATGTGTCAGCTTGGCCAGGTAATGGTGCCCAGGTGCCTGGTCAAGCAAGCACTGGCCTAATTGTTACTATGCGAACATCTCATAGACTTGAATTATCAGTAAGTTATTGAATCTAGAGCTATTTTCATCTACAATCAACTGAAATTGGCTTCAAAAACAAGAGATGTCTCATCCAATCAATTGGATACTTTAAAAGGAGGAGTGATGTGTTCAGCAGTCAGAAGAGAATATTTTCATCTCAATTTGAGCCAGCCACCTTCTTCTAGGGAACAAATTGGAAATCTTCTTCAGAGTTCCTGGCATGAAGCCTGACCCACAGAATCTGGACTTGTGTATCCCCACAATCTTGGGAGACAACTTTACAAAATCTCATAATATTTACAGGTGTCTCCTGTCAGTTCTGTTTCCCTAGAGAACCCTGACTAATACACCTACTGACAATGATGAGCCCAGTTGCAGAAGACATCCCATAACTTTGAAAACAGCTTCTACTTCAGTCCCAACCTGAATGACCCTGTAGCCTTTTCCCCACTAACAAAGACAGTAACTATCAGGACCCTAGGGTTGCCAACATTAGAAACCATCTCTGGCTAACCTAACCAAAACAAGCCAGCTTTCAACAGAGAGATGGAAGGCAACTCAAAATCAGTGGGAGTGCTAGAGAATCCATCTATAAAAACAGGGAGGACCCAAGTAGTATTAACTACAAAGGGTCCTGCCCTGGGAAGTCTGCTAGAGGAAGGCCAACCACTGTGGCTGGTACTGCTGCCTCTCATCATTGTCATCACTGTCACTCATTAAAGCATCCACCCTTTGAATTTTTGCAGGTGTTACTCCTGATTTAATGCCAGATGGGCATGTCCAAGTGACCAGGCTTTGTACATCTGCATATACCCTAATGGCCTAGGGGTAAGGAAAGAAAATCAGGCTCCTCTGATCTTCCATAGGCTCCCATCCAAACCACATGGTGTAATCTATTCTAAAAGTATATTCAACTTTATTACTTCACTGTTGGAGATCCCTCCCGGGACACACATCACCCATTATCCAGCTCCTAAAAGCCTCATCTGGTTTAAGAGTAAGAGATATCCCTCTCTCATTTAACCCTAGCTGCAGTGACCTTCTTTCCTACCATGCCCCACAAGCACCCTCCCACAACAGGGCTTGCACTTTTACTTCTATCTAGATTCTTCTCCACCTCCTGCTGGTCATCAGCTTACTCTAGGTAAACCTTTAGGACTCCATCAAAATGTTACTTTATCAGGGGAGCTTTACCACTTCTTCATGACTGGGATAATATCCCACTGTTTTCCAGCAATCTTTATTTATATTATCTATCACTTTAATACTAATCCATCTGGACTCTCTCCCTAGACTAACCTGCTAAGGACGGAGATAACCATGGATGTCTTGTTCATCACTGAGTCCCACACTGCCTGACTACTTTTGGTACTCCACAGCTGCGCACTCTGCCTGGACCCTGATCCATCTGTGGTTCCCAATAGGCATCTACATCAGTGCTTCTCAAGCTTTGATACACATGAATCCCTAGAGGAGAATGTAAACATGTGAATTCTGATTCGGGCAGGTGAGGAGGTTCTGTGTTTCTGAAAAACTCCCTCATGATGCCAATGCTCCTGGTCCATGTACCACACTTATTAAATCAAATTAGGTTCAAGTTGTTCCCATTGAGAAGTCCAGCCCCAAGGAGCTTGGATAGTGTTTGGCACAGAGTTTGTCTCACTTGTCTCCAGGTGCCCAGCTTAGAGGTAGGAGTAATGCTGTCTCTGCCCAGCAAATTGATGCAGGATAATGGTCTTAAAGGGTCCCACACATTAGCCAGTTTTTGACTCTACTCATAGGATTTTACTAAGAAACAAGTCACTTGAAAGAGACTGCAGATCTTGAAACAAATTTTAGCTTGTACATGTAGAATGCATTTTCAGATCCAAATACTTCAGCTGAGCCCCCAGGTAAGGGCTATTACCAGAGTGAATATTTTAATCTGAAACTGAAGCTCCTGAATTATAAAACAGAATACCCAAAGTGAAATGCTTTACCAGAATCTGGCACCCCAACATCACAAAGACAGTTGAACAATGTCTATATTTATGGAAAGAAAGTTCAACCAGTGGCACTACCCCCAGAACACTAAGTAATGTTTGGGGATTAAACTCTTTATTTACTAAGCTTTTCCATTTTGATGATTCGTTTCAAATTTAAGTTGCAGAACATAATTTATGACATAAAGTGGGTTTTGGAATAAAGTTGAGGACTGCATTAAACAGCTCAGATGATGAATGGAGCCTGCAGGACCATGGATTGTGTGGTCTGTGTAACTTCCAAGAGTTAACCCCTCCTCTCCTGGTACCACAAATTCCTTCTGCCCCTCTGGATTGTAAAGTCCTGCAACCATGTTGTACTGAACAAAAATGCCCCCAAACAGACCATTTTAGATTGAGAATTTTACAAGAAACTGTTTTGGGTTCAAGAGCAGAATGCTTATCTTGGCTTTTCAAGTGTTTATTTCTCGAAACTGTATTGTAAGGGCCGTGGATGAAATTCTGGAAATTTAGCTAACAATTGAAATTAAGTTTTCTTACCATTTTCCCAAACCAAATCACCTTCCTGCATAAGTTATTCTAACAATGTCTTCAGGGTAACTCACAGATTGGCAGTAAGAAACCAGCTACAAACTGATAGGATGTAAATTCTCTCAACATGGCACTCCTTAGATGCCCGAAAGCTTTCTAAAATGCATAGAATCATGTAGCATGCCACTTACTGAAAAATTTATATATATTCTAGAACAAAACAGTTCATACAATTTAATGCATTATTTTCTCTGTCCTCAATTAGATTTGTAGAGCAGAAAGAAAGTTAAGTCGATCAGCTGCTGAAGAAAATGCAAAGAAAATATGAAAGACTTTTACTCATTCTGTCCACGTCTCTCTTCTAAAAACTAGAGCCCTTAACTTTCAGGTCTAGATGTGGCAAGAAAGTTTTGGAGCCCTCTTAAGTTTGGGACCCTGAGCTTTTGGGTGTGCTTGCTATATTAATGTAAACTAGTTAGGCATTGTCTACATAGCTATTTATCAAATAGCTAGCTCCTCACTCTACTGTCATGCAGGAGAGACCTTGACAAGCAGCCCCATGTCTGATGCCTTCTGAAACTGTAATTAAGACCTATTGTTTGTGGTAATTATGAGCAATATCCAAGAGGTGAGCCTTCTAGACCCTGGAGAATCAGAAATCAACAGCACAATATACTCACTTGTGTTAATGGACTCCAGAGCAAGAAATGGAGAGAGGAAAATGGTTTGATTGCAACATGTACACATTTGAGACAGTGAAATTAAATGCAAAATAAATGTTTGTCTGGTTTCAAACGAAAACGTAATGGGCCCCCATCCACTGGTTATCATGTAGGTCCATGCTTAGTCTACTAGTTAACTATTGTCACATGAGTCAGGGGCAGAGTGAATATTCGACATGTGGTACACCTTTTGAAGTCACTGTAATAGTCACCTTCCTTGCTCACCATAACAGAATTGTGATGGTCACACCTACTGTGACTTTGATTGGTTTTACTAATATAAAATCTGGTGGCAATCATTAACAGGTGTGACTAATTCTCATCAGCCCAGATCTCTCTGAATCCAAACTTTTTTAATAGTAAAAGATATGCAGTTCTTCAAAATTTATGCTTTCTCTTTCTGATGTTATTTCAACCACCTTGACAAATATATAAGTTGCCTTAGATTCTTACCTCTTTCATGTAGTTTTCTCCTCCAACACTCTTTAAGACCATGAGGAAAAAGGCTATGTAAATTTAATTCCTATCCAACCCGCTCTTACATGCTTTCTCTAAGAGACTACAAAATTTAGTTTTGCCTCTGGAAAGAAGAACTTAAATGACTCTACCTATTCTCCCCATTGATTTCTATGAAGTCTTACACTGGAAGTCTTTATTCCTACCCCATCCCATAATGGCATGACTACAAACTCCCATGTGTTTTTACTCAAGGTTAATGGCGAGAACACAGCTCAGGCTTAAAAACACTGAAGCATGGAAGATTCATTTAAAAATATGTTGCTCACATTCCTTCAACTGCCCATTTCATAAGTTGATTTCAACTAAGTTAAATGTGCAGAGCTCAAAAATCCATAATTGATTGCATTAGTTCCCAGTACAATTAGTGATGGATCCATGACTTCTAACTGGCAATAGCCAGTCCACCAACTGGAGAAGAAACAAATGGTTGGCTTAATTTCCAACTAGCTATTTTTTTGGGTAGCGTGGGTGGCACTAAGAAAATAATGGGCTATAAATTTAATACCTTGATGACTCACATAAATGAAATATGCCTAACTGCACAGAACATACATGCTTCAAAATGGAAGGCTAAGAAAGCCTGAAGTTTAATTTCACAAACATTATTTCAGATTCTCTCTCTTCTGCATGGATATCTACGTCCTTCAAAAGGGTTGGGACATTTTCTACCATTATTTCTTCAAATATTCCTTCTGCCCTTCCCCTTCTCTTCTCCTTCTGGGACACCCCTGGCACATATGTTTGCACATCTCCTGCTGTCGTTTAGTTCCTTGAGACCTTAATCAAGTTTTGCCAAACTTTCCTTTATCTGTTATTTTCTATGTTCACTTTCAGAAGCAATATCTTCAAGTTCACCAATCCATTCTTCTGCCTCCTCAAATCTGTTATTATATGATTCCAGTGTATTTTTAATTTCATTTATTGTACCTTTCATTCCCATAAGATTTGCTATTACTCTATGTATGCTTTCAAATTCTTCTTTGTGCTCATCCAATGTCTTCTTAATATCCTTAATTTCTTTAGCCATCTCATTGAATTTATTAAGGAGATTTGTTTGAATATCTATAATTAGTTATCTCAACTCCTTTATGTCATCTGGAATCTTATCTTGTTCCTTTAATTGGGCCATATCTTCCTATTCCTTGGTGTGGATGGTAATTTTTTGTTGGTGTCTTGGCATTGGCTTACTAGAGTATTTATTCTGGGTACAGATTTTCTCTTTAGTTTAGAGCTTCCTACCCTTTCTCTCTTGCTGGTTGTGTAGTAGGAGCCAAGGATGTAGTTGGTGCTGTAAGCTGTGGAGGTTCAAGCTTGCCTCAGTGCCCTCAAGGACTAATGAAACATCTCCCAACTTTCTCTTTTCTCAGGCATAGGGACAGATCCACAGCTGTGTGGAATAATCCAAGTCATGCAGGCCTAGACGGTAGTTGCCCAGAAAGACTGATGAAGCTACATGCCCGTTTCTTCTCTGTCGGGGGCAGGGATGGAGCTGCAAATGTGGGCAGCAATCTATGCAGTGCAGGTCCAAGATGACCACAGTTGCCCCAACAGACATCCAATTATTCAGTCTGTGCCAGCCATATGTACCTGCAGTTACCTGGATAGGCTTTTGCAGGGCCCACCAGCTTCCTCCCTTTTAGAGTTGGGGCTGAATCATAGACTATGTCTGCAGGCCATTCTGGGTAAAAGTAATTGTTCCTTACTGCCACCATGATATTCAGTCAGTCAGTCTAACCCTCATGCTCGGGGTGTAGTCAAAATGGCAGCTACCAGTCTCCTTCCGACTTGAACAGGTTCGATATTCATGTATTCTTAGGGTAATATTTTAGCCAGCCCAATGGACTAATCAGTAGCTAACATTGGTAGCCAACTGTCTCTTCCTCCTCTGTTTTTGGGAAATGGAGCTTCCAATTCCTGCCACAGAATAGCTCCTGGGGTGGCTTGCACCAACAAAGTAGGTTGATCACTGGCCTCTGCGACGTGGCCTGTTATTTCCCAGAGAGGTTGGTGCAGCTGCCCTCAGCTTCCTACCTGTCCATGGTGGGCCTTGGGCTTATGCTAGAGCAGCAATCAGATCTCAATGGAAAGAAGCTGGTCCCTACCAGCACTGTGATCGTCATTCAGCCCTGTTTCCCCTGTGTCAGGCACAGATTTAAGATGGTGGCTACTGGCATTTTTCAACTTGGACAGGTTCAACTTTATCTGTTCTTAGGATTATACTTTAGCCCACCAAATTTACTAATCAGTAGCTGAAGTTGGTGCCCTACAGTCTCTTCCTACCCTTTTTTTGAAAAGTGGAGCTTCCAATTCCAGCAGCAGAAGAGTTCCCGAGGCAGCTTGTGCCTGCAGTGGACGATGGGCACTGGCCTCCGGGGTATGGAGAGCTCTAATTGCAAATCTTCTCCTCAGATGGGCACTCTCCTCCTTCCATTTTTTCAAGGATGTTATAGGATGCACTTCCGGTCTCTTGGAGGCCCCAAACAAATCCTTTAGTTACCTCTGGGTGATTACTAACTGTCCTGTAGCAGAAGCTGATATTAGGAGCACCTTAGTCTGCTGCCATCTTGCTGTTGTCACTTCATCCTTTATTATTTAACTGATACCTAATAAGATTAGGAAAAAAATGTCACTTTGACTTGTAATTAAATTTTGATAATACACTCTCACTGTGATAAATAAATTTTGCCAAAGACAACGGAAGTACTCTACATGATCTTATAAGATGGTTATAGGAACTGTTGAATTGCATCAATGTTTATTAAAGTGTTTGGTACAAAATATAAACCTTAATGTAAACCATTGACCATAGTTGGTAGCTATATTTCAATATTTGTACATCAGATCTAAAAAACTTGCCATTCACATATAAAATGGTATTAACAGGGGAGTGGGAAAAGGAGGAAGATGTTGGGTATAGAGGATTCCTTGTATTCAGCACGGGACATTTCTGTAAAGTCCTCTATCTTCTTTAAGGACAAAGAAAATAAAAGGAAGACACTGGGGCAAAATAAGGAAGAAAATGTCATTGTACATATAGGAAAACAGAACTTACAGTGAATAAATAGCAAAATGACAAAAACAATTTTTTAAACTTTGTCATTACTTGTTATTAACCTCAATTTATATATTTTTATTTCTTTTTATTCTTTTCAATTGTTTTGTATTTTATTTCTTATTTTCAAAACTATCATTATTAATTGTATTTGGCAATTTTTATAGGCTTCATTTTGGAAGAAGTTTTGGATCACAAAAGGTATACAATTGTGGCAGGGAGGATTATTGTACAGAGTGGCTTTTATGTGTGATACACGGGAGGCAACTCTCCTGTGCAAACATATAAGGCATAAAAATGTATTCAGATCTACATGGGGCATCATCACGGTGGGTTGGGAATCCCAGAATATCCAAGGAATACCAAATTCCCATCCTAGGGAGCTCTGCCACATTCTCTAATGGATCAGCAAGAATCTTCTGAATACAGACAGGGACAATGACTATTAAAAGATGATGGACTATGCATAGGCCCTTCATATTGATGACAGTGCATATGCAACTGTACTCTTAAAGTTGAAACTGAGCCTAGTATTATAGGGTGCCTAAGAGATATTTCTGGGAGCCTCCCTGTTCTCAAATATGGTGTTTCTCTAAGCCAAACTCAACATAAAAATGCACTACATTCCCTAAAGCATGGGACATGACTCCCGGGGGTGAATTTCCCTGGCAACGAGAAAATACAACAAAACTCAAACTAGCAATGCAACTGGAAAAAGATCTTGACCAAAAGGGTGAAAAGGAAAAGACAAATTAGGTTATATGACCAAGAGACTTCAAAGTGAGTTGAGTGGTCATTCCAGTGGTTACACTTATGCATGCCTTAGCAGAATTTCTTTGAAAGCCAAATTAGATACTACCCAAATAGCAGGGATACTGTGGGCTTTGGAGACATCCAGACACTATAGTCAGGGCAGATAGGTCAGGTCTTGCCAGTGGGGCCTACTTTGGAATTTATGCTCCCCAGTGTGACAGAGTTGGACTAAGTTGTGGTTTCCCTACTCATGGCTCTTCTGTCCTTCTATTTGAGCCTATAATTAGTACTAGAGTTGGTATGTGTACGTCCAAGTCACATAAATCTTTGGACTATACATGTACCAGCAGATCCCTGAATCTCTACAGAGTTTCAACACCTACTCTGCATCCCATTAGTCTCAACCAGGACAACAAACAAGGAGGTGGTGATGAACAACTAACATACCAAGGAACCGAGAGATTCTACAACTACAAGCAAGATGATCCCTCCATTGTCCCAAGAGTTTGAAGCTCCCTTTCAATTGAGGTGTAGTGGACATCACCATCTCACAATCCTCAGGATTGGCGAATGAACTATGGACTAAAGTACACTTATTGGTATTCTA
This sequence comes from Tolypeutes matacus, assembly GCA_026826555.1. Lineage (NCBI taxonomy): Eukaryota > Metazoa > Chordata > Mammalia > Cingulata > Chlamyphoridae > Tolypeutes > Tolypeutes matacus. The sequence goes on along the minus strand of JAKSZT010053947.1, from coordinate 1,192,166 downwards.
CTATAGATATATTTCGATTCTAGTAATGGTAGAAATAATATCATTGATGCGGAGGCAGTAGCCACTGGAGGTTCAGAGGGCAGGGGGAGGGAAAAACAGGTATAATCTGGATGCATTTTCGGAATGTGGGAATTCTCCTACATGATAATGCAGCTACAGATGCAGGCCATTATGTATTTTGACTTAAACTTCCGAATTGGGTGGGAGAGAGTGTAAACTACAATGCAAACTATAATCAACATTAGTGGCTGTATTAGTCAGCCAAAGGGGAGGTAATGAGAAATACCAGAAATGGGTTGGTTTTTATAAAGGGTATTTATTTGGGGTAGAAGTCCACAATTACCAGACTATACAGCGTAAGTTTCTTCTCTCACCAAAGTTCATTGTCAGGTGTGGAGCAAGAGAGCTGTCAACATTTGCCAGGGTTCAGGCTTCTTGGGTTCCTTTCTTCCCAGGCCTGCATTTCTCTCCAGGCTTAGCGACTCTGTTTCCTCTACAAGGTCAGAGGTACACTATCAGGCAAACAGCTCATTGCTCTTTTCCTGGGGCCTTCTCTCCAATATCAAAACCCCAACTTCAGAACCGCAACTCAAAAAACTGCTCCCTCTGTCCTTTGCCTTGCCTTTTATATTTGATTCCCCTAGCCACCAAGCGGTGGGGCCCAATGCCCTACTGAATTGGCCCAGTCAATTCCCTAAATATAACTTAATCATGCCCAGATTAACAAATCAATTTACAAGCATGATCCAATTATATTTTTGGAATTCATAATTATATCAAATTGCCAAATGGCTACAGTAGCAATGCTACAAAAAGTGTTCATCCATTGCAATGAATGTAAATCACTAAAGAAGGATGTTTTTAAGGTGGGAAAATGTGGGAGGTGCAGCAGCAATGATTATGGCAATCCACAATATGTTTTACTTGACATTTCTTAATCAAATATCTTAAAATACATATAAATTTTTAAAATAAATAAATAAATAAAATTAAGTACATCTCAGGTTTTCTGCTTAAGGTGTTGTGTAGTTTATGTAACGTAAATTGGTGACAGTGCAATGCTCTGAAAGCTATTTTATCAGTAAATTGTAAAATGCAAAAACAAAAATTGTTAACTCTGCTTTCAGCATCGCTGCCTTACCTTGTCCTTTTTGTATGTTACTATAAGGCTGGAGACTCTTAAAGTCCATTTTTATCACCTGGCATACTCTAAGGATGCCTCAGTCTCTCTAGGCGCTTGTGAGCAGCACTCATCTGGTCAAGGAAGTGACATTCCTCTTTAATCAGTGCAGCCAATGTGTCTACAATCCGCTTTTCCTGTCTTCAATAAAGTCGCCTGTTCAGAGACTGCAGTAATCTGATTAGCAATAAGAGACCTACCAACAAACAGATGACAGGTGTACATACCCCTATATCCCTGTGGAAGCTGTGGTGGATCATGTGCTCTGAACTTATGTCATTAGGCAGCAGCTCCATTACCCCCTCTCCCAGCTTCCTGAGGATCAGCCCAAAGGAAAGCTCCACAGCAGGGGACAACCTCTTCATGACCTGGGAGTCACCCCAGGATCCTGTCCAGTGACTGTGGATCTACTAGTCACAACAAACTGCTGCGAATCACCCCAAATTCCATCTGTAACACAGCAGCAAGTGATAGTTTAAACAGATATTCAGTGAGCTGGTGTAATGAAGGATTTAGTAGTTAAAATATTCTTGACTTTATTATTTTTGAATGGTCTTCCTTCTGGCCTTTTTTAAAATTTTTTATTGATGAAAATTTGAAATATAGTGAAATATTCCAAAGTTACCAGAAAGACTTGATGATTTTTTAGAGTTTATACTTACCCTTCCCATGGTATCCAACAATATTAATCAAGACTTTCCTCCCATATTTGACCTTTCTTTCAATGTCCAACACTTTTATGTGCACTTCTCTTTTTTCTCCCCTAGTATGAATATCCTTGATCAGTTTGTTATTTTTGCTACAAATGATGTACCAATATTGTCCTTTACTATTAGCTAAATTTCATAGTTCACATTAGGGTTCTTTATTTGTGTTGTACAGTTCTATAGGTTTTGATCAATGTGTCATGTCATATGTAGCCATTTGGCTGTTTGATGTAATTATGAATTCCAAAAATCTATATTAAACTATGCTTGTCAACTGATTTGTTCATCTGGGCAAGATTAAGTTATAACTGGGGCTTTGATTGGGTCATGTCAGTAGAGTGTTGAGCCCCCGCTCCTTGGTGGGTGAGGGAATCAAATATAAAAGGCAAGGCAAAGGATAGAGGGTGCAATATTGATGTTGGAGTTTTGTTGTTGGAGAGAAGTCCCTGGGGTAGAGACAGGCCATTCGCCTGAGAGTTCCTGGCTGGCCGTGTCGAGAGAAGTAAAGCCTAGAGAGACTATTAGTCTACAGCTGACCTTGTGGAAGAAACAGAGGAACTAAACCTGGAGAGAAAGGCAGCCCCAGGAAGAGAGGAACCCAAGAAGCCTTAACCCTGGCTAATGTTGACAGCTGTCTTGCTCCAACATGTGGCAATGGACGTTGGTGAGGGAAGAAATTTATGCTTCATGGCCCGGTAACAGTGGACTTCTACCCCAAATAAATACCCTTTATAAAAACCAACCAATCTCTGGTATTTTGCATTAGCACCCCTTTGCTGACTAATACACCATATATCAACCATTATAATATCATACAGAATTATATCAGAGCACTAAAAATACCCCATGCTCCACATACTAAATCCCTGGAAATCAAGGATGAGTTTTAAATTTTTCATGGTTGAAAAGCAGCACAGAAGTAGTCCAATATTTTGGGACATGTGAAAAATACCTGAAACTCAAATTTCTATTTTCAATCCTTTTTATTTTTATATTTAAAAAAGTAATCATCAATATACTAAAGGAGATAAAGATAAGAGAAAGAATTAAAGGATATGAAGAAAACAATGAATGAGCAATATGGGAATCTCTTGCGGAGAGTTCACAAACAGAAATACTGGTCTTGATGAACTCAATAACTGAGATGAAAAAGTATCAGGTTGGTGGCAACAGCAGATTAGAGGTAGCAGAAAGAAAAATCAGTGATCTCAAAGACAACACTACTGAAATGATTCACACTGAGAGCAGAAATAAAAAAGAATGTGGTAGTGGGTTATGGGAAGTGTAATTAACAGCAATGAATCATGGATGTGATTGTGGTTAATAGGGGAAGTTTAGGTTCATGTATGTCACGAGAAGTAAAGCTAGAGGATAAAACATGGAACTGTATAACAGTGAAGTTTGTTTTGGAGGATTACTGTGGTTAATAGCACAAAGATAAGAATGTACTTCCATGAACTAGAAGAAATATATATTAGTATTAAAGGCTTAATAATAGGGTAGTATATGGGAAGAAAAAAACAGCTAATAAAAACCATGGATGATAGTTGACTAGAAGATTGTAATATTCTTTCCTCAATTGTAACAAAGGTACCATACCAATCCTAAATGTCAATAATAAGGAAGGGTAAGGGCTATGGGATTTTTCTTTTTGGAACAAAGAGAATTTTCTCAAATTGGCTGTGCTGACAAATGAACAATTCTGTGATTGAACTGAGAGCCATTGATTACACTTTTTGAATGGATTGTATGGTTTGTGAATAAAAATGTCCTTAAAAATTTTTCTTTTTTAAATGGTTGCAAGAGAAATGCTATAATAAATGTGAAAAGTTTGGGGTTCTCCAAAGAAGTCTATTATAGAAAGTCAAAGTATAGTTTCATCATCATTTTGATTGTATACAATTTCCTATAATATAATTCTGGTCGAAGTGCTAAATGAACCAATTTCTTTTAAATGCCATATATATGGGTTATTATATCTATAGAAAGAATATTAATTCATATTTCTTTTATGTTTATAGAATGGCTATATTGATTTGATATGGTCTATTTGCTAAGCATTATAATAGACCTATTATATCAGCCCTTAATTAATTGAGGGAGTTGGGGGCCTGCAAATTGGATATGGAGCTTATCACCTCTAAGTTATTGAATCAAATCTAGCCCAAACTTGTAGTAATCAAGAATCATTACAGCGGTGGCTCTTTGGTTGCTTCTGTGAAGTATATTTAGGTCACGTTGAAGTACATCGGGATAATTGCTAACAGAACACGGGATCATATCTATATTCACTATTGCATTTCTATTGGTAGATGGAAACAGATGTAAGGCCCAGGAACTCATAAAGCCAAGAGACATCTCTTTATTATTGCAGAAAAATCTGTTCTACTCTGAGACTTTCCTAAGTATTTCAATGAGTTCAACTAGTTTACTTAAGGTTTTAGTAAGATGAGAACTAAGAATGTACTGATAAACAGTCTAGAGACCAAATCTGAACGGCCTGTGCAAGGGGCTTAACTTGCTGACATTTCCTTAAAATCTTGTCTCTGTGCTGCTCATCAAACTATTCTGTGTTCAATATTTGCAATACAGTGCTGTGTAGATAGTAGAGTTATTATTAGCACTGATCCATATTTCTTATATTTTCACATAGGTTTTAACATTAAGAGAGAACTATTTACAGGATGGAAGACTATTGCCATGGATATTTGCTTTAATGTTTTTTTTTTTTTTTTAATTCATGAGCTTCTATTGAATATAATGTTTTCAACTTACTATTTCTTTCTTGTAAACTTGTTGCTAACACTATTTGTTGTAAGAAAATTTGGATCTCTTCTTAATATGTGATAAAATTGATAATTGAACTTATACTGAACAAGTAAGCATCACTATCATTTTATTTCTCTAGAGAGATAACATAGATTAGTGATCTACAAGCAGTTAAAGAAGCATTTTTTTTAAATTTCTCAACTATCATGATCCATAAATTTGTGAAATACAATAAAAATGAAATACCTGAAAAATAAACACATGCAAAAAAAAAAAACAGAGTTTAAAAGACAAGTGGACCATCATAAATTGTAACAATATGTGGATTATGGGAGCAATGGAAGAGAAGAAAGAGAGAAAGGGGAAGAAGGAATATTAGAACAATTAATGGCAGATAACTTCCGAAATTTATTGAAAGTCATTAACATGCACATTCAAGAAGTACCCTTGTTCCCAAGAAGAAAGAAACAGGATAAATTTTAAGAGAACCATGCCCGGGCAGAGAAGAGATTCCCGAAAGCCACAAGAGAAAATCAATATGTTATATATAGGAGATTCCTAGAAAGTATAAGAGCTGATTCTCATAAGAAACCATTGAGGAAAGAATGCAATAGTATTAAATATTTAAAGTGATGAAAATGCAAATAGCCTTGCCCTCATGATTTTGTGATAATCAGGGTAGGCTACGCATTCGCTATATTAGAAACCATGCATGTGTCCCCAGACCTAGTGTCTCTCCCTAGGTCTGGTTTTTAGAATGCTGATGATAAACTAAACCTGATTTATTATATGACCATCCTGTAAGGGAAATGACTGTAATTGTAGGTTCTTTGGTCAAGCTTAAGTGATATAGCAGGGGAACGGATATGGCTCAAATGGTTGAGCATCCATCTCCCACATAGAGGGACCTGGGTTCAATACCTAGTATCTCCTGATAAAATTTAAAATAAAGAAAAACATAGAAACTGTGTGGGCCACGAGGCCCCAAGTGCAGGCGAGACTCCAGGCCCTGTGCGTAAAGGAACAGTCAGGCCCCGTGAGCCATGCAACAAGATGATGACATAACAGGAGAGAAACACAAGGGAGAGGCAAGACAAGATGCACTGAAAAACCAGGAAAAACGTGATGCAGGTGGTAAGACGGCTCTTACCCACATTGGAGTTTCTGAGGATCAAATCCCAGTGAAGACAGGAGAAGAAGAATGAGAAGAGAGGGCAGGAAATAGACACAGAGAGTTGCCCAGCAAATGAACATAAAAATAGCAAAAATGGATTGGGGGTGCAGAGGGAAATGGATAAAAGGAAATAAATAAATAAATCTTTTTTAAAAAAGGTTATAGGGGAGTAAGAGACGGACTATAGTTAGTACTTTTATTTTGACGATGCTCTTTCATAGTTTATTAACAAATGCTTCACAACAATGCAAAGTATTTGTAATGGGATGATGTCTGGGAGACCTGAAAAATATTATGCATGTTTGTTTTGTAAGTACACAAGGTTTACGTAACACTTGTTGTTTGTGTATGTTCATGTAAGAATGATGTACTTCAATAAATTGATTTAAAAGAAATAAATAAAGGGATGAAAGAAAACAATTGCCAACCAAGAATTTTATATCCAACAAGACTACCTTTCAAATATGAAGGAGAGATTAGGTCATTCCCAGATAAACAAAAGCTGAGGGAGATCATTAACACTAGATGTGCCCTATGTGCAATGCTAAAGGCAGTTGTTCATACCGAAAGCAAAGGACATTAGACAGTGGATAGAAGTGGCATAAAGAAATAAAGGCCTCCATTAACATTCCGGTAACATAAATGCAAGTAAAATTCTGTTATATATTTTTTTGTTGTGTGACTCCACTTTTTACTTTTTACAGTTTCAAAAATGCAAAATGAATAAACAACAGAGAAAAGCCTATGATTTTGAACTTGCAATATACAAGGTTATAATCTGTAACAAGGAAAATAAAGAAGGGGAGATGGAAGGGCATAGGATCAGTGTATGTCCATGCTACCTAAGTTAGTTCATATGAAATCAAACATGACTGTCATAGATTTGTGGTGTTAAATTTTGAACACATGGTAACATCAAAGAAAATATATTAAAAATATATACAAAAGAAATTATAAGAGACTCAAAACGATATACTGAAAAAATAAAATATGAAAGTAGCCATTAATGGAAGACTTGAAGGATGAAAAAGGTATAAATCATACAAAGACCATGTAGCCACATGGCAGAAGATAATCCTGTACTATGGGTTGTGACTTTAAATGTAAAACAATTAAACTCTCCAGTGGAAGGGCAGAGTTCAACAGAATGGATTAAAAAAATTTTTTTAAATAGCATGGTCCAACCATATGCTGTTTACAAGACACTTGCCTTAAATTCAAAGATGCAAGTAAGCTGAAGGAGAAAGAATGCAAAAACATACCATGGAAATGGTAAACAAAAGAGAGTTGGGTAACCTATAGTATTAGATAAAATAGACTTTAATTCAAAAATGGTTATAAGGGACAAAGAATGTCACTATATACTGAAAAAGGGGTTAGTGCAAAAGGAAGACAACAAAATTATAAATATATATAAAACTACTGAAAAAAAATCAAAGTAAATATGGAAGATATATTACTCATTCCGTGCAAGTCTGTCTTTTAAATACCAGAGCCCTTAGCTTTCAAGTCTATTTGTGACAAGAAAATTTTGGTGGCCTCTAAATTTGGGGACCCTGAGCATTTGGGTGTGTTTGTCACATTAATGCGAAACAGTTAGGCAATGTCTACATAGCTATTTATCAAAGAGCTAGCTCCTCACAGTGCTGTCAGGCAGGAGAGACCTCGGTAATCAGCCCGATGTCTGATGCCTGCTGAAACTGTACTTAAGGCCTCTGTTTGTTGTGGTTCTGAGCACTATCCAAGACATGAGTCTTTAAGAACTTGGAGGATCAGAAATCAGCAACATAACATAGTAACTTGGGTTGATGGACTCCAGAGCAAGAAATGGAGAGAGGGAACTGTATTAATCCCAACATGTAGACATTTGAATCACTGAAATTAAATGCAAAATAAATGTTTGACTGATTTCAAATGAAAATACAATGAGCCATCACCCACTGGTCATCATGTAAGTCCATGCCTATTCTACTAGCTAACTATTGTCACTTGAGTCAGGGGCATAGTGTATAATCCTACATGTGCTATGCTTTGTTTTTTTTTAATATGTTTTTTTTTCTTTAAAGATATTTAGATTATATAAATGTTATACAAAAAATATACGGATTCCCATTTGCCCCGCCTCCCACACCTCACACAACCTCCGACATAAACATCCTTCATTAGTGTGGCACATCACCGGCAATGGATATACACATCCTGGGGCTTTGCCATTAAGCATGGACCATAGTTCACATTGTAGACCACACTCTTTCCCATACAGTTCTGCATGTTATATGATGATATAAAATCGCTATATCTGTCATTGCAATGTCACTCTGGAAAATTCCCAAGTCCCAAAAATGCCCCTGTATTTCAACTGCTTTAGCCTCTCCCTGCTCCCAAGGCATCCAGTGATCACGACTTCACATTAATGTTGTAATATCTTCCATAGCTTGAATCACAATATGTCTATAATAGAATATTAGTAAGTCCACTCTAGTCCATAGCTCTTCCCCCAATTCTGAAGAGTCTGGGTTGGTGATGTCCACTCAATCTCCAATTGAGAGAGTGCTTAAATTCCATGGATAAGATGGAAGGGATTATCCAGCCTGCAGCTGCAGACCCTCTCCATTCCCTGGGATGGCCATTGTCCATCATCATCATCTCCCCATCAGGTGTCCTGGGTGAGTCCAAAGAGTTGTAGAGTAGGAGTTACAGCTCCACCGAGATTCTGGGCCCAGCTGGCACATGGCGAGCCCAAAGACAGTCTCTCAATGTGCACCTACAAACTCTAGCACCACGTATAGGTTTGAATAGAAGGGACAGATGAACCATGAGCAGGGAAGACATATTTGAGTTCAACTCTGTCACTTCAGGAGAACAAATTCCAAAGAAGGGCCCACTAGCAAGGCAGAAAACTCTGGAGCTATCCACCCTTACATAGGACCTGGGTGTCTCCAGAGCCCTCAGGAGCCCTTCTAGTGGGGTGATATCCACTTTGGAAGTCTATGAGGTCCTACTGAGATGTGCATAAGTGTTACCGCTGAAATGACCTCCTGACTCACTTTGAAGATTTTTAGCCATATGAACTCATTTGTCTTTACCTTTTCCCACTTTTATTTGATTTTTTTCCAGTCACATTACCAGTTGGCACTTGGTAGTAATCCCTCAGTGCCAGGGAGGCTCAACACCGGGAGTTATGTTCCATGCTAGGAGGAAGGTAATGCATTCACATGCTGAGTTTGGTTTAGAGAGAGGCCACATTTGAGCAACAAAGAGGCTCTCAGGAGGCAACAACTAGGCACTTCATAACAATAGGCTAAATCTCAATTTCAAGAACAAAGACTCATAAGGCTAGTCATCAATAACAAGGGCCCATCAGCGGATCATCCGCCTTTGCCAGACCATGCCCCTGCACTTGGGGAACTGTTGCTGCTCCCTTTGAGAATGTGGCAGAGCTCTTCAAGATTGGAATTCAGTATTCTCTCATTTATTGAGTGATTCTACCCACTGTGACAGTACCCCATGAACCTTTGAATGATTTTATATACCTTGTATGTATGTATGTTCAGGTGAACTTCCTACCATTTAACACCCATCCCTGACACCCCCCACCAGCGATCCTTTCCCACCCCAGTTGTAACCCTTCTGTGAGCCAAAGCTTCTTTAAAGATGAAGACAATAGAGCATCCAAATACAATTCATAGGGAAATGAAATAATAATGATAAATTTAAATGTAAGAGATAGGCACACATGGAGCAAGCTTCTAGTGAGTGTGTGAGTATTCATCCTGTCATAATGTGTTGTATCAGTGGATGGAGAACCACATAATAAGCGGGATAGAATTGAACTCCTATCTTTGGGAGGACCGTTCTGGTCAAAAATAGACAAAGAACAAAGGCGGTTCCTCTAAAGAGCAAGGAAGGACAAACCAGAATGTGAAGACCACTTGTTGCATGTAATTATGAATCTTGTCACCCAAAGAGTCAAGCCAGGAAGTCATCGTGGGCCCCGGTGGGATGGGGTGGGAGAAGCAGAATAGATCAAACAGGGGGTGTATAGTGGTGAGTGGAAATGTTCTTCATTGGCTTACAGTGATGGACACAGGGCATGGTAAATATCATCAAAATTTATAAAAGTATATGATGTAACATGTGGTAAAGTTTTGAAGTCAGTGTAACTGTCACCTTCTTTGCTTACCATAACAAAGTTGTGATGGTTATACCTACTGTGACTTTGATTCATTTTACAAATGTAAAATCTAGGGGCAACCATTAATAGGTTTGAATTATTCTCATCAGTACAGATCTCTTTGAATCCAAACTTTTATTTTAATAGTAAAAGATAATGCAGTTCTTCAAAAATTATGCTTTCCTTTTCTGATGTTATTCCATCCACCTGGACAGATATATAAATTTCCTTGTTTCTTACCTCTTTCATGTAGATTTATGCTCCAACACTCTTTAAGACCATGAGAAAAAGGTTATCTAAATTTAATTCGTATCCACCCCTCCCTTTTCCATACTTTCTCTAAGTGACCACAAAATTTCGTTTTACCTCTGTGAAGAAGAACTTAAATGGCTCTTTGTATTCAACCTGTTCCTTCCAAAGAAATCTTACCAGTGAGTATTTATTCCCATCACACCCCATAATCTCATGCCTGTGAATTCCCATGTATTTTTATTCAATGGTAATGGTGAGAACAGGGCAATACTGAAAATAGAGCTTTATTTAAAATTATTTTGCTCACATTCCTTCAAATTGCCCTTTTCATGAGGTGATTTCAGCTAAATTAAACTTGCAGAGCTCAAAAATACATAATTGATTGCATGAGTTTCCCATACAATTAGTGATTGATTCATGACCTCCAACTGGCAATAGCCAATCCAGTAATTGGAGAAGAAAACAAATGGTTAGCTTAAATTCCAACTAACTACCTTTTTGGGGTGGGTCGGGGACACTAAGAAAATAATGGGTTATAAGATTAATATCTTGATGGCTCACATAAATGAAATATGTCTAACTACACAGAACACACATGCTTCAAAAAAAGGGTGACAAAGCCTAAACTTTTCATTTCACAATGATTATTCCTGAATCTCTCCCTGTTGCTGAAATTGAAAATCTTCAGGGTCCACAAATATAACATTTGGACTTCCTAAATCTAGAGAAAAAGATGTCAGAGGTGCAATAGGTCTGGACCCAAGATGTTTTATGGCAATAAAGGGGGAAGTAATGTCTCTGCAATAGACTGTCACTTTTCAAACTTCACCGGAATGCCGTTAAGCTCTCCATCATCTCCAAACTTTTTTTCTTTAGCATCTAACCTACGACAAAAAAACCACTTATCACTCATATACACAACTTCCTTGACTCATGGTGGGGGGGAGTCCAGGATTACAACAGCACCAACCATACTAGTTTTGCTCAGCCTAAAAATGGCTTTCTAATTCGGTTTAACAGCAAAGACATGTGCAAACTATGGGGAGTGAATCCTGGCTCTACCTAAAAGTTATCTAGGCTGGCTTTTCATGAACGGGAGTATTTCCCATGATACAAGTCTATTAAGCTCTTTAAAAAACAAAGGAGCTCCTGTCACTGTGAGTAGTATAAGATCTTCCTCTAAGAATCCAAGAATGACCACATCCCATAGCCTTCCCAGACATAGTCAGTATCTCAGGAAGTACTACATGGGAACAGGAATATTTTTTCTTTCTCACCACTACCAAAAACTCTATCTACACACACATTCAGACACATGCACATACATATCCATATTCAAGAAAGTTTTTCTCACTATGACCATAGGATCCAAGAATCCAGCCACCCATAAGTTCAAAGACAATAACTGTGTAGATCTAGTTTCAAAGTACGATATAAAGTTCCTATCTTGTTTCACAGGATGAAGGAGCAGGGACAATGTATGTGAGTATTCATAGGGGATTTGTTTTTGTCTTCAGTCCAATCTCCTCGGCAATATTCTTATGTTCAGGAACTGGGAGAGGTTCTGTGTCCACAATATGATGGATGACCTGAGGGTCCCAGACCACTGTGGTAAGGAGAGGGTGATTGAGCAGGGACCAAGTAGCCTCTCTCATGAATCTTTGTGGGCTTGTATTCTAACACTAGAAGAGAAAAAAAGAACTCTGGACATGATAAAGATCAGAAGAAACAACATGTCAAAGGTCTGGAGAAGAAAGTGAACCCAACTCATTCAAGGCACATTTTCGGGGTGTTTTATACACACTTCCCCAAAAGTATAGGTGCATCACCAGCAGTGCAACAAACCTCTCCACAGAGGAAGGTTTCTATCATACAATCCAGTGTTCTGTTTTTATTGATGAAGAAATGGTGGCTATACTGAGGTAGTGATATGGGTCAGAATTGGCACCAAACCATGGCAAAGATCAAAGTACAGATGTCTTGCAAGGTATCTTTCACCCAACAGCAAGCTGCCATTCGTATATGGGGCTTTTAAGTAATGAATAGGCTGCCCCTTGTGGAAAAAGGCAAGAACGCCAGCCTCAGACTTTCCACCCAACATCCACATTCCTCCTCTGGCAGGGACAAAGTTGGTTGTGGGTCAACCTTAGGAACAGGGACATGGTCAACAGTCAGCATGGTTTCCATCTGGAAGCAGATGGGAATTTTCCTTTCAGAAAAGAAAAAGCATTCTGTTGAATAGAAGACCCAGCTGCCCCCTGCTCCCCTGCCCTTATCCCTGATTACCGGATTCCATTACACACTTAAATCTCAGAATGGCAGAGTCCAGCACAGCAAGTGAGCAGTCTTCACTGACAGAGGCCAGGAAGGGAAAACTAGGAGGGGGAAAACAGATTATGCAAGATAAGGCCAAAGGATCCCAAAACAAAACCCTGATTGAGCTCACCTTGACCCCAGCCAGCACGAAAAACTGGCCCAGGGCGGAAGGTGCCTTGATGGTGACTTTGCAAGGTTAGGATCTGGCTACCACTCAAGTCTATATCACAAGTTCCAAGGAAAAATGAAAATGAGCACAACCATGCTTGAAAATCATTCTGGGAGCTAAGCAGCCCATTTGGCCCCTCCCTGCCTGTTCAGTAATAACCCTAGAATGATCTAAGGGAAGTAAAGGTGTTCCAACCACACAGTCCTTAGCCTACAATAGTCATTATTTTGGGTATTGAGCAGGAATGAGACCACATCTTAGCCATATTCAGAGAGCCCTCATAACCCCAGGAAGGACAATGGTCTTAGGAGATGTTTGAATTGTGCCAGCTGGGTCATGAGCCTCAAGGAGTTGCTACACTTATGCTCCAGGTCATTGGACATACCCAGGACAACCTCAAGGAGGGTTATGATGGAAAACTATCATACCAAGGAACTGAGAAAGCCTACACTGCAAGCAAGAGAGTCCTATCCATCAGCCATATAGGAATGAAGCCCCCTCTCAATTAGAGGTGGAGTGGGCATCACCATCCTACAATACTCAGGATTGTAGAATGAACTATGGACTAGAGCAGAATTACTGGTACCCTACTGTAGAGGTATTTTGATCCTAGAAATGGAAGAAACTTTATCAATGATGTAGAGGCATTGGCCACTGGAGGTTCTGAGGGCAGGGAGAGGGAAAACAGGTGTAATACAGGGGCATTTTCTAGACTTGGGAATTGTCCTGAATGACATTGCAATGACAGATACAGGCCATTATATATTTTCCCATAACCTACAGAATTGGGTGGGAGAGAGTGTTAACTACAATGTAAACTTTAATTCACATTTAGTGGCAATGCCCCAAAATGTGTTCATCAATTGCAATGAATTTACCTCACTAACAAAGGATGTTGTTAAAGTGGGAAAATGTGGGAGGTGTGGGGAGCAGGTATGGTAATTCACTATATATTTTATGTGACTATTGTGTAATCTGAGTATCTTTAAAATTTTTTTTTTCAATTAAAAATGAATACACAAATAAAATAAAATACATTTCTGGTTTCCTGTTTAAGATGATGTATGTTTTATGTAATGCAGTTTGATGACAGTGCCATACTGTCAAAACTATTTTATCAGTAAATTGTAAAATGAAAAAAAATTTTTTTTTGCCTTTTCACTTATAAAGTTTTTTTATTGTTATACATAATGTAACAAATTAAAATAAAATATGGCAAGCAGAATAATATATATAAAAATCACTTTTCAAGTTAACAGATAAGTAAACAAACATTATCTTTAGAAATACAGGAAGGTCCTTTCCATTTGATTAAAAGTACACTCTCTGGAAGCTGATGTGGATCAAATGATTGGACTCCCATCTACCACAAAGGAGGTCAAGGGTTCGATTGCCTGGATCTCCTGGTTAAAAAGCAAGCTGACCTGAGTGGAAAGCTGTCCCAGGTGGAGTGCTGGCTAAACAGGATGAGGTAACATAGGAGAGATAATGAACAGGCAGCCCATCAGAGAGCTCAGGAGGCACAAATATTTTCACAGCCTCTCTCCACTCCGGGAGGTCCCAGGATCAGTATCTGGTACCGCCTAAAGAGAAGAAAAGTAGACACAGAGAGCAGACAGTGGGCACAAAACAACAAGGGGGAAGAAATAAACAAATAAACAAATCTTCACCCCAATAAAAGGATATTCTCTGAAACTTGTAAAGAATTTTATCAATGCTGAGAGCTAACTCAGGGACTCAAATAGAAAGTGAGGGTGACCTGTTCAGGGTTTTCCTGTGATGAAATAGCCTGTTCATTTCAAAGAGGAATTGACCATGGAGAAACTTCCTTCTGTGTCCCACATTTAAAGTTGGTGGAAGTCCAGGTCATGTTGAGTTTTCCTGGATCCACTGGCCTCAATGACACCAAAATGGACAACAGAGCAGGAAACAACTTCTGGCAGCTGGGAAGAACTGAGTGGAGAACAGAGAGCAGCACTGTTTAAATCTCCAGCCCACCCTCAAGGGAGTGACTCTCTCAGTAGGGTTAGAGCCACACACGAGGATGGGCAAATTACCTTGTGCTGTGGTGGTTCTCAGGACCCAATCATGTGTCACCAGTGTTTTTAGGATCTTCACCATTACTTCTTTTTGGAAGAGTTTTCTTCTCTCTTGATCTAGCTTTCAGCATTGCTTTCTTTCCCTTGGCCTTTCTGTACATATCTATAAGGCTGGATTCTGTTAAAGTCTCTTTTTCATGCCTGGCATCCTCTAAGGATGCCTCAGTCTCTTTATACTCCTTGTGAACATCATTCAGCTAGTCAAGGATTTGACATTTCTCCTTAACCAGTGCAGTCAGTGTGTCTGCAAGCAGCTTTTCACATCTTTTATAAAGTCCCCTTCTCAGAGACTGCACTATTTTGAGTAGCAATAAGAGACCCAACAATGAACCAAAGGGAGGTGGACAAACCACTGTTTCCCAATGCAGGCTGTTGTCGAAATTCGACTCTAAACTCATATCATCAGGCAGCAGTTCCAGTACCCCTCTCCCAGCCTCTTGAGGACCAAACCAAAGGAAAGCTCCACAGAAGTATTCAGGCCCTTCGTGGCCCTGGAGTTACCACAGTTCCCTGCCCAGTAACCATGGGTCCAACAGTCACAGCAAATCCCAGAATTCCTTCCGGAGCCCAGCAGCAACTGTCAACTTGAATGGGCATCAGCAGGTCTCAGAGCATCCGCAAAACCTGGCCCATTCTCTCCATCCCCACTTCTGTTGCCGCTGCCCTGCTTTGGCCATCTCCATCCTTACCTTCGTATCACCATCATTGTCACCACCAGTTCTCCCTGCTGTAAAAACCAGGGCAAACACCAGGGTGACAAAAACACCACATCCTCTATCTGCTTAAATTCAAATTCCCCTGGTGCCAGTGAGCCTCAACCCAGGCTCCCTGTATATATCATTTCCTGCCTGGCAGACTCTGCTATCTGCCTGGATTTACACACCCCACAACCATGCCCATTCTAGGGCCATCGCTCTCTCTACATCCTCCAATGCTATTCTCTAGTTGCTATCGTTGCGCAGATGTCCCCTCCCCGGGGGACATTCCCAGACCTCTCCTCCCAAGATAAACCTTTTCTAATGCCGATCACTCCTGCCCTTCTTGCTCATTCTTGGCATCACTCTTTAAGTCCCCTAACAAGCTATGTGCTGTATTTAATTTTCTTTTCTTTGAACTGCCCTTCTCCTCTGAAATACCAGTTTCTAGAGGTTTGAGACTTACATTCTCCTCTTCACTGCTCAACCTCCATGCTGGAGCCCAATTATTTTCAACTTTGTAGAGTTACCCTTTGAATTCTCAAGGCGCTTTGCATGGCATTTCTCTCCATTGTATCTCCTCACTTGCTCAGACTGGAACATGCTGCTTCCCTTTCCCTGCCATTAATTACCTCTCCTTTGTAATCATTGTGTTGCATAGGAACGTTATTTGCAACTGATTAGACTTATCCTTATAATACTGACTGTTCCCCTGGGTCAGAAATTAGAGTGTGTCCTTTGATGTGTGTCAGAGGGTAAGCAACAGTGTGGTGAGGGGGGATGTGCCAGATTCCCTCAATTGCTGCTGGGTTCTTTCTTCTTGCTCAGAAAATTCATCTTTCAGCATGCTTTCAATGAAATGAACTCATTACCGTGTGAATTTTTCATTGAAAAAAAAAAGCCATTATCCACTCATAAAATATTAAATGATAATGAATTAAATTGTCACCACTGAATATACTGTGTATTTTATACCCAAGACAGATATATCTCTTCCTTGATTTTTTTCACTGATCCATATTAGATTACGAAGAAAAATTTTACTTTGACTTGTAACTCAAGTCTTTGAGAACACGCTGTCACTGGTCATTTAATTTTGCTAAGGCAATGGAAGTATTCTACATGATCTACCTATGATGGATAGAGGCCATGATGAATTGCGTGAAAGTTGATAAAAGTGTGTGGTCAAAATATAAACCATAATGTAAACCAATGACCATGGATGGTAGCTTTGTTTCCATATTTGTGCATCAGTTCTAACAAACTTGCAAACCACACATAATATGTTATTAATAAGATAAGGTTAAAGGGGAAGATGTTGGGTAGGTAGGAGTCCCCTGTATCCAGTACGTTACTTTTCTGTAAAGTCTTAAATCCTCTTTGAGGTCAAAATGAAAAAAGTAAGACAATGGAGGAATAAAATTAATAAAATATCACTGTATATATAGGACAACAGAACTTACAAGGAAGAAAGGCAAAAGGACAAAAACAATTTTTTAAATATTTTTTCATTATTACTATCTCAATTTTTATTTTTTTATTTATTTTTATTGTATTAAATTCTATTGAATTTTATTTCCTAATTTTAAAACTATCATAATTATTTCATTTTCTTATTAATTTTATTTGATTATTTATATTGGCTTCATTTTTAAAGAAGTTTTGGATCTGAGAAGGTCTACAACTGTGGCAGGGGAGGATCATTGGTACAGGGTGGATTCTAGGTGGATAAATGGGAGGAAGCTCACCCGAACAAACATAAAGAATAGAAATGTGTTCAGATTTTCATGGAGCATCGTCACGTTGGATGGAGATTCACACAATAACCAAAGGAAAATCAAATTCTATCCTGTGGTGCTCTACCACATTCTCTAATGGATCAGCAAGTATACCCTGAGAAGAGGGGCATTGACTAGTGAAGGAGGATGGTCCATGAACAGCCCCTTGATGTTGATGATTGTGCATATGAAAATATACAATCGATGCTGAAACTCAGCCTAGTATTACAGGGTGCCTAATAAGTGCCTCCTGGGAGCCTCCCTGTTGCTCAAAATTGGCTGTCTCTAAGTGAAACTCAGCATATAAATCCATTACCTTCACTCCAGCAAGGGACTTGACCCAGGGATGAGTTTCCCCAGCAACAAGGAATTCTTACCAAGCACCAACTAGCAATGCAACTGGAAAAAGACATTGACCAAAATGGGAAAAAGGTAAAGACAAGTGAGTTTATATGGCTAAGAGACTTCAAAGTGAGTCAGGAGGTCATTCCAGAGGTTACGCTAATGCACATCTTAGTAGGATCTCATTAACTGCCAAAGTAGATACTACCCTAAATAGTTGAGATCCTGTGGGCTCTAAAAACATCCATACACAACAATCAGAGAAGATAGCTCAGGAGCTTGGTACCTAGCCAGTGTGCCTACTTTAGATTTTCTGCTCCCCAGTGTGACAGAGTTGGACTTAGTTGTGATTTCCCTTGACATGATCTTCTGTCCTTGTAATTGAAACTATAATTAGTACTAGTATTGGTATGTGAACCTCCAAGGAACGTAAATCTTTGGGCTATCCATGTGCCAGCTGGACCCTGAATCTCAACAGAGCTGCAACACCTACTCTCCATTTCCTTGGTCTCACCCAGGACAACTAATGAGCAGGTTCATGATGTTCAACTACCATACCAAAGAACCCGAGAGTCTACAACTCTAAGCAAGAGAGTCCATCCATCAGGTCCATGGGATCAAAGCTCCCTCTCAAAGGTGGAGTGAACATCTCCAGCCCACAGTACTCAGGATTGTGGGATGAAATATGGAACAAGTTTAGACGTGCCGATATTCTACTATAGATATATTTTGATTCCAGTAGTGGAAGAAATTATATCATCAATGTGGAGGCAGTGGCCACTGGAGGCTCAGAGGACAGGGAGAAGGAAAAATGGGTGTAATCTGGGGACATTTTCAGTACTTGAGAATTATCCTGAATGACATTGAAACAACAGACACAGATCATTACATATCTTGCCTTAACCTACAGAATTGGGTGACAGAGAGTGTAAACTACAATGTAAACTTTAACCACATTAGTGGCAATGCATCAAAATGTGTTCATCCATGACAATGTACTTCCATAACAGAGAAAGTTGTTAATGTTGGATAATGTTGGAGATGTGGGCATAGGGTTATCCCTTATATATTTTATGTGACATTTCTGTAATCTAAGTGCCTTAATTTTTTTAAATTAAATTAAATATATAAATAAAGTAAAATAATTTTTGGCTTTTCTCTTTAAGGTGATGTGTACTTTATATAATGTAGGTTGAGGATGGTGCAAATATGTGAAAGTAATTTTATTAGTAAATTGTAAAATGCAAAAACAAAAATTTTCCTTTTCACTTTTTAAATTTTTGTATTGCTATACTTCATATAAGGTCAAATTACAATAAAATTTGGAAACAGAATAATAATATAGATAAAAATCACTAATCAAGTTAAAATATAATTAAACAAACATTATCCTTAGAAATATCGGAAGAACCTTTCCATTTGCTTAAATATATACTCTCTGAAACTTGGAGTGAATTTTGTTTATGCTTTGAGATGATTCAGAGGCCTAAAGAGAAAGTAAGGGCCACATATTCAGTGTTTTCCCAAGAAGGGATACCCTGTTCATTTCAAAGAGGAATTGACCATGGAGAATCTGCCTTCCTTGTCCCGCGTTTAAAGTTGTTGGAAGTCAAGTTCATGTCGGGTTCTCCCAGATACACTGGGAGAAGTCATATGAGGGACAGAGTACTTGACTGTGCCCAGCATTTGGGAGGCCCGATTGGAGAACAGAGAACAGCACCTTATATATATCCGCAGCCCATGCTCAAGGGAAGGACTCTCCTGAGAGAAATGGAGCCACACACAGGGTTGGGAAAATTACCTTGTGCTGTTGTGGTTCTCAGGACCTCATCAAGTGTCTCCAGGGTTTTTCCCATCTTCACCATTGCGTCTTCTAGTTAGAAGGGTTTGCATCTCTCTTGCTCTAGTTCACGGACCAATAAAGTGAACTCTCCTTTCAGCATTTCTTTCTTTCCCTTGGCCTTTCTGTAGATATCTATATGACTAGAGACTCTTAAAATCTCTTTATCGTTCCTGGCGTCCTCTACGGAGGCCTCAGTATCTCTATACCCCTTGTGAGCAGCACTCATCTGGTCAAGGACATGACATTTCTTTTTAATCAGTGCAGCCAGTGTGTCTACAATCTGCTTTTCCCATCTTCTATGAAGTAGACTTCTGAAATTGCACTAGTCTGAGTACCTATAAGAGACCCACCAATGAATTAAAGGCAAGTGTACACACCACCACTTCCCACTGGAGACTGTGGTGGACCATGGGCTTTGAACCCATATCATCAGGCAGCACCTCAATCACCCCCTCTCCCAGTGTCCCAAGGATCAGTCCAAAGGAAAGTTCATAGGTGGACACAGCCCCTTCGTGGCCCTGGTGTCACCACAGGGCCCTGTCCAGTAACCACAAATCCACCAATCACAGCAAATTCCAGAATTCCACCTGGAACCCAGCAGCAACTGACAACTTGAATGGCAATAAGCAAGTATAATAGTTTGGCAGTTTGATATAGTTATGAATTTCAAAATTTTTTTTTCATTATGCTTGTAACCTGATCTGTTCATCTGGGCAAGATTAAGTTATGATTAAGAATTTGATTGGGCCATATCAGTATGGCATTGAGCCCCGCCCCTTGGTGGGGTGTGATCTCAAAGATAAAAGACATGGAAAAGGAGAGAGTTGGAGGTTTTTGATGTTGGCGTACTGATGCTGAGATTTAATGTTGGAGTCCCAGAAAGTGAACATACAGAGGAGATTGGTCGTGAGGAAAGAGAGAAGGCCACTGGTAAAGAAAAGAGCCGTTCGCATGACAGTTCACTCCTGGTCTTGTGGAGAGAGCTAAAGCTTAGAGAGCCTCATAGTCTACAGTTTACCTTGAGTAGGAAACAGTGGCACTGAGTCCAGAGAGAAACAGAGCCTTGGAAAGAGAAGAACCCAAGAAGCCCAAACCCTCCCAGATGTTGGCAGCCATCTTGCTGCCATAGACTTTGGTAAAGTAAGTAACTTACACTTTATGGTCTGGTAACTGCAAGCTTCTAACCCAAATAAATACCCTTTATAAAAACCAACCAATTTCTGTTATTTTTTATCAGCAGTCCTTTGGCTGACTAATACAGAATTCGGTACTGAGGAGTGGCGAACTCTTTTTGCATTTACCAAAATGTTGGAACAGTTTTATAAACGGGTAAGGGGTACTTTCTGGAGAAATTGTGGGATTCTTGGTAGAAAAGACCTACCATGCCTTGAAGAGATTGCTGATAGTAATATGGATGCTAAAGAGACTTTTTATTATGCCTTAGAAGTGAATGATGAAACTATTATTGGTAACTGGAGGAAAGATGATCTGTGTTTTAAAGTTGCAGAGAACTTAGCAATGTAAACTCCTGGTGTTTTCAAAAAGACAGAATTTCAAAATGGCAAACTGGAGAATTTAGCTGAAGAACTTTCCAAGGTAACCTCAGAGAATGCAGATTGACCTCACCTTGCAGCTTTTAATAAAATGCTAGTTGAGCGTCTCAGGACTGAATTATTGGGCACAAAGAAAAAAGAAACTGATTCTGTAAATTCCAAGCCTCTGGAAATCAAGCTCCCACATGATAGTGCCCCATTTGAATACTTAACTAAACTTGGACCTTGTTAATCAGGATTGAAGATGCAGTTATCTCGGAAAGACTTGTGCAAAGTCCTATGGTCTGATGGCTTGGACCCATGCTTCTTGCATGCTAAACGAACACGGTTTTTGAGAGTGCTGTATGAACAAAACCACTGTCATCTTGGACTAAAAGGGACATGGAAAGGAAAGATTGACAGAGAAACAGATTTAAGAAGAAAACCATGGATGCTGAGATCTGGAATTAAGATATCACTTTGGGCCAAGAGAGGAACCACATCCATGAGTACAGAGAGGGTGAGTTTTCCCCAGCAGTTGAAGAGGGTGGCTGTTCCTACCCAATGTTCTGAGAGAATTTTGCTTCCCAGGATGCAGAGAGGGTGGAACACATTCCTCAAGGATTAGGGCAGTGAAGGTCATTATTCCATATGTCTGAGAGGGGTGCACCTGTCCCCCATGGATATGGGAAGGCCAGGTGGTCAACTCATTGCTCTGAGAGGGTTGAGCCTGTATGCCAAAAATTAGGAAAGGCCATCTAGCCAAATCTTTGCTCTGAGAGGGATGAGCCTGTATGCCAAAATTTAGGGGTGATCTTGTCTTCACATCACTGTACTAGGAGACTAAGATGCTAACCCCAAAATTGGATAATGTGTTGCAATCACCCCAATGATTTGGAGAATGAAGTCCGGAGCTTGTCAACACCCAGATGCTTGATTAGGGTGGAACCAAGAAAATGGACTTTGGGCAAGCCTGCGGAAAGGGTGGGTCCCCATGTGGCCCTGCAAGTTTACTGAAATGTACAGGACCCATGACTCATGTTTAACTCCCAATTTCTCCTTATAATAATGAAAATGTTTATCCTTTGTCTTTCCATTTGTGTATTGGAAGCAGTTAAACAGTTTGTATGTTTCCGATGTCTACGGCAAACGGGATTTTGCTTGAAGACAAACTGTATTTTTTTAAAGTGATTATGATATGATTTTGTACTTGCGTTTTTAATGATTTAAAGTTTTTTGAATATTGTAATGGATTTTTGGATTTCAGAGGGTGGAGTGTAGCAGTTTGGCAGTTTCATATAGATATGAATTCCACAAATATATTTTGAATTATGCTTGTAAACTGGTTTGTTCATCTGGGCATGATGAAGTTATGATTAGGGATTTGATTGGGCCACCTCAGTAAGGCATTGAGCCTCGCCCCTTGGTGGGTGGAGTCTCAAAGATAAAAGACATGGCAAATGACAGAGTAGGAGGTTTTTGATATTAGAGTTCTGATACTGAGATTTAATGCTTGAGTCCTAGGAAGTGACACACAGAGGAGCTTGGTCATGATGAAAGAGAGAAGGCCCCTGGAAGAGACGAGCCATTCACCTGAAACTTCACAGCTGGCTTTGTGGAGAGAAGCAAAGCCTAGAGAGCCTCATAGTCTACAGATGACCTTGTGGAGGGAAAAGAGGAACTGAGCCACGAGAGAAACAGAGTCCTAGGAAGAGAGGATTCCAAGAAGCCTGAACCCTCACAGATGTTGGCAGCCATCTTGCTCCTACACATGGCCACAGACTTTGGTGAAGGAAATAACTTATGTGGCCTGGTAACTGTAAGCTTCTACCCCAAATAAATCCCTTTATAAAAACCAACTGATTTCTGGTATTTTGCATCAGCAACTCTTTGGCTGACTACTATAGCAGGTCTTGGAGTATCTGCAACATGTGACTCATCTCTCCATCCCTACCTCCACTGCCACTGCCCTTCTCTGGCCATCAACATCCTCAGCCTCGAATCGCCATCATTGTCAACACCAGTTTTCTCTGCCTTACTGTCTGACACACACCACAGCCACTATCCACTCAATTCAAATTCCTCTGCTGCTGGCACCCTCAAAATCTGAGTCCTGGAAGCTTTACTCGTTGCTCCCTGTGTATGTCACTTCCTTCCTGGCACACTCTGATATCTCCCGGACATCATAGCCAAAACTCCCATACCCATTTTAGGGCCATTGTCTCTAAATACTTCATCCTCCAAAGTATTCCCCAGGTGCCATTACTGCTCAGAGATCCCCTCACCTGGCCAACGCCCCTCCTCCTCTTGGTCATTCTTGGCATCAACCTTTCCATATCCTGACAAGCTTTGTGCTCCATTTAATTTTTTTTCTCTGATCTGACTTTCGTCTCTCAAATATCAGTTTCTAGACGTACAAGATTTGCATTGTCCTCTTCACTGCTCTATCTCCAGGCCGAAGCCCAGTTATTTTCAAATGTGAGGAGAAACCACATGGGTAATTCCAACATGTAGACATTTGAGTCAGTGAAATTAAATGGAAAATAAATGTTTGTCTGGTTTCAAATGAAAATACAATGAGCCCACATCCAGTGGTCATCATGTTAGTCCATGCTTAGTTTACAAAATATGTCACTTGAGTCAGGGGAGTAGTGAATTTTCCTACATGTGGTACACTGTTTGAAGTCAGTGCAATAGTCACCTTCCTTGCTCCCTATAAAAAAATTGTGATGGACACTTCTACTGTGACTTTCAGGGGTTTTACAAATGTAAAATCTGGTGGCAACCATTAACAGGTGTGACTTATTCTCACCAGCACAGATCTCTCTAAATATGAACATTTTTTAATAAGAAAAGATAATGCAGTTCTTCAAAAGTTATGCTTTCCTTTTCTGATGTTGTTTCAACCACCGTGACAGATATATAAATTTCCTTATGTTCTTACCTCTTTCATGTAGTTTTCTCCTCCAACACTCTTTAAGACCATGAGGAAAAAGACTATGTAAATTTTATTCCTACCCTCCCCACACTCTTCCATACTGTCTCTAAGTGACCACAAAATGTAATTTCACTTCTGGAAAGAAGAACTTAAATGCCTCTACCTATTCACCCCATTCCTTACTAAGAAGTAATCTTACAGTGGAAGTCTTTATTCCCAGATCACCCCAAATTCACACAACTGAAAATTCCCATGTATTTTTACTCAAGCATAATGGCGAGAACAGAGCTCAGGCTTTACAATACAGAAGCATGTAAGCTTCATTTAAAAATATTTTGCTCACATTCCCTCAAACTGCCCATTTCTTAAGTTGATTTCAGCTAAATTAAACTTGCAGAGCTAAAAAATATGTAATTGAGTTCATTAGTTCCCAATACAATTAGTGATTGATCCATGATTTCCAAATGGTAATAGCCTGTACACCAATTGAAGAAGAAACCAATTGGTTAGCTTAAGTTCCAACTAGCTACCATTTTTTTGGGGGAGGTGGGCACTAGAAAATAATGGGCTATAAATTTAATACGTTTATGACGCACATAAATGTAATATGTCTAACTGCACAGAACACACATGCTTCAAAAAAGGAAGGCTAACAAAACCTAAAGTTTTTATTTCACAACCATTTTTCTGATTCTCTCCCTGCTGCTAGAATTGAACATCTTCAGAGTCCACAAATACAGCATTCAGACTTCCTATATCTAGAGAAAAGGAACACAGAGGTGCAAAAGGTCTGGACCCAGAATACTTTCTGGTGATAAAGAAGGAAGAGAGGTCTCTTTGATAGTCTGTGTCAGTTTTCAAACTTAACTGGAATGCCCTTAAGCTCTCCATCATCTCCAAACTTTTCTTTCTGTAGCATCTAACCTAGGACAAAAAAAAAAAAACAAAAACAAAAACAAAAAAAAAACCACTCATCCCTCATATATAGCATTTAATTGGCTGGGGAGGAGTGGGGGGGGTGGTATTACAAAGGCACAAACCATACTCATTTTGCTCAGTGCAGAACTGGCTTTCTAATTCAGCTTAACAGCAAAGACATGTACAAACTGTGGGGAGTGAACACTGGCTCTAACTAAAAGACATCTGGGCTGGCTTTTCATGAATGCGAGTATTTCCCAAGATACAAGTGAATTAAGCTTTATAAAAAATGAAAGATCCCCTGTCACTATGAGTAGTATAAGTGCTGCCTCCAAGAAGCCAGAAATGCCCTAGTTCCATACCCTTCCCAGATATGGTTAATATCTCATGCAGAGCTACATGGGAACAGGATTTTGTTTTCCCTCATGACTACCAAAATCTGTATCTACACACAAATTCAGACGCTCACACGTACATATCCATCTTCAAGAAAGTTTTTTTTCCCTATGACTATAGGATCCTAGATACCAGCCACCCCCAGGCTCAAACACAATACTTATCAACTGTGCAGAGCTAGTCTGAATATACTATATCAAGCTCCTATTTTTTTCAAAAAATGACTGGGCAGGAACAATGAATATGAATAATCATAGTGGATTAGTTTTTGTCTTAAGTCCAATCTACTCAGCAATGTTCTTAAGTCCACGGACTGGGAGAGGTTCTGTGGGCACAACATGGTGGATGACGTGAGGGTCCCAGCACACTCTGGTAAGGAGGCTGTGATGGAGCGGGGACCAAGTATAAACACAAAGTCATTATAGGCTTGGCTTCTAAACCTAGAAGAGAAAAAAAGGGGTTTGGGCATGTTAAAGACCAAAGGAAATAACATATTAAAGGTCTGGAGAAGAAAGTGAGCCCAACTCATCCAGGGCAAATGTATAGCCTCATCACCAGCAGAGCAATGTAACAGAGGAAAGTATCTATTATCCATCCTCTATTGTCATAGATGAAGAAATGATGGCTACAGTGAGGTAGTGATATGGGTCAGAGTCACCTCCACATCATGGCAAATGTCAAAGTACAGGTCTCTTGCCTTGTATCTTTCACCCTACAGCAAGCTGCATTTCGTAATTGGGTTCTTTAAGTGATGAGTAGACTGCCCCCTTGTGGAAGAAAGCAGGAATGCCAGGCTCAGAATTACCACCCAGCAAACACATTCCTCCTCCAGCTGGGACAAAGCTGGTTGTGGGTCAGCCACAGCATCAGGGAGGTGGTCAACAGTCTACATTGCTTCCACAGGAACAGATGGAAATTTTCCATTCAAAACAGATAAATTATTATGCTGAAGTTAAGACCCAGCCACCCACTGCTCCCCTGCCCTGATCCCTGATTACAGGATTCCATTTCACACTTACACCTCAGAAAGGCCAGAACCTAACACAGCAATTGAGCAGTCTTCACTCACAGAGGCCAGGAAGGGAATACTAGGAGGGGGAATACAGGATTTTGTAAGGTAAGGCCCATGGATCCCAAGAGAAAACCCTGACTGAGCCCCCATGAACCCATACCATACTATAAACCGGACCAGTGGGGAAGGTGCCCTGATGGCAGCTTTGAAAGATTAGGGTCTGGCTACCCCTCAAGTCTGCATAAAAGATTCCAAGTAAAACTGAGGAAAGTGGGCACAACCAGGGTTGAAAATCATCCTGGCAACTAACCAGCCCATTTCATCCTTCCTTGCAGGTTCAGTAAAGACCCTAGAAATATCTAAGGGAAACAAAGCTCTTCCAACCACACAGTCCTAAGCCTACAACAGTTATTAGTTTGGGTGTTGAGCAGGAATGAGACCACATCTTAGCCATATTCAGAGAGAGACTCACAACCCCAAGAAGGACTATGTTCTTAAAACACATTTGTTGCGTGCAAGCTCCCAAGAGAGACCCCATCCAACACCCGTGACTCCTGCCCTTCCTGCTCATTCGTGGCATCACCGTTTCCCTCTCCTTTCAAGCTATGTGCTGTATTTCATTTTCTTTTCTCTGATATGCCTTTCCCCTCTCAAAAACCAGTTTCTAGAGGATGGAGCCTTACTTTCTCTTCTTCGCTGCTCAACTTTCAGGACCAATCCCAGTTAATTTCAACCATGAGGAATAACCACTTGGGTTCTCACAGCGCTTTACATGGCATTTTTCTCCATTGGGTCTCCCCACTTGCTCAGACTGTAACATGCCAATTCCCTCTCTTTGCCATTAATTACCTCCAGCTTGTACTCATTGTCATAGTAACGTTGTTTGCAACTGACTAGAATTATACTTAAAATACTGACTTACCCCGGGTAAGGAATGTGACTTAGTCCTGTGAGGTGTGTCTGTGACTAAGAGGCATTGTGGAGGGGTGGGTTTTGCCGGACTCTGTCAATTGCCACTGGGTTCTTTCTTCTTACTAAGCAAATTCATCTTTCAACACGCTTGCGATGGAAGAAACCTATCACCATGTGAATATATCTTGAAAAATATAGCAATTACTCTCTTAGAAAATATTAAATGATATTAAATTACATTGTCACCTCTTAATATACTGCATATTTTCCTCACAAGTCAGACATAACTGTTCCTTTATTTTTTCTTTCTCTTGCTTTTTAAAATTATTTTATTGAAGTATATCACTCATACATGAACATACATAAATAATAAGTGTATAGCAATAGTTGTGACCTTACAAAACAAACATACATAACATCATACAGCACTCTCATACCTCACCCTAGCACAAATAACTTGCATTGCTGTGAAACATTTTTAAGTAATGAATAAAAAGCATCCTCAAAATATTACTACTAACCAAAGTATTTTCCCCTGACCCACCCTATTATTATTATTATTATTATATCATTTATACATGAACATACATAAACAATATGTGTATAGTGAAAGTTTTGAACCTAAACAGCAAACATTCATAACATCATACAAGGGTCCCATACATCAACCCTCCACCAACACCTTGCATTGTCATGAGATATTTGTTACATGTTATGAAAGAATATTGTCAAACTTTTAGTTCTGATTATAGTCCTTACCTTACATTTGGTGTATTTTTCCCGCAACCAACCCTATTATCATTTTTCAAATATGTCTTTATGAAGAGAAGTTGTAAACTTTCAAAACAAGCATGCACATGTGCAGAATTCCCAAACAACAACCCTCTATCAACACAACACACCATGGTGGAACATTTGTTACAGATTATGAGATAATATCAACCAACCAGTACAAGGTAAACAGCGTACATTTGGCACACTCTCTCCATACTCCCCCATCATCAACACGTTACATCTTTGGCAAAAATGCAAGACTATTACATTATTACTGTTAACGACAGTCCCTAGGCCACTCCAGTGGTATTTTTCCCATGCCTCTCCACATTCCCACCACCCTGTAACAGTGATGTACATCTACTCTAGCTCACTAAGGACATTCTTGCATCTGTACCATCAACCAAAATTCTCATCTACCTCTAGGTTTACTGTGCTATTCAGTCCCTAGATTATTCTCTAACTTTCTGCCCATTGGCAATTTCATGCTAGACTACCATTTTCAGCCACATACCCATTTATAAACCAGCTGTTACTCACTATAATGTATTACCTTCAACTCTGTACATTTCCACACTTTTACAATAAAGCTAATTAAAACTTCTACATTCAATATCAGTAGTACATCTCAGTGCGCATCTTATCTCCTTTAAGAATCCATCACCTACCACGAGGGCTTGAAGATATTTTCCTACATTTCCTTCTAGAAGCTTTAAGGTTCTTGCTTTTATATTGAGGTTTTTTATTCATTTTGTGTTAATTTTTGTATAAGATGTGAGATAGGGGTCCTCTTTTCTTCTTTTGCTATAGATATCCAGGTTTCTCAGCACCATTTGTTGAATGGACTGTTGTGCCTGAGCTGGGTGGGTTTGACAGGCTAGTCAAAAATCACTTGATCATAGATGTGAGGGTCTGTTTCGAACCAATTCAGTTCTTTTGGTCTATGTGTCTGTCTTTATGCCAGTGCCATGCTGTTTTTACCATTTAGCTTGGTAATATGATTTAAAGTCCAGAAAGGAAAGTCCATCAACTTTGCTTTTCCTTTTTAAGTTATTTCTGGCTATTCAGGACCCCTTATCCTTCCAAATAAACTTGATAATCATGTTTTCCATTTATTTAAAAAATGCTGGTGGAAATTTTATTGGTATTGCATTGAATCTGTATATCAATTTGAGTAGAATTGACATCTTAAAAATATTTAGTCTTCCAATCTGTGAGCATGGAATGTTCTTCCAATTATTTAGGACTTTTTAAAATTTCTTTGAACAATGACTTGTAGTTTCCTGAATACACGTACTTTACATATTTGGTTAAGGTTATTCCTAAATATTTGGGTCTTATTTGTCATATTTTTTCAGCACTCTTTTGACACCTTTAATTACTTTTATTGATATAATCTTCATTTCTAGACTCTCTTCCAGGCCTCTCTCTCCTGTCTTTTCTTTTCAGGCTGTAAAACGTCCTCTAGTATTTCTTGCACAGCAGGTCTCTTGGTTACAAACTCTATTAGTTTCTGTTTCTCTGTGAATATTCTAAACTCACCCTCATTTTTGAAAGACAATCTTGCCGGATATAAGATTCTGGGCTGGAAGTTTTTCTCTGGCAGTATCTTAAATATATCATACCACTGTCTTCTTGCCTCCAAGGTTTCTGGTGTGAAATCAGCACTTAATCTTACTGGTATCCCTTATATGTTATGCATTGCTTTTCTCTTGCTGCTCTCAGAATTCTCTCTTTGTCTTTGGCATCTGACATTCTAATTAGTATGTGTCTTGGAGTTGGTCTATTTGGATATTTTCATATTGGAGTATGTCGTACTTCTTAGACATGGATATCTATGTCTTTCAATAGGGTTTGTATATTTTCTACCATTATTTTTTCAAATATTCCTTCTGCTCCTTTTCCCTCATATTCTCCTTCTGGGACACCCATGGCACATATATTTGCATGTCTCCTACTGCTGGTTAGTTCCCTGAGAGCTTGTTAAAGTTTTGCCAGACTTTTCTTCATCTGTTCTTTTGTATGTTCACTTTCAGAGACAATTTCTTCAAGCACACCAATCCTTTCTTCTACCTCCTCAAATCTGCTATTATGTGATTCCAGTGTATTTTTAATTTCATTTATTTCACCTTACATTCCCATAAGATTTGCTATTTCTCTGTGTATGCTTTCAAATTCTTTGCACTAATCCAATGTCTTCTTAGTATCGTTAATTTCTTTAGCCATCTCATTGAATTTATTACGGAGATTTTTTTGAATATCTATAATTAGTTGTCTCAACTCCTTTATGTCATCTGGAGTCTTATCTTGTTCCTTTAATTGGGCCATATCTTCCTGTTCCTTCCTGTGGATTGTCATTTTTTGTTGGTGTCTTAGCATCTGGCTTACTAGAGTATTTATTCTGGGTGCAGTTTTTCTCTTTAGTTTAGGGCTTCGTGCCCTTTCTCCCTTGCTAGTTGCTGAGTAGGAGCCAAAGATGTAGGTGGTGCTGTAAGGTGTGGAGGCTCAAGCTGCTCTTAGTGCCCTCAAGAACCAATGAAGAGTCTCCAAACTTTCTCTTTTGCCTGAGTTAGGGACAGAGCCACAGCTGTGTGGAATAATCCAAGAAATGTAGACCTAGACTGTAGTTGCCCAGAAAGACTGATCAAGCTTCACGCCCCTTCCTCCCCTGTCTGTGACAGGGATAGAGCTGCAGGTGTGGGCAGCAATCTGAGCTTGCAGTCCAAGATGACCACAGTTGCCCCATTAGACTTCCAATTATTAAGTCTATGCCAGCCAAATTTACCTGCAATTACCTGAATAAGCTGTTGCAGGGCCCGCCAGCTTCCTCCCTGCTTAAGATGAGGCTGAAGTCTACACTAGAGCTGCAGGCCAATCTGGGTAAAAGAAATTGGTCTCTACCACCACCATGATTTTCAGTCAGCCTGGCTAACACTCATGCTGGGGGTGGAGTCAAAATGGCAGCTACCAGCCTCCTTCCGGCTTGGACAGGTTCAATATTCATCTGTTCTTAGGGTAATATTTTAGCCAGCCCAACTGATAATCAATAGCTGTCATTGGTGGCCAACTGTCTCTTCCTCCCCTGTTTTTTTAGTAATGGAGCTTCCAATTCCTTCCAGGGAATAGCTCCTGGGGAGGCTTGCACCGCCAAAGTAGGATCATCACAGGCCATCACGGCATGGCCTGTTATTTCCCGGAGAAGATGGTGCAGCTCCCCCAAGCTTCCTTCCTGTCTGTGGTGGGCCTGGAGCTTAGGTGAGGAGCAATCTGATCTCTATGCAAAGAAGCAGGTCTCTACCAGCACTGTGATCCTCAGTCAGCCCACTTCCCCTGTCAATCATGGAGTTAAGATGGTGGCTACTGGCCTCTTTCTGACTTGGACAGGTTCAACTTTAGCTGTTCTTAGGATAATACTTTGTTTTTTTTTTTTGTTTTTTTTTTTTTTAACATAAAGGGTTTATTTTAAATGAAATAAGGATAGGATAGAGTTACATCAAAATTATAAAAATTACTTACAGAATTAACAGATTTATATTGTTTATACTTCTAAATGCAGAGAAAAGGAAACTGTCTACACATTGTATAAAATAAAATGAAAATTTTAAATGAATTCAAGTTATAAAGATGAGGTCATTTATCTAATTTTAAAATGTGAACACGAAGACCTCTGAACTATAACACAGTCATTCAAACTTCACTAATGATGTAAAATACAAAAAGCGCAGCATTTCCAAGGAACCACAAGCATTTCAACCATAATTATTTCTGTTATAATAATTGTTTCTGTTTTGTCTTTGGAGAACTTTCACGTTTTTCAGACAATCAGCTTAAGAATGTTTTTAGGCACTGCAATTTGTGACAATCAAAACAGTCTTCTAATGGGTCTACGGCTTTCAAAAATTCAAGTCCAATGCACTTTGGGGTTTGGCACATAAAACAATAGTAGAAATGAAGTCTGTTTTTAGAAGTAACAATGATTTTAAAAAAAAAATACACAGTCCCTTCCAATGCTGCATGACATATCCAAGTGGAAAATTACCTTCTGTTTGCACTACATTTGCTTATCAGTGCATTTTTATCCTACAACCAGTAAAATAGCACAGTAAGCAAATAAACAGAAAACAGAAAAAAATGAAAGCAAAGATAAAAAACTGAAAACCTAAATATCTTTAACATGCAATATAGTTACACTGAGCATTCTACTTAGAATAGAGCATGCGAAAATGGAAGGTCTGTTTTTCAGATTTTTCTTTGAAGATTTACTTGGCAGCACGACATCTCTCTCTCTCTCTTCTCTCACTCTCTCTCTCTCTCTCAAGCGTGTGCACGCACGCAGGCACACACAGTACAATAATACTATAGCATGTAAATGAGAAACATCAATAAATTTTGAACACAGATTCATGTTTTGTGTTGTCACAAGCCCCATGATAATTTTGGAAATTAACGTTGATTTCCTAGAATAAGGAATCAAAATTCAGATACCAGGAAAGTGCAAGCAATGCATGCAGGACTAAAACATGAGCCTAAAATGAAGCCCCAAACACAGGGGCTAGATAGTAGACTTAGCCACAGAATCAATAAATGTGGGTTAAAGCCACCTAAAGAAAGAATATGGGAAAAAAAGGAAGGGGGGCTAGAAACAAAAATCCTTCCCCTTTCCCTTGACGTAAAAGCAATAAATGGAAAAATTAAAATAATCAAGTCACATTCTTCTACAGATTGGTAGATTATGTGGTGTATAAAGTTGCTTAAGTTGCTTGCAGAAAAACCACAATGCAAGTCATTAAGTAATGCGAACACTGTTTCAGTTGACCCAACCCTCAGGATACTTCAAGATGAACTTTATTTTTCAGCCCAAATTCACTGTACCATATTATGCATATTCTTTATGTGTCCTAAATACACCTACTCGCTTTGTGCCACAAATATCAGCTTGGTCTCATGGAGTAGGGCTCAGTATTTGGATTTACATGCAGGGACTCTTAGGAATCAATAGAAAACATACAATAGATCTACAGTATGAAACTTGTTCAAACACTCAGGAAACATTTATGACTTGGGTTTTCAGTGCTTTCACACTGCATTGAGAAGCTTGCCGTTGGTTATCTGAGGTGAAAATCTGGGCACAATGCAACTGTAGTCATGGACAGAGAATTGAGATACTGTATTTACATAATGAGTAGTTCTTACCATCGAACAGCATGATGAGGCACAAACCTTAATGCTAAAATGGGAATTGAGCAAAACATGGGGAGGAAGGCCTTTAAACTACTGAAACTCTAACTTAAATACCAGTCACAAGAAAGAAGTCACCTAGACCTCTGGTGCAAAGCTTCTGGTGAAGGACAGCATGTATGTCTAGCCTTCTGCCTACTAAATACACAAGATCAATTCTCTGGTATCATAAATTGTTCCATGAGACTGGTTTCACATACTGCCTTTCTCCTTGCTTTCAAACCACCAAGGTTCATCCAAAACAAAGAGATATGTGCAGATTTCGTTGCTAAACCAATCACATTTGCAGTTCTATTTTGGTTTACAATTACCATGCAGGAAAAAAACATGAAAGTTTCTGTGTCTAAAGGCTGCTATTATTTATACCCACAAGCTAACATGGATGACTGAACCATGTATGGCAATATACCACTGACAAGCAAAATCCTAGAGTCCACTGAATGGAATCCACATTAACAATATACTTGAAGCAAGAACATACAACACCACAAAGGCTTCAAAAGATTTTAGCTGTTATTTGTCTAGACATTCTTTGTTGGGAAAAGCCAGGGGTAAAAAGCTTTTCTACCATAACTATATAGCAGTAAAAATAACGATGACAATAACAACACCAACAACAACAAAAATCCCAGAGAACTTTTTAGAAGACAATGCCATAATTAAAACTTTTTCTAATATAAAAGCAATGTGTTCTTCTAGAAATTTAAAACACATACACACAAATCACTGATGTACTGTTGCCTTTTAAATTCATGAACTAATATCCAGGTTACTAATTTGTTCAAATTAACAGACCAAATGTACCATCCAAAATGTACCTGCATCATACCATGTGGACCTAGTACCCGAGTTTTATTAAAAAGAACTTATGATTTAAAATGTTAAAAAAAAAAAAAATTACAATGCTCAGAACCAAAGGCAGCCTTTTAACCTTAGTTATAGCCAGTTCGTACAACTTGTACTGTGGGTCTTAACTGTTCAGTTGTTTTTCATGTTTTGACTTTTAACGAGACTTAACTCCAAATTTAAAATGTATACTCAAATTTTGACTTTCAAAATAGATTGAACATCCCTACATGCATTCTGTGCCCAAACTTAATTTAAAATAAAGAATATAATAGAGTAAATATGATTAACTTGGGTCAAGCACTCCTATTAAATTGGCAAAAATTATTTAACACCTATCCCAATCCACAAAGAAAGAACTACCAATCGTGTGTGTGTATACATATATCTATGTGCATACATATAGCACATATTTAAACACATAGACATATATTTAGGTAGACATAGACATATATCTCAAAAAGGTAGTAACAGAAATATCAAACTATGCTTGCATTGTGGCAGCAGAATAAGAGAGTGTTATGGTGAAAGGGAAATGGTAACATTCTATTATAGTTTTAGATGACTATGAAACTAGCTTAACTTTTACCAAATGTGTCTGTAACTCCCCTTCAAACAGACGGGCTTCTTTTAAGAGGATGGGGCTCCTTAAACAGATTGCTTTGTGTTCACATATATCTGTACTATTCAGAACAGAACAGTTTTGCTGGCAGAGATTGTGGGTTTGCAGGGACATTTAAGCTTTCATTAAACTGGAAACCAATCAAGTCTTTATGTCTACAAATTATATATTTAATAGTTCTACGAATTTGGCAAAGTTCATGATGACATCGAGAATGTTTTCACCAAATCATAGACATAAGTATGGAAATCATCATCAAACTTGATGAAATACACAGATGGTATGGCTTCTACTTGATGAATGACTATGCCAGTCCTTTTCCAGCCATCTTCTTTGGCATATTCCACTTGTTTGCCTTCCAGGCTGTCCACAACTTCTCCTGCTTCCCTTTCTGCTAGAGGAGAATCATTAGAATCAGGCATAATGAGAAGGTCCCCTTCTTAATTGCCATCTAAGAGCTGATACATATACAAGAAGGATCTTTCTCGTAGGTAATGTAAAACCATGTGTTCATTATAGGTACACATGCTAAGACCATTCCCCTCCATTCCTCTTTAGAGCCATCTTCTGTTTCAAACATATACTCCACTGCTTTGCCAATCATTGTGTCTGCTAAGTGAGCACACTGATTAAGATGTTGCAGCTCTCTCAGGGAGGACTTCAAGTGCAGAAACTCTCTCTTCTTTATTAAGTTGTAGTCCATAAGCACAGACAAATCCATCATATTTTGCAATATACAAAGAAGGATTTACAGGAATCTCATCTAGAATTGTTCCTTTCCACTGTGTAACAGGTCCATTCCCTTCTTTCCATCCATGTTGAATTCTGAAGCCTATGATGTTCCACTGTGGCTGGGAAAAAGGTTTGGTGGGTCCCACAGTGCTCTGATGTTTTTTTGGGAAGTTCTATTCTTCATCATGTTTGCAGATACACCAGCATGTCCTGCATCAGCTCTGGACCTCTGGCCAGGTGTCTTTCCAAATGGGGTCTTTATTCATCTGTATTTAAGTGAGCATCAGAGCTGCTGGACTAGGGTGAAAACTCAATAGCCACCAATTTGAAACTTTTCACAGAATTTCAATGTTCTTATTAATTCACCATCCAAGTGTCTCTTTTATAAGTTCAGCAAAAACACTTAAAGGACACAATCACTCTGCCAGAACGATGTCTTCAAGCCCCACTTGGACTCCCACCATCCCTCTTCTCCAGCTTCCCATCCTGGATCCAACCTGAGCCAGACTGCACCTCCCGGCCTCTACCAAGCCTCTCTTCAGAATTACAATTTAGCTGCCAAATTAACTAATCAGTACTTGAAGTTGGTGCCCAACCGTCTCTTCTTCCCCTGTTTTTGGGAAGTGGAGCTTCTAATTCCAGCCGTGGAACCACTCCCCAGGAGCTGGAGCATGGGCACTGGCCTCCCTGGCATGGAGAGCTCTACTTACAAATCTTCTCTGCAGATCGGCACTCTGCTCTTCCATTCATTCAAGGATGTTACAGGATGCTCTTCTGATCTCCTGGAGGCCCCAAACATATCCTATAGTTAGCTCTGGGTGATTACTAACTGTCCTGTAGCAGGAGCTGATTCTAAGAGAACCTTACTCTGCTGCCATCTTGCTGGTTGGCACTTCTTCCTTTATTTTTTAACAGATACCTATTTAGATAAGGAAAAAAAATGTCACTTTCACTTGTAACTTAAGTTTTGGGAATACACTTTCACTGTGACAAATAAATTTTGCCAAGAATGACAGAAGTATTCTTCATGACCTTATAAGGATGCTTACAGAACCTGTTGAATTGCATCGAAGTTTATTAAAGTGATTAGTACAAACTATAAACCTTAATGTAAACCATTGACCATGTTTGGTAGCTATGTTTCAATATTTGTGCATCAGATCTAACAAACTTGCCATCCACATATAAAATGCTATTAATAGGGTAGGGGGGAAAGGGAGAAGATGTTGGGAATGGAGGATTCCCCTATATTCAGTACGGGACGTTTCCATCAAGTCCTAAATCTTCTTTGAGGACAAAATGAAAAAAGGAAGACACTGGGGCAAAATAAGGAAGAAAATATCACTGTACATATATGACAACAGACCTTACACTGAATAAATGGCATAAGGTCTAAAACAATTTTTTTAATAATTTCTCATTACTTGTTATTAACCTCAATAGATATTTTTAAATTTCTTTTTATTCTTTTCAACTGTTTTCTATTTTATTTCTTATTTTTAAAACTATCATTATTATTTCATTTTCTTATTAATTGTATTTGGCTATTTTTAAAGGCTTCATTTTGGAAGAAGTTTTGGATAACAATTGGTATACAACAGAAGCAGGGGAGGATCATTGTACAAAGTGGCTTTTATATGGGATACATGGGAGGCAACTTTTCTGTGCAAACATATGAGGCAAAGCAATATGTTCAAATCTAAGTGGGACATCGTCACGGTGGGTGGAGATACCCAGAATACCCAAGGAATATCCAATCCCCATACTAAGGAGCTCTGCCACAATCTCTAATGGAGCAGCAAGACTCCTCTGAGTACAGACAGGGTCAATGACAATTAAAAGAGGATGGTGCATGTATGGGCCCTTCATATTGATGACTGTGCATATGCAACTGTACTCTTGAAGATGAAACTTAGCCTAGTATAGGGTGCCTAAGAGATGCCTCTGAGAGCTCCCTCTTCTCCAATGTGGCATGTCTCTAAGCCAAACTCAACATATAAATACATTACCTTTTCAAGCATGGGGCATAACTCCCGTGGATGAGCTTCCCTGGCAATGAGGAATTACAACAAAACTCAAACTAGCAATGCAACTGGAAAAAGACCTTTACCAAAAGGCTGAAAAGGAAAAGACAAATGAGTTTATATGACCAAGAGACTTCAAAGTAAATCAGATAGTCATTCCAGAGGTTACACTTATGCATGACTTAGCAGGATTTCTTTGAATGCAAATTAGATACTACCCCAAATAGCAGGGATACTGTGGGATCTGGAGACATCCAACATTAGTCAGTGCACATGGATCAGGAGTTTTGACCTTGTCAGCGGGGCTTACTTTGGAATTTATGCTCCCCACTGTGACAGCGTTGTGTTCAGATGTGGTTTCCTTACTTATGGCTCTTCTGTCCTTCTATTTGAACCTATAATTAGTACTAGAGTTGGTATGTGTATGTCCAAGTCACATAAATCTTTTGACTATACATGTACCAGCTGGCCCTGAATCTCTACAGAGTTGCAACACCTACTCTGCATTCCGTTAGTCTCACCCAGGACAAAAAATAAGGAGGTAGTGATAAACTACTACCATACCAAGGAACCGAGAGAGTCTACAACTGTAAGCAAGATGATCCATCCATTGTCCCCATGGATTTGAAGCTCCTTCTCAATTAAGGTGGGGTGGACATCACCATCCCACGATCCTCAGGTTTGGGGAATGAACTATGAACTAAAGTAGACTTATCGGTATTCTACTATAGATATATAGAATATATATAGATATATTTTGATTCTAGTAATAGAAGAAATTATATCATTGATGTGGAGGCAGTAGCCACTGGAGGTTCAGAGTGCAGGTAGAGGAATAACAAGTGTAATCTGGGTACATTTTTGGGACTTGGAAATTCTCCTACATGATAATGCAGCTACAGATGCAGGCCATTATATATCTTTAGTTAACCTACCAAATTGGGTTGGAGAGAGTGTAAACTAGAATGCCATCAATAATCAACATTAGAAGCAATGCTACAAAATGTGTTCATCCATTGCAATGAATGTAACTCACTAAAGAAGGATCTTGTTAACGTGTGAAAATGTGGGAGGTGTGGTAGCAATGCACATGGTAATCCCACATAAGTTTTACTTGACATTTCTTAATCAAAGTATCTTAAAATATATATAAATTATTTTTAAAGCAAATAAAATTAAACACACTTCAGATTTTCTTTTTAAGGTGTTGTGTAATTTATGTAACATAGGTTGGGGACAGTGCAATGCTCTGAAAGCTATTTTATAAGTAAATTGTAAAATGCAAAAACAAAATTTGTGCCTTTCCTCTTTTTAAAGTGTTTATATTGCTATACTTCATATAACTTCAAATTACAATAAAACATGTCCAATAGAATCATAATATAGATAAAAATAATCAAGTTAATATATAAATAAACATTATCTTTAGAAATACAGGGAGATCCTTTCCATTTGATTAATAGTATACTCTCTGAAACTTGGAAATTATTTTTTTATGCTCTAAGATAATTCAGAAGCCTAAAGAGAAAGTAAAGGGGGCGGACGTGCCTCGAATGGTTGGGTGCCTATCTTCCATGTGGAGGGACATGGGTTCGATCCCTGGGACCTCCCAGTAAAATAAAAAATATATTATGTGGAAGGCGCATTGGCTGCCAGGCTCTGTGTGCTGATGAGCCACAAGGCCTCAGGAGCCATGCATCGGGATGATGATGTAACAGGAGAGGGTCTCAGGGGAGGGACAAGAGGACATACTCTGAAAGCTCCTAAAGCCAGGAAACAAGGTGGCGCGATTGGTGGAACACCACTTTCTTACATTGAAGATCTCCAGGATTGAGTCCTGGTGAGGCCTGGAGGAGGAGGATGAGAGGAGATGTCAGGAAACAGATACAGAGAATTGCCCAGTGAATGGACACAAAACAGCAAATGGGGAGGGGGGGTGTTTTAAAATGGATAAAGTAAATGAATAAATCTTTGGAAAAAAATGAGATAGTAAAGGCCACATATTCAGGATTTCCCGAGAAAGGATATCCTGTTCATCTCAAAGAGGAATTGACCATGGGGAATCTTCCTTCTTTGTCCTGCCTTTAAAGTTGGTGGAAGTGCAGGTCATGTCAGGTACTCCTGGATCCACTGGCCTCAGAGACACTCAAATGGAGGGCAGAGAAGTTGACAGTGCCTGGCAGCTGGGTAGGCCTGAGTGGAGAGAAGAGAGCAGCACTGTTTAAATCCCCAGCACACACTCAAGGTAGGGACTCTGCCAGTAGGACTGGAGACACACACTGGGTTGGGAAAATTACCATGTACTGTGGTGGCTCTCAGAACCTCATCAAGAGTTTCCAGTGTTTTTCCCATTGTCACCATTGCATCTTCTCTTGGAAGTGTTTTCATCTCTCTTGCTCTACTTAACAGACTCATAAATTTAACTCTGCTTTCAGCATCGCTGCCTTCCCTTGGCCTATTTGTAACTTACAATAAGGCTGGAGACTCTTAAAGTCTCTTTCTCTCACCTGGCATCCTAAGGATGCCTCAGTCTCTCTATAGCCCTTGTGAGCAGCACTCATCTAGTCAAGGAGGTGACATTTCTCTTTAATCAGAGCAGCCAGTGTGTCTTCAAGCTGCTTATCCTGTCTTCAATAAAGTTGCCTGCTCAGAGACTGCAGTCATTTGAGTAGGAATAAGAGACCCACCAACAAAAAGATGGCAGGTGAACACACCCCTATTTCTCCATGGAAGCTGTGAACTCCACAGGAGGACAAAGCCCTTCATGGTCCTGAAGTCACTAAAGGACACTGCCCGGTAATCATGGTTCGACCAATCACACCAAATCCCAGAATTCTGCCTGGAGCCCAGCAGCAACTGACAACTTTAACAGGCAACAGCAGAACTCAGATCATCTGCAACCTAAGATCAATTTTTTCCATCCCCACCTCTGCTGCCACTGCCCTGTGCTGGCCATCACCTTCCGCAGCCTAGATTCGCCATCATTGTCTCCACCAGTTCTCCCTGCCTTACCGTTTGACACACACCACAGCCACCACCCCCTAAAAGTCAAATTCATTTAGTGTCAACGACCCTCAATGTCTGGCTCTTGGTAACCTTAACCCAGGCTCCCTGTGTACGTCACTTCCTGCCTGGAACACTCTGGTATCTGCCTGGTCTTCACACCCCCCCATACCCAGGCCTGATTTAGGGACATCGCCCCTTCTTTCCTTAAATCCACCAATGCTATTCCACAGGTGCCACGGCTGCTTAGATGATCCCACCCTGGGGGTCCTCCCCAGACCTCTCCTCCCAAGAGGGACTCCTTCCAATGTCCATAACTCCTGCCTTTCCTGCTCATTCTTGGCATCACACTTTTCCTCTCCTGACAAGCTATATACTGTATTTAATCTTCTTTTCTCTAATCTGCCTTTCCCCTCTCAAACACCACTTTCTAGAGGATCGAGACTTACTTTCACCTCTTCACTGCTCAAACTTCAGGCCCAATCCCAATTATATTCAATTGTGAGGAGTAACCCCTTGCATTTTCATGACACTTTCCTTGGCATTTCTCTCCATTGCGTCTCCCCATTTGTCTAACTGGAACATGCCGCTTCCCTTTCCCTGCCATTAGTAGCCTCATTTGTACTCATTGTCTGACATAGGAACATTGTTTGCAATTGACTAGACTTATACTTGGAATATTGAATTTCCCTGGGGACAGAAATGTGACTGTGTCCTGTGCAGGTGGGTAAGCGACAGTGTGGAGGGGTGGGCCATGCCGGTTTTCCCCAATTACTGTTGGGATGTTACTTCTTGCTCAGAAAATTCATCCTGCTACATGCTTGCAATGGAAGAAACACATCACCGTACAAATTTATCATTGAAAAAAAATAGCCATTATTCTCTTATAAAAAATTAAATGATATTAAATTGTCACCCCTTAAATAAACAGCATATTTTCCTCCCAAATGGACATATCTCTTCTTTTATTTTTTAACTGATACATTTTTAGATTAGGAAAAAAATGTTACTTTGAATTGTAACTTAATTTTTGGGAAAACCCTCTTACTCTGATAAATAAGTTTTGCCAAGAGCGACGGATATGTTCTACATGATCTTTTTATGTTGGATATAGGCCATGTTGAATTCCATCAAAGTTTATAAAAGTGTGTGGTCCAATATAGGAACCATAATGTAAACCATTGACAATGGTTTGTAGCTATGCTTCAATATTTGTACATCTATTCTAACAAACTTGCCGTCCACGTATAAAATGC
The DNA here is from genome assembly GCA_026826555.1 of Tolypeutes matacus. Classification (NCBI taxonomy): domain Eukaryota; kingdom Metazoa; phylum Chordata; class Mammalia; order Cingulata; family Chlamyphoridae; genus Tolypeutes; species Tolypeutes matacus. Next base: position 1,150,465 of record JAKSZT010053947.1, on the reverse strand, counting down.
TATTAATAGGGGAATGAGTAAAGGAGTAAGATGTTGGGTATATAGGAGTCCCCTGTATCCGGTATGTGACTTCTCTGTAAAGTCCTATATCTTCCTTGAGGACAAAATGAAAAAGACAGTGTGGCAGAAAAAAGAATAAAATGTCACTGTACATGTAGGACAATAGACATTACACTATCTAGGGTTGGAGCCACACACAGGGTTGGGAAAAATGCCTTGTCCTGTGGTGGTTCTCAGAATCACATCAAGTGTCTCCAGGGTTTTTCCCATCTTCGTCATTGTGTCTTCTACTTGGAGTGGTTTGTATTTCTCTAGCTGTAGTACACTGACCAGTACAGTAAACTCTCCTTTCAGCATTTCTTTCTTTTCCTTGGCCTTTATGTAGATATCTGTAAGTCTGGAGATGCTTGACCACTCTTTCTCTTGCCTGGTGGCCTCTAAGGATAATTCAGTATCTCTATAACCCTTGTGAGCAGCACTCATCTTGTCAAGGAGTTAGCATTTGTCTTTAATCAGTGCAGCCAGTGTGTCTGCAAGCTACCTTTCCCGTCTTCTATAAAGTCGACTTGTCAGAGACTGCACTAATCTGAGTAGCCATAAAAGACTCACCAAGAAAACGATGGCAGGTGTACATACAACAGGTTCCCACTGGAGACAGTTGATGGACTGTGCGCTCTGAATTCATATCATCAGGAAGCAGCTCCATCACCCCTTCTCCCAACTTCCTGTGGATCAGCCCTAAGGAAAGCTCCACAGAAAGACACAGACCCTTTGTGGCCCTGCAGTCACCAGAGAGCCTTGCCCAATCACAGCAAATCCCAGAATTCTTCAAGGAACCCAGCAGCAACTGACAGTTTGAACAGATATTCAGTGAGCTCTTCTAATGAGGGATTTAGCCGTTAACATATTCTTGTCTTCGTTACTTTCAAATGATCTTCCTTCTTGTCTTTATAAAATTTTTATTGATTAAATTTTGAGATATAGTGAATTATTCCAAAGTTACCTGAAAGATTTGCTGTTTTTATCGAGTTTAGACTTCCCCTTCCCAAGGTGTCCAACAGAAAGTATCATGACTTTTCACCCATATTTTACCTTTCTTTCAACACCCAATACCATTATGTGCACTTCTATTTTTTCTTCCCTACTGTGACTATCCTGCATCAGTTTGGTACTTCTGTTACAAAAGATGAACCAATATTATCCATTATTATTAACTAAAATTCATAGATTACATTAGAGTTCTCTCTTTGTGTTTTACAGTTCTATGTGTTTTGACCAAAGTGGCATGCCATGTATCAAATATTACACTATCATACCGAATTTACTGGTGCTCTAAAATACCCTGTGCTACACCTTCTAAATCCCTGGATATCAAAGATGAGTTTTAAGTTTTTCACAATTGAAAAGCAGCTCAAAAGAAGTCTAGTATTTGGGGAAATGTGAAAAATACCTGAAACTCAAATTTCAGTTTTCATTGGTATTTACTTTATATTTAAAAAAATGATCCTTATCATACTAAAGGAGATAAAGGAAAATACAGAGAAAGAACTAAAGGATATGAAGCAAAAAAATGAATGAGCAATATGGGAAGCTCTTGGTGAGATTTCTCAAACAGAAATACTGGTCTTGATGTACTCAATAACTGAGATGAAAAATTCCCTGGATGGTGGCAACAAGAGATTGGAGGTAGCAGAAGGAAAAATCAGTGATCTCAAAGACAACACTACTGAAATGATTCACACTGAAAGCAGTAAGAAAAAAGAATGTGGTAGTGGGTTATTGGAAGTCTAATTAACAGCAATGAATTGTTGATATGATTGTGGTTGAAAGGGGAAGTTTAGGTTAATGTATGTCACTAGAAGTAAAGCTAGATGATAAAACATGGGACTGTATAACATAGTGAAGTCTGTTGTGGAGGATGACTATGTTTAATAGTACAAAGATAAGAATGTTCTTCCATGAAAGAGAACAAATATATATCAATATCAAAGGCTTAAAAAGAAGGTAGTATTTAGGAAGAAAAAAACAACTAATTAAAACTATGGATGACAGTTAACAAGAAGAACATAATATTCTTTCCTCAATTGTAACAAATGCTAAGTGTCAATAATAAGGAAGTGTAAGGGCTATGGGACTTTTCTTTTGGGAACAAAGAGAATTTTCTCAAATTGACTGTGGTGACAAATGCACAATTCTATGATTCAACTGAGAGCCATTGATTATACTTTTTGAATGGATTGTATGGTTGTGAATAAAAATGTCCTTAAAAATTTTTCTTTTTTAAATGGTTGCTAGAGAAAAGGTATAATAAATGTGAAAAGGTTGGAGTTCTCCAAAGAAGTCTATTATAGAAAGTCAAAGTATAGTTTCAACATCATTTTGATTGTATTCAATTCTGGTCGAAATACTAAATAAACCAATTTCTTTTAAAGGCCATAGATTATGGGTTATTGTATTTAAATAAAGAATGTTGATTCATATTTCTTTTATGTTTATAGAATGGCTATATTGATTTGATAAGGTCTATTCTGTAAGCATTATAATGAACCTATTATATCAGCCTTTAATTAATTGAGGGAGCTGGAGGCCTGGAAATCGGATATGGAGCTTTTCACCTCTAAGTCATTGAATCAAATCTAGCCCAAACTGGTAGTAACCAAGAATGATTAAAGTGGTGGCTCTTTGGTGGCTTCTGTGAAGTATATTTAGGTCTCGTTGAAGTACGTTGGGATAATTGGTGACAGAACATGGGATCATAACTATATTCACTACTGCATTTCTATTGGTAGATGGAAACAGACGTAAGGCCCAGGAACTCATAAAGCCAAGAGACATCTGTTCTACTCTGATACTTTCCTAGGTATTTCAATCAGTTCAACTAGTTTACTTAAGGTATTAGTAAGATGAGAACTAAGAATGTACTGATAAACTGTCTAGAGACCAAATCTGAACAGGCCTGGGCAAGTGGCTTAAATTGCCAACATTTCCTTATAATCTTGTCTTTGTGTTGCTCATCAAGCTATTCCATTTTCAATATTTGCAAAACAGTACTGAGTAGATAGTAGAGTTATTATTACCATGAATCCATATTTCTTTATATTTTCACATAGGTTTTAACATTAAGAGATAACTATTTACAGGAAGGAAGTCTGTTGCTATAGATATTTTCCTTAGTGTTTTTTTTTTTTTTTTTTAAATTCAGGAGCCTCTATCGAATATAATGTTTTCAACTTACTATTCCTTTTTTGTAAACTTGTTGCTAACACTATTTGTTGCAAGAAAAATTTGGATCTCTTCTTAATGTGTGATAAAATTAATAACTGCAATCTTACTGAACAAGTATGCATCACTATCATTTTATTTCTATAGAGAGATAACTTAGATTAGTGATTTGCAAGCAGTTGTAGCATTTTTTTAAATTTCTCAACTATCATGATAAATAAATTTGTGAAATACAATAAAAATGAAATATCTGAAAAATAAACACATGCAAAAAAAAAAAAAAATACAGAGCCTAAGAGACCTATGGACCATCATCAGGTGTAACAATATGTAGATAATGGGAGCAATGGAAGAGAAGAAAGAGAGAAAGGGGAAAAAGGAATTTTAAAAGGATTATTAAAAGAATATTTTTAGAAAACTTCTGAAATTTATTGAAAGACATTAACTTGCACATTCAAGAAGTACCCCCACCCCCAAAAAGAAATAAACAGGATAAAATTTAAGAGATCCTTGCCCAGGCAGAGAAGAGATTCCTGAAAGCCACTAGAGGAAATCAATGGGTTATATATAGGGGATTTCCAATAAGCATAAGAGCTGATTCTCATAAGAAACCGTTGAGGAAAGAATGCTGTAGTATTAAATATTAAAGTTATGAAAATACGAATATTCTCACCGTCCTGATTTTCTAATAATCAGGGTAGGCTAAACATTCACTATATTAGAAACCATGCATGTGTCCCCAGACCTAGTTTTTCTCCCTAGGTCTGGTTTTTAGAATGCTGGTGATTAACTAAGCCTGATTTATTATATGATGATCCTATATGGGAAATGATTGTAATCGTAGGTTCTTTGATCAACCTTAAGAGATATAGCAGGGTAACGGATGTGGCTCAAATGGTTGAGCATCCATCTCCCATATGGAGGGACCTGGGTTCGATCCCCAGGGACTCCTTATAAACATTTAAAAAAAGAAAAACACAGATAGTGTGTGGGCCACAAGGCCCCATGTACAGGTGAGTCCCCAGGCCCCGTGTATAGGTGAACTCTCAGGCCCCATGAGCCATGCAACAAGATGATGACATAACAGGAGAGTGACACACAGGATAGCCAAGATGAGACGTACAAAAAAAAACAGGAAAAAGGTGGTGCAAGTGGTAGGACGCCTCTTTCCCACATCGGAATTTCTGAGGATCGAATCCCAGTGAAGACAGGAGAAGAAGAATGAGAAGAAAGGGCAGGAAATATACACAGAGAGTTGCCCAGCAAAGGAACACAAAAACAGCAAAAATGAATGGGGGGCAGGGAGGGAAATGGATAAAAGGAAATAAATATATAAATCTATAAAAAAAAAGGTATAGAGGAATAAGGTATGCACTATAGTTAATAATAATATTTTGACGATGCTCTTTCATCGTTTATTAACAAAAGTTTCACAACAATGAAATGTATTTTTGGTAGCGTGATATGTGGGAGCTCTGTATGATACTATGCATGTTTGTTTTGTAAGTACACAAGGTTTATGGAACACTTGTTGTTTGTGTATGTTCACGTATGAATGATATACTTCAATAAATTGATTTAAAAGAAAGAAATAAATAAAGTGATGAAAGAAAACTAATGCCAGCCAAGAATTTTATATCCAACAAGACTGTCTTCCAAATATGAAGGAGAGATTAGATCATTCCCAGATAAACAAAAGCTGAGTGAGTTCATTAAAAATAGATGTGCCCTATGAGCAATGCTAAAGGCAGTTCTTCATACTGAAAGGAAAGGACATTAGACAGTAGATAGAAGTGGCATAAAAATTAAAGGCCTCCATTAATGTATGTGTAACATAAATACAAGTAAAATTCTGTTATATATATATTTTTGGTATATGACTCCCCTTTATACATTTTATAGGTTCTAAAATGAAAAATGCAATAACAACAGTGAAAAGCCTAATATTTTGAACTTGCAAAATACTTGGTTACAATCTGTAACAAGGAAAATAAAAGAAGGGGAGATGGAAGGGTATAGGATCAGGGTATGTCCATGCTATTGCAGTTAGTTCAGATGAAATTAAACATGACTATCATAGATTTGTGGTGCTAAATTTTGAAAACATGGTAATATCAAAGAAAATATATTAAAAATATATACAAAAGAAATGATAAGAAACTCAAAACGATATACTGAAAAAATCAAATACGAAAGTAGACATTAATGGAAGACTTGAAGGATAAAAAAGGTATAAATCATACAAAGACCATGTAGCCAAATGGCAGAAGAAAATCCAGGAATATGAGTTGTGACTTTAAATGTAAATCTATTAAAATCTCTGGTGGAAGGGCAGATTTCGAAAGAATGGATTAAAAAAAATTTTTTTGCAACCATATGCTGTTTACAAGAGACCTGCCTTAAATCCAAAGATGCAAGTAAGCTGATAGTGAAAAATGCCAAAACATCCATGGAAATGGTAAACAAAAGAGAGCAGGGTAACCTATACTATTAGATAAAATACATTTTAATTCAAAAATGGTTATAAGGGACAAAGAATGTCACTATATACTGAAAAAGGAATCAGTTCAAAAAGAAGACAACACAATTATAAATATATATACATCTACTGAAAAAAAAAATTAAAGTAAATATGGAAGACATATTATGCCTTCTGTCCAAGTCTGCCTTTTAAATACCAGAGCCCTAAACTTTTAAGTCTATTTCTGGCAAGAAAGTTTTGGAGGCCTCTAAATTTGGAGACCCTGAGCATTTGGGTATGTTTGTCGCATTAATACGGACCAGTTAGGCAATGTCTGCATAGCTATTTATCAAAGAGCTAGCTCCTCACTGTACTGTCAGGCAGGAGAGACCTCGGTAATCAGCCCCATGTCTGATGCCTTCTGAAACTGTACTTAAGGCCTCTGTTTGTTGTGGTTCTGAGCACTACCCGAGATGAGTCTCCTAGACCTTGGAGGATAAGAAATCAGCAATATAACATAGTATCTTGGGTTGATGGGCTCCAGAGCAAGAAATGGAGAGAGGGAAATGGATTAATCCCAACATGTAGACATTTGAATCTGTGAAATTAAATGCAAAATAAATGTTTGACTGGTTTCAAATGAAAATACAATGAGCCATCACCCACTGGTCATCATGTAAGTCCATGCCTATTCTACTAGTTAACTACTGTCACTTGAGTCAGGGGCATAGTGAATAATCCTACATGGGGTATGCTTTTTTTAATATTTTTTTTCTTTAAACATACTTAGATTACATAAATATTGCACAAAAAATATAGGGATTCCCATTTGCCCCACCTCCCACACCTCCCACAAGCTCTCACATAAACATCCTTCATTAGTGTGGAACATCACCTGCAATTGATATACACATCCTGGGTCATTGCCATAAAGCATGGATCATAGTTCACATTGTAGACCACACTCTCTTCCATACAGTTCTGCATGTTATATGATGATATAAAATGGCCTATATCTGTCATTGCAATGTCACTCCGGACAATTCCCAAATCTCTAAAAAGCCCCTGTATTACAATTGCTTTAGCCTCTCCCTGCTCCCACAGTGTCTAGTGGCCATGACTCCACATTAATGTTGTAATATCTTCCATTGCTTGAATCACAATATGTCTACAATAGAAAACCAGTAAGTCCACTTTAGTCCATAGCACTTCCCCCAATCCTGAAGAGTCTGGGATGGTGATATCGCCTCAATCTCCAATTGAGAGAGAGCTGATATTCCATGGATAAAATGGAAGGGATTATCCTGCCTGTAGCTGCAGACTTTCTCCATTCCCTGGGATGGCCATTGTCCATCATCATCTCCCCGCCAGGTGTCCTGGGTGTGTCCACTGAGATGTAGAGTAGGAATTGGAGGTCCACCGAGATTCTGGGCCCAGCTGGCATATGGACAGCCCAAAGACTCCAATCTCTGGATGTGCACCTACAAACTCCAGCACCACATATAGGTTTGAATAGAAGGGACAGATGAACCATGTGCAGGGAAGACATATTTGAGTCCAACTCTGTCACTCTCAGGAGCACAAATTCCAAAGTAGGGCCCAAGAGCAAGGCAGCAAATTCTGGAGCTATCCACCCTTACATAGGACCCCGGTGTCTCCAGAGCCCTCAGGATCCCCTCTATGGGGTGATATCTACCTTGGAAGTCTAAGAGGTTCTATTGAGTTATGCATAAGTGTTACCGCTGAAATGACCTCCCGACTCACTTTGAAGTCTCTTAGCCATATGAACTCATTTGTCTTTAAGTCTCCCCCCCTTTTTTTGAGTATTTTTCCAGTCACATTGCCACTTTGCACTTGGTAGTAATCCCTCAGTGCCAGGGAGTCTCATCCCTGGGAGTTATATCCCACACTAGGAGGAAGGTAATGCATTCATATGCTGAGTTTGGTTTAGAGAGAGGCCACATTTGAGAAACCAGGAGGCTCTCAGGAGGCAACCCTTAGGCATCCAATAACAATAATCTAAGTTTCAATTTTAAGAGCAAAGACTCTTAAGGCTAGTCATAAATAACAAGGGCCCATCAGTGGATCATCCTCCTTTGCCAGACCCTGTCCCTGCACTTGGGGAACTATTGCTGCTCCTTTGGAGAATGTGGCAGGGCTCTTCAAGTTGGGAATTCAGTATTCTCTCATTTATTGAGTGATTCTCCACCCACTATGACAATGCCCCTTGAACATTTGAACCATTTTATATACTTTGTATGTATGTTCAGGTGAACTTTCTCCCATTCCACACAAATCCCTGACACCCCCCACAAACGATCCTTTCCCACCCCAGTTGTAACCCTTCTATGAGCCAAAGCTTCTTTAAAAATGAAGACAATACAGCATCCAAATACAATTAATAGGGAAATGAAATAATAATAAGTTTAAATGTAAGAGATAGGCACACATGGAGCAAGCTTCTAGGGAGTGTGTGAGTATTCATCCTGTCATAATGTGTTGTATCAGTGGATGGAGAACCACATAATGAGCAGGAAAGAATTGGTCTCTCATATTTGGAAGGACTGATTCATTCAGAAATAGGCAAAGAGCAAAGGTGGTTCCTCTAAAGAGCAAGGGAGGACAAACAAGTATGTCAATGAATCTTGTCATCCAATGAGTCAAGCCAGGGAGTCGTCTTGGGCCCCAGTGATGGGGTGGGAGGAGCAGAATATATCAAGCAGGGAGTGGTCAGTGGAAATGTTCTTCATTACCTTACAGTGATGGACACAGGACATGTTAAATATCAACAAAATTTATAAAAGTATATGATGTAACATGTGGTGCACATTTTGAAGTCAGTGTAACAGTCACCATTCTTGCACACCATAACAAAATTGTGATGGTCATTCCTACTGTGACTTTGATTCATTTTACAAATGTAAAATCTAGTGGCAGCCGTTAACAGGTTTGAATTATTCTCAACAGTACATATCTCTCTGAATCCAAATTATTTTTAATAGTAAAAGATAATGCAGTTCTTCAAAAATTATGCTTTCCTTTTCTGATGTTATTCCAACCACCTTGACAGATATATAAATTTCCTTTGTTCTTTCCTCTTTCATGTAGTTTTCTGCTCCAACACTCTTTAAGACCATGAGGAAAAATGCTATCTAAATTTAATTCGTATCCACCCCATCCTCTTCCATACGTTCTCTAAGTGACCACAAAATTTCATTTACGTCTGTGAAGAAGAACTTAAATGGCTCTTCCTTTTCACCCTGTTTCTTCCAAAGAAATCTTACCAGTAAGTCTTTATTCCCATCACATCCCATAATCTCATGACTGCAAATTCCCAGGTATTTTTACTCAACAGTAATGGCGAGTACAGAGCAATACTTAAAATGGAAGCTTCATTTAAAACTATTTTGTTCACATTCCTTCAAACTGCTCTTTTCATAAGGTGCTTTCAGCTAAATTAAACTTGCAGAGCTCAAAGTAACATAATTGATTGCATGAGTTTCCAATACCATTAGTTATTGACCCATGACCTCCAACTGGCAATAGCCAATCCAGGAATTGGAGAAGAAATCAAAATGTTAGCTTAAGTTCCAACTAGCTACTTTTTTGGTGGTGGGTGGGGGGCACTAAGAAAATAATGGGTTATAAGATTAATACCTTGATGGCTCACATAAATACAATTTGTCTAACTGCACAGAACACACATGCTTCAAAAAAGGAAGACTAACAAAGCCTAAACTTTTCATTTCACAATGATTATTCCTGATTCTCTCCCTGCTACTGGAATTGAAAATCTTCAGAGTCCACAAATACAGCATTCAGACTTCCTAAATCTAGAGAAAAGGACCTCAGAGGTGCAATAGGTATGAACCCAAGATGATTTCTGGTGATCAAGGGGGAGGTGATGTCTCTGAAATAGTCTGTCACTTTTCAAACTTAACCAGAATGTGCTTAAACTCTCCATCATGTTCAAACTTTTTTCTGTAGCATTTAACCTATGACAAAAAAAACCCACTTATGTCTCATATACAGAACTTCATTGGATGAGGGGGTGGGGGGTTGGAGGGAGTCAGGGATTGCAAAAGCACCAACGACACTAATTTTGCTCAGCCTAAAAATGGCTTTCTAATTCAATTTAACAACAAAGATATGTGCAAACTGTGGGGTGTGAATCCGGGCTCTACCTAAAAGACAGCTGGGCTGGCTTTTCATGAATGGGACTATTTCCAAAGATACAAGTCAATTAAGCTCTTTAAAAAAATAAAGGAGCTCCTGTCACTATGAGTAGTATAAGAGCTTCCTCTAAGAATCCAGGAATGCCCACATCCCACACCCTTCCCAGACATGGTCAGTATCTCAGGAAGAGCTACATGGGAACAGGAATTTTTTTCTTTCTCACAACTACCAAAAACTCTATCTACACACACATTCAGACACATGCACATAAATATCCATATTCAAGAAAGTTTTTTCTCACTGTGACAATAAGATCCAAGATTCCAGCCAGCCACAGGTTCAAAGACAATAACTATGTAGATAGAGTTTCAAAATACTACGTAAAGATCTTATCTTGTTTCACAGGATGAAGGAGCAGGGACAATGGATGTGGGTAATCATAGGGGATTTGTTTTTGTCTTCAGTCCAATCTCCTCAGCAATGTTCTTATGTCCAGGGATTGGGAGAGGTTTTGTGGCCACATTATGATGGATGACCTGATGATCCCTGACCACTGTGTTAAGGAATGGGTGCCTGAACAGGGACCAAGTAGATTCTCTCATGAATCTTTGTGGGCTTGCCTTCTAACACTAGAAGAGAAAAAGAACTTTGGGCAGGATAAAGACCAGAGGAAAAAACATGTCAAAGGTCTGGAGAAGAAAGTGAACCCAACTCATTCAAGGCACATTTTCGGGGTGTTTTATACACATTTCCCCAAAATCATAGGCTCATCACCAGCAGAGTAACAAAACTCTCCACATAGGAAGGTGTCTATCATTGAATCCAGTGTTCTGTTTTTATTGATGAAGAAAAGGTGGCTATACTGAGGTAGTGATATGGGTCAGAAGTGGCACCAAATCATGGCAAAGATCAAAGTACAGATCTCTTTCCTGGTATCTTTCACCAAACAGCAAATTATATTTTATATATGGGGTTCTTTAAGTAATGAATAGGCTGCCCCTCGGTGGAAGAAGGCAAGAATGCCAGACTCAGAATTTTCACCCAACACCCACATTCCTCCTCTGGCAGTGAGAAAGCTGGTTGTGGGTCATCCCTAGGAAAAAGGAGATGATCAAGAGTCTGCATTGTTTCCATCAGGAGCAGATGGAAATTTTCCTTTCAGAAGAGACAAAGCATTCTGTTGAATAGAAGACCCAGCTGCCTAAAGAGAAGACAAGTAGACACAGAGAACAGTCAACGAGTGCAAATCAAAAAGGGGGGAAGAAATAAAAAAATAAACAAATCTTCACCCCCCAAAAAAGGATATTCTCTGAAACTTGGAAAGAATTTTATCAATGTTGAGAGCCAGCTCAGAGGACTAAAAGAGAAAGTGAGGGTGACATGTTCAGTGTTTTCCCGTGATGAAATAGCCTGTTCCTTTCAAAGAGGAATTGACCATGGAGAAACTTCTTTCTGTGTCCCACAATTAAAGTTGATGGAAGTCCAGGTCATGTCGGGTGCTCCTGGATCCACTGACCTCAATGACACTAAAATGCAGGACAAAGCAGGTGACAACTCCTCGCAGCCGGGAAGACCTGAGTGGAGAACAGAGAACAGCACTGTTTAAATCTCCAGCCCACCCTCAAGAGAGTGACTCTCCAGGTAAGTAAGAACCACACAAAAGGGTTGCGCAAATTACCTTGGGCTTTGGTGGTTCTCAGGACCCAATCATGTGTCACCAGTGTTTTTAGGATCTTCACCATTACCTCTTCTTTCTGGAAGGGTTTTCATCTCTCTTGCTCTAGTTCATGGACCGAAAAAACTTACAACATTGCTTTTTTTCCCTTGGCTGTTCTGTACATATCTATAGGGCTGGAGACTGTTAAAGTCCCTTTTTCATGCCTGTCTCCTCTAAGGACACCTCAGTTTCTTTATATTCCTTGTGAGCATCACTCACCTAGTCGAGGAGTTGACATTTCTCTTTAACCAGTGCAGTCAATATGTCTGCAAGCTGCTTTTCACATCTTCTATAAAGTCCCCTTCTCAGAGACTGCACTATTTTGAGTAGCAATAAGAGACCCAACAATGAACCAAATGAGGGGGACAAACCACTGTTTCCCAATGCAGGCTGTTGCCAAAATTCAACTCTGAACTCATTTCATCAGACAGCAGCTCAATCACCCCTCTCCCAGCCTCCTGAAGATCAAACCAAAGGAAAGCTCGACAGAAGTATTCAGGGCCTTCGTGGCCCTGGAGTCACCACAGGACCCCACCCAGTAACCATGGGTCCAACACTCACAGCAAATCCCACAATTCCTCATGGAGCCCAGCAGCCACTGTGAACTTGAACAGGCATCAGCAGGTCTCAGAGCATCCGCAACACCCAACCCATTCTCGCCATCCCCACCTCTGTTGCCGCTGTCCTGCTTTGGCCTCACCATCCTCAGCCTCGTATCGCCATCACTGTTCTCCCTGCTGTAATATTTGACAAAAACACCACAGCCTCTATCCATTTAAATTCAAATTCCTCTGGTGTCAGTGACCCTCAAAGTCTGGCTCATGGTAGCCTTAACCCAAGCTCCCTGTGTACATCAGTTCCTGCCTGGCAGGCTCTGGTATCTGCCTGGCCTTACAGGCCCCACACCCATGTCCATTCTAGGGCCAACGCTGTCCCTACATCCTCCAATGCTATTCCTTAGTTACCATCATTGCTCAGATGTCCCCTCCCCGTGGGGCCTCCCCAGAACTCTCCTCCCAAGAGAGACCCTTTCCAATGCCCATCACTCCTGCCCTTCCTGCTCATTCTTGGCATCACACTTTAACTCCCCTGACAAGCTATGTGATGTATTTAACATTCTTGTCTCTGATCTGCCCTTTTCCTCTCAAATATCAGTTTCTAGAAGATCTAGACTTACTTTCTCCTCTTCACTGCTCAACCTCCAGGCCCGAGCCCAGTTATTTTCAACTTTGAGGAGTTACCCCTTGCATTCTCATGGCGCTTTACAGGGCATTTCTATCCATTCCATCTCTCCATTTGCTCAGACTGGAACATGCCAATTCTTTTTCCATGCCATTAATTACCTCCCGTTTGTATTCATTGTCTGGCATAAGAACGTAATTTGTAACTGATTAGAATTATCCTTGGAACACTGATGTTTCCACGGGGACAGAAGTTAGAGTGTGTACTGTGAGGTGTGTCCGAGGGTAAGCAGCAGTGTGGTGAGGGGGGATGTGCCAGATTCCCTCAATTGCTGCTGTGTTCTTTCTTCTTGCTCAGAAAATTCATCTTCCTGCACACTTTCAATGAAATGAACCCATCACCATGTGAATTTTTCATTGAAAAAAATAGCCATTATTCACTCATAAAATATTAAATGATAATGAATTAAATTGTCACCACTAAATATACTGCATATTTTACACTCAAGATGGATATATCTCATCCTTGATTTTTTCACTGATCCATATTAGATTATGAAAAAAAAATTTACTTTGACTTGTAACTTAAGTCTTTGAGAACATGCTCTCACACTGGTCAATTAATTTTGCCAAAGGCAATGGAAGAATTCTACATGATCTTCCTATGATGGATAGAGGCCATGATGAATTGCATTAAAGTTGATGAAAGTGTGTGGTCAAAACATAAACCATAATGTAAACCACTGACCATGGATGGTAGCTATATTTCAATACTTGTACATGAGTTCTAACAAACTTGCAATCCACACATAACATGTTATTAATAAGAGAAGGTACAGGGGAAGATGTTGGGTAGGTAGGGGTCCCCTGTATTCAGTACCTTACTTTTCTGTAAAGACTTAAATCCTCTTTGAGGAAAAAATGAAAAAAAGTAAGACAATTGTGCAATAAAATTAAGAAAATATCACTGTACATATAGGACAACAGACCTTACAAGGAAGAAAGGCAAAGGACAAAAACAGTTTTTTAAATATTTTTTCATTATTTGTTACTATCTCCAATTTTTATTTTTTCATTAATTTTTATTGTTTTAAATTCTTTTGCATTTATTTCTTAATTTTAAAACTATCATAATTATTTCATTTTCTTTTATTAATTGTATTTGGTTATTTATGTTGGCTTCATTTTTAAAGCAGTTTTGGATCTGAGAAGATCTACAGCTGCGGCAGGGGAGGATCATTGGTACAGGGTGGCTTCTAGGTGGGATAAATGGGAGGAAGCTCACCCGAACAAACATATAAAGAATAGAAATGTGTTCAGATTTTCATGGGGCATCATCACATTGGGTGGAGATTCACACAATAACCAAAGGAAAATCAAATTCCCATCTGTGGTGCTCTACCACATTCTCTAATGGATCAGCAAGAATACCCTGAGAAGAGGCGCAATGAATAGTGAAGGCGGATGGTCCATGAACAGCCCCTTGATGTTGATGACTGTGCATATGAAAATGCACAATTGATGCTGAAACTCAGCCTAGTATTACAAGGTGCCTACAAGTGCCTTCTGGGAGCCTCCCTGTTGCTAAAATGTGGCCTGCCTCTAAGCCACACTCAGCATATAAGTCCATTACATTCACCCCAGCGTGGGACTTGATCCCAAGGATGAGTTTTCCCAGCAACAAGGAGTTATTGCCAAGCACCAACTAGCAATGCAACTGGAAAAAGATCTTGACCAAAACGGGGAAAAGGTAAAGACAAGTGATTTCATAGGGCTAAGAGACTTCAAAGTGAGTCAGGCGGTCATCTCAGAGGTTACACTAATGCACATCTTAGCAGGATCTCATTGACTGCCAAAGTGGATGCTACCCTAAATAGTGGGGATCCTGTGGGCTCTGAAAACATCCAGACACCGTAGTCAGGGAAGATTACTTGAGAGTTTGGTACCTAGCCCAGTGTGCCTACTTTGGATTTTATGCTCCCCAGTGTGACAGAGTTGGACTCAGAATGACTCTTCTGTCCTTCTGCTTGAAATTATAATTAGTACTAGTGTTGGTATGTGTATGTCCAAGGCATGTAAATCTTTGGGCTATCCATATGCCAGCTGGGCCCTGAATCTCAACATGGTTGTAACACCTACTCTCCAGTTCCTTGGTCTCACCCAGGACAACTAACGAGCAGCATGATGACAGACAACTACCATAACAAAGAACCTGAGATTCTACAATTCCAAGCACGACAATCCATCCATCGGGTCCATGGGATCAAAGCTCCCTCTCAATTAAAGATGGAGTGAACATCTCCAGCCCACAGTCTCGGGATTGGGGAATGAAATATGGAACTAGTGTAGAAGTGCCGGTATTCAACAATAGATATATTGTGATTCCAGCAGTGGAAGAAGTTATATCATTGATGTGGAGGCAGTGGCCACTGGAGGTCCTGAGGGCAGGGAGAGGGAAAAATAGGTGTAATCTGGGGCCATTTTCGGGATGTGGGAATTGTCCTGAATGACATTGAAACAACAGACGCAGTTCATTATATATCTTACCTAAACCTACAGAATTGGTTGGGAAAGAATATAAACTACAATGTAAACTAATCCACATTAGTGGCAATGCTTCAAAATGTCTTCATCCATGGCAAGTAAGGTACCTCCCTAATGAAGTAAGTTGTTAATGTGGGAAAATGTGGGAGGTGTGGGCATATGGTAATCCCCTACATATTTTATGTGACATTTCTGTAATCTAAGTTCCTTTAAAAAAATTTTTTTTATTAAATTAAATAAATAAAGTAAAATAATTTTCAGGTTTCTCTTTAAGGTGATGTATACTTTATATAATGTAGGTTGATGATGGTGCAATACTGTGAGGGTAATTTATTCAGTAAATTGTAAAAGGCAAAAACAAAAATTTTCCTTTTCACTTTTTAAATTTTTCTATTGCTATACTTCATATGAGGTCAAATTACAATAAAATTTGGAAACAGAATAACAATATAGTTAAAAATCACTAATCAGGTTAATATATAAGAATCAAACATTATCCTTAGAAATACCGGAAGATCCTTTCCATTTGAATAAAAGTATACTCTCTGAAACTTGGAGAGAATTTTGTTAATGCTGTGAGATAATTCAGAGGCCTAAAGAGAAAGTAAGGGCCACATATTCAGGTTTTCCCGAGAAGGTATACCCTGTTCATTTCAAAGAGGAATTGACCATGAAGAATCTGCCTTCTTGTCCCATGTTGAAACTTGGTGGAAGTCCAGGTCATGTTGAGTTCTCCCGGATCCACTGGCCTCAATGACACTCATATGGGGGAAAAGTAGTTGACCATCCCTGGCAGCTGGGAGGCCTGAGTGAAGAAAAGAGATTAGCACCTTATAAATCCTGAGCCCATGCTCAAGGGAGAGACACTCCCAGGAGGGGTGGAGCCACACACAAGAATGGGAAAATTATCTTGTGCTGTGGTGGTCTTCAGGACTTCATCAAGTGTCTCCAGTGTTTTTCTAGTCTGAGTAGCCATAAGAGACCCACCAATGAACCAAAGGCAGGTGTACACAACAATGGTTCCCACTGGAGCCTGTGGTGGACCTTGTGCTCTGAACCCATATCATCAGGCAGCATCTCCATCACCCCCTCTCCTAGCTTCTCAAGGAGCACCCAAAAGGAAAGTTCTTAGGTGGACACAGCCCCTTCGTGGCCCTGGAGTCACCACAGGGCCCTGCCCAGTAACCACAAATCCTCCAATCACTGTAAATCCCAGAATTCCGCATGGAACTCAGCAGCAACTAAGAACTTGAATGGGAAATAGCAAGTATAGCAGTCTGGCTGTTTGATATATTTATGAATTCCAAAATATTTATTGCATTATGCTTGGAAATTGGTCTGTTCATCTGGGCATGATTAAGTTATGATTAAGAGTTTGATTGGGCCATGTCAGTATGGTATTTACCCCCTCCCCTTGGTGGTGTGATCTCAAAGATAAAATACATTGCAAAGGACAGAGTTGGAGGTTTTTGATGTTGGATTGCTGATGCCTAGATTTAATGTTGGAGCCCCAGGAGGTGAAAACATAGAGGAGCTTGATGGTGAGGAAAGTGAGAAGGGCCCTGGAAAAGAGAAGTGCTATTCACCTGACAGTTCACACCTGGCCTTGTGGAGAGAGCTAAAGCCTAGAGAACTTTATAGTCTATAGCTGACCTTGTGCAGGAAACATTGGTGCTGAGTCCAGAGAGAAACTGAGCCCCAGGAAGAGAGGAACCCAAGAAGCCTGAACCCTCCCAGATGTTGGCAGCCATATTGCTTCTACACGTGTCCATAGACTTTTGTAAAGAAAGTAACTTACAGTTTATGGCCTGGTAACTGTAAACTTCTACACCAAATAAATACCCTTTATAAAAACCAACCAATTTCTGGTATTTTTTATCAGCACTCCTTTGGCTGACTAATACAAAATTCAGTACTGAGGAGTAGGGAAGTCTTTCTGCAATTACCTAAATGTTGGAACAGTTTTATAAATGGGTAAGGGATATTTTCTGGAGGAATTTTTGGGTGCTTGAAAGAAAAGACCTACAGTGCCTTGAAGAGATTGTGGATAGTAATATGGATTCTAAAGAGACTTTTTATGATGCCTTAGAAGTGAATGATGAAACTATTATTGGTAACTGGAAGAAAGGCGATCTGTGTTTTAAAGTTGCAGAGAATTTAGCAAGATTAACTCCTGGTGTTTTCAGGAAGACAGAATTTGAAAATGGCAAACCAGAGAATTTAGCTGAAGAACATTTCAAGGTAACCTCAGAGAATGCAGATTGGATTCTCCTTGCAAGCTTTTAACCAAATGCTAGATGAGTGGCTCAACAGTTAATTATTGGGCACAGAAAAAAAAGAAACTGATTCTGGAAATTCCTAGCCTCTGGAAATCAAGCTCCCAGATGATAGTGCCCCATTTGAAAACCAAAGTAAACTTGGACCTAGTTAATCAGGATTGAAGATGCAGTTATCTCGGAAAGAATTGTGGGAAGTCTTAAGGTCTGATGGCTTGGGCCCCAGCTTCTTGCATGATAAACCAAAAAGGTTTTTGAGAATGCTGTATGAACAAAACCACTGTTATCTTGGACTAAAAGGGACATGGAAAGGAAAGATTGACAGAGAAACAGATTTAAGAAGAAAACCATTGAAGCTGAGATCTGAAATTAAGACATCACCTGGGTGAAGAGACGAACACTACCCATGTGTACAGAGAGGGTGAGTTTGGCCCAGCAGTTGAAGAGGGTGGAGGTTCCCACCCAATGTAATGGGAGATTTTTGCATCCCCAGGGGGCAGAGAGGGTGGAACACATTCCTCAAGGATTAGGGGAGTGAAGATCAGCATTCCATAGGTCTGAGAAGGGGTGCCCTGTTCTGGCTATCACCATCCTCAGCCTCGAATCGCCATCATTGTCAACACCCATTTTCTCTGCCATAAAATTTGACACCCAACACAGCCACTATCTGCTTCAATTCAAATTCCTCTGCTGCTGGTAACCCTCAATATCTGAGTCCTGGAAGATTTACCCTTTGCTCACTGTGTAAGTCACTTTCTTCCTGGCACACTCTGATATCTGCATGGACATCATAGCCATCACAGCCATGCCCATTTTAGTGCCATTTTTTCTAAATACTTCATCCTCCAAAGACTCCCCTAGGTGCCATCATTCCAAAGTATTCCTCAGGTACCATCACTGCTCAGAGGTCCCCTCTCCAGGGGATCTCCCCAGAGCTCTCCACCCTAGAGAGACCCTTCCAATGCCCATCATCCCTCCACCTTCTGCTCATTCTTGGCATAACCCTTTCCATATCCTGACAAGCTATGTGCTCCATTTAATTTTTTTTTCTCTGATCTGCCTTTCGTCTCTCAAATATCAGTTTCTAGAGGTACAAGACTTGCGTTCTCCTCTTCACTGCTCAACCTCCAGGCCCAAGCCCAGTTATTTTCAACTGTGAGGAGAAACCCCTTGAATTCTCATGACACTTTACCTGGGATTTCTCTCCATTGCGTCTCCCAATATGCTCAGACTGGAACATGCTACTTCCTTTCCTTGCCATTAAAACCTCCAGTTTGGATTCATTTTCTGGCATAGGAACACTGTTTGAAATGGACTAGACTTGTTCTTGTAATACTGACTTTTCTGCAGGGACAGAAAAGTTACTAATTCCTGGGAGGTTTTCCCGTGGGTAGTCGACAATGTGGAGGAGTGGGATGTGCCAGTTTCCCCCAATTGCCGCTGGGTCTTTCTTTATGCTCAGAAAATTCATCTTCCAGGATGCTTGCAAAGGAATAAACCCATCACTGTGTGAATTTATCATTGAAAATTCATAAACCATTATTCTCTTATAAAATATTAAATGATAATAAACTAAATTGTCAGCACTAAATACACTGAATATTTTCCTTCCAAGACAGACATATTGCTTCCTTCATTTTTTAACGGATTCATATTTAGATTAGGAAAAAAATGTTACTTTGACTTGTAACTTAAGTCTTTTGAGAATACGCTCTCACTCTGGTAAATTAATGTTGCCAAGGGTGACACAGTGTTCCACATGATCTTGCTATGATAGATAGAGGGCATGATGAATTGCATCAAAGCTGGTGAAAATATAAACCATAATGTAAATCATTGACCATGTTGGTTGCTATGTTTCTATATTTGTACATCAGTTCTAACAAATTTGACATCCACACATTAAATGCTATTAATAGGAGAAGATTAATAAGGGGGAAAATGTTGATTATGTAGGAGTCTCCTGTATTCAGTACGTGACTTTTCTGTAAAGTCCTAAATTCTCTTTGAGGACAAAATGAAAAAATAAGATAATAGGACCATAAAAGGAAGGAAATGTCACTGTACATACAGGACAACAGACCTTATACTTAAGAAAGGCAAAATGACAAAAACAATTTTTTAAATATTTTTTTCATTTTTTTGTTATTATCCCCAATTTTAATTTCTTATTTATTTTTATTGTTTTATATTGTTTTGTATTTTATTTCTTAATTTTAAAACTACCATAATTATTTCATTCAATTATTAATTATATTTGGCTATTTTTATTGGCTTCATTTTTGAAGAAGTTTTGGATCTCAGAAGGTCTACAACAGTGGCAGGAGAGGATCATTGGTATGGGGTGGCTTCTATGTGGGATACATGGGAGGAAGCTCACTTGAACAAATACATAAGGCATAGAAATGTGTTTAAATATTCATTGGCTACTATCCCAGTGGGTGGATATTTATACAATACTCAAGGGAATATCAAATTCCCATCCTGGAGAACTCTGCCACATTCTCTAATGGATCAGGTGGAATCCCCTGAGTACAGACAAGGGCAATGACTAGGGAAGGAGGATGTTCCATGGACGGGCCCTTGATATTGATGACTGTGCATATGAAACTGTACTTCTGAAGCTGAAACTCAGCCTAGTATTATAGGGTACCTAAAGAAATGTCTCCTGGGAACCTTCTTGTTGCTTAAATGTGGCGAGTCTCTAAGTCAAACTCAGCATATAAATACATTACCTTTCCCCCAGCATAGGGCATGACTCCCACAGATGAACTTCTCTGGCAAGGAGGAGTTACTATCAAGCACCAACTAGCAATGCAAATGGGAAACGACCTTAACCAAAAGGGGGAAAATGTAAAGACAAATGAGTTTATATAGCTAAGAAACTTCAAAGGAGGTCAGGAGGTCATTCCAGAAGTTATGCTAATGCACATCTTAGTAGGATCTCATTAACTGCCAAAGTAGATACTACCCCAAATAGTGGGGTTACTGTGGGCTTTGGAGAAATCCACACACTATAGACAGGGCAGATAAGTCAGGAGTTTGGGACCTTGCAAATGGGCCCTTCTTTGGAATTTATGCGCCCCAGTGTGACAGCATCAGACTCAGTTGTGTTTTCCCTACAAATGGCTCTTCTGTCCTTCTATTTGAAACTATAATTAGTACTAAAATTGATATGTGTAAGTCCAAGACACATAAATCTTTAGGCTATCCATGTGACAACTGGGACCTGAATCTCAACAGAGTTGCAACACCTAATGTCCACTTCATTGGTCTCACCCAGGACAACTGGCAAGGAGGCGATGAGGGACAACTATTATACCAAGGAACCGAGAGATTCTACAACTGCAAGCAAGAAAGGCCATCCATCGGCCCCATGGAATCAAAGCTAGCTCTCAATTAACATGGAGAGGATATCACCACCCCACAATCCTCAGGATTGGGGAATGAAAAATGGACTAATATAGACTTACCAGTATTCTACTATAGATATGTTATTGTTCTAGCAATGGAAGAAATTATATCATTGATGTGGAGGCAATGGCCACTGGAGATTCTAAGGGCAGGGAGAGGGAAAAACAGGTGTAATCTGGGGGCGTTTTCAGGAAATGGGAATTCTACTGAATGACATTTCAACGACCCATGCCGGCCATTAAATATCTTCACTTAACATAAGGAATTCGGTGGGAAAATGTGTAAACTACAATGTACACAA
Source organism: Tolypeutes matacus (assembly GCA_026826555.1). Classification (NCBI taxonomy): domain Eukaryota; kingdom Metazoa; phylum Chordata; class Mammalia; order Cingulata; family Chlamyphoridae; genus Tolypeutes; species Tolypeutes matacus. The sequence continues at coordinate 1,129,173 of JAKSZT010053947.1, read as the reverse complement.
TAATCAACATTAGTGGCAAATCTCCCAAATGAGTTCATCCATTGCAATGAATGTACCTCACTAACAAAGGATGTTGTTAATGTGGGAAAATGTTGGAGGTTGGGGACCAAGGCATGTGGTAATCCATTATCTATTTTATGTGATATTTCTGTAATCTAATTATCTTTAAAAATATATTAATTATTTAAAATAAATAAATAATTTGAAATAAAATTCAGGTTTTCGGTTTAAGGTGATGTGTGGTTTATGTAAAGTAGGTTGATGATTGTGAAATAGTGTGAAAGCTATTTTATCAGAAAATTGTAAAATGCAAAAACAAAAGTTTTGCTCTTTCCCTTTTTAAATATTTTTTATTTCTATAGGTCATATAATTTCAAATTGCAATAACATAAGGCAAATAGAATAAAAATATAGATAAAAATCCCTCATCAAGTTAATATATAAGTAAACAAACATTATCTTTAGAAATACAGTAAGATCCTTTCCATTTGATTAAAAGTATGCTCTCGGAAACATGGAGAGAATTTTTTCTATGCTGTGAGATAATTCAGAGGCCAAAAGAGAAAGTGAAGGCCACATATTCAAGGTTTTCCCGAGAAGGGATAACCAGTTCATGTAAAAGGGGTATTGACCATGGAGAATCTTCCTCTGTGTTCCACGATTAACGTTGGTGGAAGTCCAGGTCACTTCTTGTTCTCCTGAATCCACTGGCCTCAATGACACTCAGATGGAGGGCAGTGTAGTTCACAGTACCTGGTAGCTGGTGAGCCCTGTGTGGAGAGAAGAGAGCAACACTGTTTAAATCCCCAGCACAAGTAGAAGTAAGGGACCCTGTCCTTAGCATTGGAACCACTCACAGGGTTGGGAAAATTACCTTGTGCTGTGGTTGTTCTCAGGACCTCATCAAGTGTCTCCAGGGTTTTTCCCATCTTCAGCACTGTGTATTCTAATTGGAAGGGTTTGCATCTCGCTTGCTGTAGTTCTCAGACCAATAGTTAACTCTCCTTACAGCATTTCTTTCTTTCCCATTGCTTTTCTGTGGATATCTATAAGGCTGGACACTCTTAAACTCTCATTCTCTTGCCTGGAGTCCCCTAATAATGCCTCAGTATCTCTATACCCCTTGTGAGCAGCACTCATCTGGTCAAGGAGGTGACATTTCTCTTGAATCAGTGCAGCCAGTGTGTTTGCAAGCTGCCATCTCGTCTTCTATAAAGTCACCTTCTCAGTGATTGCACTAATCTGAGTAGCCATACAAGACCCACCAAGGTACCAATGGCAGGTGTACACAGCACCAGATCCCACTGGAGACTGGTAGATCGTGTGCTCTGAACTCATATCATCAGGCAGCAGCTTCATCACCCCCTCTCCCAACTTCTTGAGGATCAGCCCAAAGTAAAGCTCCACAGAAGGTCAGAGACCCTTCGTGGCCCTGTAGTAACCACAGGAACCTGCCCAGTCAACACGGATTCACCAATCATAGCAAATCCCAGAATTCTGCCTGGAGCCCAGCAGCAACTCTCAACTTCAACGGGCAACAGCAGGTCTCCCAGCATCTGCAACATCAGACCCATTCTCTCTATCCCCACCTCTGCTGCAACTACCCTGCTCTGGCCATCAACATCTTCAGCCTCAAACCACATCGTTGTTGCCACCAGTTCTCCCTGCCGTATCGTTTAACACACACCACAGCCACTACCAGCTTAAATTAACATTCCTCTGATGTCAGCGACCCTCAATACGTGGCTCCTGGCAGCCTTAACCCAGGCTCCCTGTGTATGTCACTTCCTGACTGGCACACTCTGTATCTGCCTGGCCTTCACACCCCCACACCCATGCACCTTTAGATCATCACCTCTTCTGTCCCTTCATCCTTCAATGCTATTCCCCAGTTGCCATCACTGCTTAGATGTAATCTCCCCGGGGGACCTCCATGAACTCTCCTACCGAGAGATTCCCCATCCAACACCTGTCACTCCTGACCTTCCTATTCATACTTGGCATCACCCTTTTCCTCTCCTGACAAGCTATGTGTGTATTTAATTTTCTTTTCTCTAATCTGCCTTTCCCTTCTCAAACACCAGGTTCTAGGGGATTGAGACTTTCTTTATCCTCTTTACTAATTAGCCTAAAGGCCAGAGCCCAGTTATTTTCCACTGTGTGGAGTAACCCCTCGCATTATCTTGGTGCTTTACCTGGCATATTTCTCAATTGTGTCTCCCCACATGCTTAGACAGGAACATGCCAATTCCCTTTCCCTGCCATTAATAAGCTCCAGTTTGTACTCATTGTCTGACATAGGAAAGTTGTTTGCAACTGATTAAACTTATCTTTGGAATAGTGACATTTTCCTGGGAACAGATATGTTACTGTGTCCTCTGAGGTGTGTCCATGGGTAAGCTGCAGTGTGGAGAGGTGGGATGTGCCAGTTTCCCCCAATTTTCACTGGGTTCTTTCTTCTTGCTCAGAAAATTCCTCTTTCAGCACCATTGCAATGGAGGAAACCCATCACCATGTGAATTTATTACTGAAAAAAAAAAAAAACAATTATTTTCTCATAAAATTTTAAATGATAAAAAGGTAAATGTCAACACTAAATTTACTGCATTTTTTTCTCCAAAGACAGACATAACTCTTCCTTTATTTTTTTAACTCATACATATTTATATTAGGAAAAAAATGTTACTTTGACTTGTAACTTACCTCTTTTGGGCATATAATCTCACTCTGATAAATAAATTTTGCCATAATCGACGGAAATATATTACATGATCTTGCTATGATGGACAGAGATCACATGGAATTGCATCAAAGTTGAAAAAAGTGTATGGTCAAAATATAAACCATAATGTAAAACATTGATCATGGTTGTTAGCTATGGTTCAGTATTTGTACATGAGTTCTAACAAACTTGCAATCCACAATTCAAATAAACTTGCAATCCACAATCCCTATGCTATGACTGGGGGAAGGGGGTGTTAAGGGGGAAGATGTTAGTTATACAGGTGTGCCTTGTATTCAGTAAGTGTCTTTCTGTAAAGTCCTAAATATTCTTTGAGGACAAAATTTAAAGTGTAAGACACTGGAGAAATAAAAGGAAGAAAATGTCATTGTAGATATAGGACTTCAGACCCTTTCACTGATTAAAGGAAAATGTCAAAAATACTTTTTAAAATATGTTTTTATTCTTTTTTATTATCCCCAATTTTTATTTTTTAACTTATTTTCATTCTTATAAATTTTTTTGTATTTTATTTCTTATTTCTAAAACTAACATCATTTCATTTTCTTATTAATTGTATTTGGCTACTTTTTTTTTTTTTAAGAAGTTTTGGGTCACAGAAGGTCTACAACTGTGGCAGGGGAGGATCATTTGTATGGAATGGCTTTTATGTGTGATATAATGGAGGAAGCTCACATGAACAAGCATATAAGCCATAGGAATGTGTTAACATATTCATTGGACATAGTCACGGTAGTTGAACATTCACACAATAACCGAAGGAATATCAAATTCCCATCATGGGGAGCTCTTTCACATTCTCTCATGGATAAGCACGATTCCTCTGAGTCCAGACAGGGGCCATGACCTGTGAGGGAGGAAGGAACACAGATGAGCCCTTGATATTGATGAATATGCATTGAAAATTGTACCCTTGAAGTTGAAACTTTGCCTAGAATTACAGGGTGTCTAAGAGATGCCTCCTGGAAGCTTCCATGTTGCTCAAATATTGCCTATCTTGAAGAAAAACACAGCATATACATACATTACCTTCCCCCCAGGCTGGGACATGATCCCCGGAGATAAGCTTCCCTGGCAACAAGAAATTATTACCAAAACCAAGTAGCAATGCAACTGGAAAGACCTTTGACCTAAAGGGGAAAAGGTAAAGACAAATGAGTTTATATGGCTAAGAGACTTCAAGGTGAGTTGACAGGTCCTACCAGAGGTTTCGCTTATTCACATCTCAGCAGGATTTGTCTGACTGCCAGTGTAAATATTACCCCAAATAGTGGGTCCTGAAGGCTCTGGAGAGATCCAGACATTATACTCAGGGCATTTGACTCAGGACTTTGATGCCTGCCAGGGGGCCCTACTTTGGAATTTATGCTTTCCACTGTGACAGAGATGGACTCAGTTGTGGTATCCCTACACTTGGATCTGATGTCCTTCTACGTGAACCTAAAATTAGTACTACAGCTGTTATGTGTACGTCAAAGAAATGTAAATCTTTTGGCTATCCATGTGACAACTGGGGCCCAAATCTCAATAAAGTTGCAAGGCCTACTCTCCAATTCATTTGTCTCACCCAAGACAACTATAGAGGTGTGTATGATGGACAACTACCATACCAAGGAAACAAGAGATTCTACAACTACAGGCAAGAGAGTTCATCCATCAGCCCCATGGGATCAAAGCTCCCTCTCAATTAGAGGTTCAGTGGACACCACCATCCCACAATCCTCAGGATTGGGGAATGAACTATGGACTAAAGTAGACTTATCGGTATTCTACTCTAGATATAGTATGATTCTAGCAATGAAAGAAATTATATCATTGATGTGGAGGCAGTGGCCACTGGAGGTTCTGAGGGCAGGGAGAGGGAAAAACAGGTATAATCCAGGGGAATTTTCAGGAGGTGGGAGTTGACCTGAATGACATTGGAATGATAGATGAAGGCCATTATATACTTTCCCTTAACCTACAGAATTGGGTGCGACAGAGTGTAAACTACAAAGTAAATTTTAATCCACATTAGTGGCAATGCTCCAAAATGTGTTATCCATTGCAATAAATGTATATCAATAGCGAAGGAAGTTGTTAATATGGGAAAATGTGGGAGGTGTGGGGAGCAGGACATGTTAATCCCATATATTTTTATATGTGAAATTTGTGTGATCTAAGTATCTTTAAAAAATAAATAATTAAATAAATAAATGAAACACATTTTCTGTTTTCTATTGAAGGTGATGTGCACTTTATGTACTGTAGGATGATGTTGGTGAAGTTCTTTGAAAGCTATTTTATCAGTAAATTGTAAAAAGCAAAAAAAATTTTCCTTTTCAATTTTTAAAGTTTTTTTATTGCTATACTTAATATAACATCAAATTAGAATAAAATATGGCAAACAGAATAATAATACAGATAAAAATCAATAATCAAGTTAATATATAAGTAAAAAAAATTATCCTTACAAATATCGGAAGATCCTTTCCATTTAATGAAATATATACTGTTTGAAATTTGGAAAGAATTTTGTCTATGCTGTAAGATAATTCAGAGGCCTAAACAGAAAGTAAGGGCCACATATTCATGGTTTTCTTGAGAAGGGATAGCCTGTTCCTTTCAAAGAGGAATTGACCATGGTGAATTTTAATTCTGTGTCTTGCATTTAAAGTTGGTGGAAGTCCAGGTAATGTCGGCTTCTCCCAGATCCACTGGCCTCAATAACACTCAGATGGAGGGCAGAGTAGTTGACATCACCTGGCAGCTGGGGAGGCCTGAGTGGAGAGAAGATAGCAGCTCTGTTTAAAACCCCAGCCCACGCTCAAGGGAGGAACCCCCCTGAGTTAACACACAGCATTGGGAAAAGTACGTTGGGCTGTGGTGGTTCTCAGGAACTCATCAAGTGTCTCCAGTGTTTTTTCCATCTTCACCACTGCGTATTCTAGTTGGAAGGGTTTCCATCTCTCCTGCTGTAGTCACAGACAAGTAAATTGAACTCTCTTTTCAGCATTTCTTTCTTTCCCTTGGCCTTGCTGTAGGTAAGGCTAGAGATTCTTAAACTCTCTTTCTCTTGCCTGGCATCCTCTACAGATGCCTCAGTATCATTATATACCTTGCAAACAGCACTCATGTGGTCAAGGAGGTGACATTTCTCTTTAATCAGTGCAGCTAGTGCATCTGCAGGCTGCTTTTCCTGTCTTCTATAAAGTCAACTTCTCAGAGACTGCACTAATCTTAGCAGCCATACAAGACCCACCAAGGAACCAATGGCAGTTGTACACACCACCAGGTACCACTGGAGCCTGTGGTGGAATGTGTGCTCTGAAATCATATCATCAGGCAATAGCTCGATCACTCCCGCTCCTAGCTCCCTGAGGTTCAGGCCAAAGGAAAGCTCCACAGGAGGACACAGCCCCTTCATGGCCCTGGAGTCACCACAGGACCCTGCCCAGTAACCACGGATCCACCAATCACAGCAAATCCCCGAATTCCACCTGGAACTCAGCAACAACTGTCAACTTGAATGGGCAACAGCAGGTCTCAGAGCATCTGCAACCTCTGACCCATTCTCTCCATCCCCATCTCTGCTGCCACAGCCCTGCTCTGGCCATCACCATCCACAGCATCGAATGCTTATCATTGTCGCCATCAGTTCTCCCTGCCGTACTGTTTGACACACACCACAGCCACTATCCCCTTAAAGACAAATTCATTTAGGGACAGCGACCCTCAATGACTGGCTCATAGTAGCCTTGACTCGGGCTCCCTGTGTACATAACTTCCTGCCTGGCACAGAGTTCTAGGTGAACTATGATGTCTGCCTGTTCTTCACATTCCCTACACCCAGGCCCATTTCAGGGCTATCACCTATTCTTTCCCTTCATCCCCCAATGCTATTCCAGACGTGCCATCACAGCTTAAATGACCCCACCCTGGGAGGCCTCCCCAGAGCTCTCCTCCTGAGAGAGACCCCTTCCAATGACCATCACTCCTGCCCTTACTGCTCATTCTTGTCATCACCTTCTCCAATCCTCACAAGCTATATGCTGTATTTAAATTTCTATTCTCTGATCTGCCTTTCTCCTCTCAAACACCACTTTCTAGAGGATCGAGACTTACTTTCTTCTCTTCACTGCTCAAACTTCAGGCCCAATCCCAGTTATATTCAGCTGTGAGGAGTAACCTCTTGCATTCTCATGACGCTTTTCCTGGCATTTCTCTCCATTGTGTCTTCCCATTTGCTCAGACTGGAACATGCTGCTTGCCTTTCCCTGCCATTAATAGCCTCCTTTGTACTCATTGTCTGACATAGGAATATTGTTTGCAATTGACTAGACTTATACTTGGAATACTGAATTTCCCTGGGGACAGAAATGTGACCAAGTCCTGTGCGGTTTGTTGGTGGGTAAGCGACAGTGTGGAGGGGTGGGCCATGCTGGTATTAACCAATTTCCGCTGGGTTCTTTCTTCTTGCTCAGAAAATTCATTTTGCCACATGACTGCAATGGAAGAAACACATCACTGTACAAATTTATCATTGAAAAAAAATTGCCGTTATTCTGTCATAAAAAATTAAATGATATTAATTTAAATTGTCATCCCCTAAATATACAGCATATTTTCCTCCCAAACGGACATATCCCTTCTTTTATTTTTTAACTGATACACTTTTAGATTAGGAAAAAAAATGTTATTTTGACTTGTAACTTAAGTTTTGGGAAAATCCTCTCACTCTGAAAAATGTTTTGACAAGTGTGACATATATGTTCTATATTATTTTTTTATGCTGGATACAGGCCATGTTGAATTCTATCAATGTTTATAAAAATGTGTGGTCCAAAATAGAAACCATAATGTAAACTTTTGACCACGGTTGGTAGCTATGCTTCAATATTTGTACATCTGTTCTAACAAACTTGCCATCCATATATAAAATGCTTTTAATAGGGGAATGGGTAAAGGGATAAGATGTTGGGTTTATAGGAGTCCCCTGTAATCAGTATGTGACTTCTCTGAAAAGTCCTAAATCTTCCTTGAGGACAAAATGAAAAAGACAGTGGGGTAGAAAAAGGAATAAAATGTCACTGTATATGTAAGACAATAGACCTTACACTGAAGAAAGTCAAAAGTTCAAAAACAATATTTTTAATATTTTTCATTAGTTTTTATTAACCCAATTTTTATTTTTTATTAATTGTTATTGTTTTAAATTGTTTTGTATTTTATTTAATATTTTTAAAACTAACATTATTATTTCTTTACTTATTAGTTGTGTTTTGCTAGTTTTATTGGCTTAATATTAGAAGAAGTTTGGATCACAGAAAGTCTACAACTATGAAAGGGAAGGATGGTTGGTACAGGGTGGCTTTTATGTGGGAGACATGGGAGGAAGCTCACCTGAAGAAACATATAAGGCATAGAAATGTGTTCAAATGTTCATGGGACATCCTCACAGTGGGTGGAGATTCACATATTAAGCAAAGGAATATCAAAGTCCCACCCTGAGGAGCTTTGAAACATTCTCTAATGGATCAGTAAGAATCTCCTGAGCACAGACAGGGACAATGACTATTAAAAGAGGATGGTCCAAAAAAAATAAAAATAAAAATAAAAATAAAAAATAAAATAAAAAAATAAAAAAAATAAAAAGAGGATGGTCCATGGATGGGCCCTTGTCACTGACAACTGTGCATATGAAACTGTACTCTTGAAGTTGAAACTCAGACTAATATTATACAGTGCCTAAGTGATACCTCTGGGGAGCCTCTGAGTTGCTCAAATATGGCCTGTCTCTAAGCCAAACTCAGCATGTAAATACATTACCTACCCCCAGAATGGGACATGACTCCTGGGAATGAGCTTTCCTGGCAATGACTAATTACTACCAATCACTAACTAGAAATGCAACTGGAAAAACACCCTGACCAAAAGAGGGAAAAGGTAAAGACAAATGATTTTGTAAGGCTAAGAGACTTCAAATGAGTTGGGAATTCATTCCAGAAGTTTCGATAATGCACGTTCAAGCAGGATCTCACTGAAAGCCAAAGTAGATGCTAATCCAAATAGCAAGGATCATGTGGGCTCTGGAGACACCCAGACACAAGAGACCAGGCAGATAGCTCAGGAGTTGGTGCCTTGCTCCCCATTGGGAAAGAGTTGGGCTCAGTTGTGTTGCCCAGTACTTGGCTCTTCTGTCCTTCTGTCTAGTACTAATTAGTACTAGAGTTGGTATGTGTACATCCAAGACACATAAATCTTTGGGCTATCCATATGCCAGCTAGGCCCTGAATCTCAACTGAATTGCATCACATAATCTCCAGTTAATTGTTCTAACCCATAACACCTAACAAGGAGGTGATGATGGACAACTACCATAAACAGGAACTGTAAGATTCTACAACTACAAGCAAGAGCGCCAATCCATTGGCCCAATAGGAATAAAGCTCCCTTTCAATAAAAGGTGGCGGGGACACCACCAGCCCACAATCCCCAGGATTGGGGAATGAACTATGGACAAAAGTACACTTACAATAGATATATTGTTATTCTAACAATGGAAGAAATTATGTCATTGAAAGGGAGGCAGTGGTCACAGGAGTTTCTGAGGGCAGGGAAAGGCAAAAACAGAGGTTATCTGGGGACATTTTAATGATGTGGGAATTTTCCTGAATGACATTGCAACAAGGGATGCAAGCCATTATATATCTTGCCTTAACTAACATAGTTGCATGGGAGAGAGTGTGAAAACTACAATGTAAATTTTAATCCATATTAGTGGCAATGTTCCAGAATGTGTTCATCCATTGCAATGAATGTACCTCACTAACGGAGGATGTTGTGAATGTGGATAAATGTGGGAGGTGTGGGGAGCATATCATATGGTAATCCCTATATATTTTATGTGACATTTGCGTAATCTAAGTATTTTTTTTCAAAATTGTTTAATTTAAATTAATAAATAAACTAAATTAAATATATTTCAGGGTTTCTGTTTAAGGTGACATGTACTTTATGAAATGTAGGTTGATGACGGTGCAATATTTTATCAGTAAATTGTATAATGCAAAAAAAATTTCCTATTCACTTTTTAAAGTATTTTATTGCTATACTTCATATGTCAAATTACAATAAAACATGGCAAATACAATAATAATAATATATATTTAACTCACTAGTCAAGTTAATATATAAGTAAAAATTTATCTTTAGAAATACAGGAAGATCCTTTCCATTTGATTGAAAGTATACTCTCTTGAAATTGGAAAGAATTTTGTCTATGCAGCAAGATAATTCAGAGGCCTAAAGAGAAAGAAAAAGCCACATATGCAGAAGGGTAAGCCTGTACATTTCACAGAGGAATTGACTATAAAATCTTCCTTCTGTGCACCGCGTTTAAAGTTGGTGAAAGTCCAGGTAATGTCAGGTTCTCCCAGATCTACTGGCCTCAATGACACTCAGATGGAGGGCAGAGTAGTTGACAGTGTCTGGCAGCTGGGGAGGCCTGAGTGGAGAGAAAAGAACAGCACTGTACATTGAGATGTGGTCGTTCTTAAGACCTCATCAAGTGTGTCCAGAGTTTTTCCGATCTTCAGCATTGCATCCTCTAGCTGAAAGGGTTTACATCTCTCTTTCTGTAGTTCACGGACCAACACAGTTAACTCTCCTTTCAGCATTTCTTTCTTTTCATTGGCCTTTCGGTAGATATCTATAAGACTAGGAGATTCTTAAACTCTCTTTTCTGGCCTGGCGTACTCTAAGGAGGTCTCAGTCTCTCTGTACCCCTTGTGAGCAGCACTCATCTGGTCAAGGAGGTAACATTTCTCTTTAATCAGTCCCACCAGTGTGTCTGCAAGCTGCAATCCCATCGTATAAAGTCAACTTCTCAGAGACTGCACTAATCTGAGTAGCAATTGTTACTCAGATTAGTGCAGCCTCTGGAGACTGTGGTGGACCGTGTGCTCTGAACTCATATCATCAGGCAGCTTCTCCATAACCCCCTCTCCCAGCTTCCTGAAGGTCAGCCCAAAGGAAAACTCCACAGAAAGACAAACCCCTTCGTGGCCCTGGAATCACCACAGGACCCTGCCCAGTCACCAGGGATCCACCAATCACAGCAAATCCCAGAATTCCACCTGGAACCCAGCAGCAGCTGTCAACTTGAACGGACATCAGCAGGTCTCTGAGCATCTGCAACATCCGAACCATTCTCTCCATCCCCACCTCCACTGTCACCACCCTGCTCTGGGCATCACCACCCCCAACCTCAATTTGCCTTTATTGTCACCACCAGTACTCCCTGCAGTGCCATTTGACATACACCACAGTCACTACCCCCTTAAAGTCAAATTCAGTTAGTGCCAACGATCCTCAATGTCTGGCTCTTGGTAGCCTTAACCCAGGTTCTCTGTGTACCTCACTTCCTGCCTGGCACACTCTGATGTCTGCCTGGTCCTCACACCCCCCACACCCAGGCCCGTTTTGGGGACTTCGCTTCTTCTATCTCTTTATCCTCCTATGCTATTTCCCAGTTGCCATCACAGCTTAGATGCCCCCTCCCTGGGTGGCCTCCCCAGAACTCTACTCCCTAGAGAGACCACTTCCAATGCCCATGACTCCTGCCCTTCCTGCTCATTCTTGGCATCACGGTTTTCCTCTCCTGGCAAGCTACGTGCTGTATTTCATTTTCTGTTCTCTGATCTGCCTTTCCCTTCTCAAACAACAGTTTCTAGAGGATAGAGCCTTACTTTCTCCTCTTCACTGCTCAAAATCCAGGCCCAATCCCAATTGTTTTCAACAGTGAGGAATAACCCCTTGCGTTCTCACGGCGCTTTACATGGCGTTTCTCTCCATTGCGTCTCCTCACTTGCTCAGACTGGAACATGCCAATTCCATTTCTTTTCCATTAGTTGCCTCCAGCTTGTACTCGTTGTCATAGTAATGTTGTTTGCAACTGACTAGACTTATCCTCTGAATACTGACTTTCCCCTGGGAAGGAAGGTGACTTAGTCCTGTGAGGTGTTTCCATGAGTAAGCGACAATGCGGAGGGGTGGGTTGTGCCGGATTTCCTCAATTGCGGCTGGGTTCTTTCTTCTTACTCAGAAAATTCATCTTGCAGCAGGCTTGCAATGGAAGAAACCCATCACCGTGTGAATTTATCATTGAAAATATAGCAATTACTCTCTTAGAAAATATTAAATGACATTAAATTACATTGCCACCTCTTAATATACTGCATATTTTCCTCACAAGAGAGACATATGTCTTTATTTTTTTCTTTCTCTCTCTTTTCTTTACTTATTTTATTGAAGTATATCACTCATACATGAACATACATAAACAATAAGTATATAGCAATAGATGTGACCTTACAAAACAAACATACATAACATCATACAGCACTCTCATACCTCACCTTACCACAATTACCTTGAACTGTTGTGAAACATTTTTAACTAATGATTAAAAAGCATCCTCAAAATATTGCTACTAGCCAAAGTTTTTTCCCCCAACCCACCCTATTATTATTATTATTATATCATTTATACATGAACATACATAAACAATATGTGTATGGTAAAAGTTTTGAGCCTACACAGCAAACATTCATAACATCATACAAGGGTCCCATATGTCAACCCTCCAATACCTTGCATTGTCGTGAGATATTTGTAACAAGTTATGAAAGAATATTGTCAAACTTTTACTTCTGATTATAATCCTTATCTTATCTTTGTTGTATTTTTCCCCCAACCTACCCTATTATTATTTTGTAAATATATCATTATGACAGAAGTTGTAAACTTTCAAAACAATCATGCACATGTGCAGAATTCCCAAACAACAACCATCTATCAACACGCAACACCATGGTGGAACATTTGTTACAGATTATGAGATAATATCAACCAACCAGTACAAGGTCCACAGAGTATATTTGGCACACACTCTCCATACTACCCCATCATCAACACAGTACATCTTTGGCAAAAACACAATATTACATTATTAATGTTAACCACAGTCCCTAGGCCACTCAAGTTGCATTTTTCCCATGCCTCTACACATTACCACCGCCCTGTAACAGTAATGTACATCTGCTCTAGCTCACAAAGGGCACTCTTGCATCTGTACCATCAACCAAAATTCTCATCTACCTCTAGGTTTACTGTGCTATTCAGTCCCTAGATTATTCTCTAACTTTCTGCCAATTGGCAATTACATGCTAGACTACCATTTTCAGCCACATAACCTCTTACAAACCAGCTGTTACTCACTATAATGTATTACCTTCAACGCTGTACATTTCCACATTTTTACAATAAAGCTAATTAAAACTTCTACATACAATATCAGTATTCCATCTCAGTCTGCACCTTATCTCCTATAAGAATCCACCACCGGGGCCAAGATGGCGTTAGTCTAGGAGGGCACACACTGTAAGCTCCCAGAGCAAGGCGGATTGTGGACGGGGTCCGGCCCGGGGGTCTGTGCTATGCACGCGTGGAGTGAGAAGCTTGGGACAACTACCCACGTGGACGGAACAGTGGAGATTCGTGAGTTTTGAGGCAGCTGGTGGAGGTTGGCACGGGCGGCTGAGCACCGCGGTTAGGGAAAAAAAAAATTAAATTAAATGACCAGTTGGAGCCGCGAGCGGGGTGAAAAAGTTTTATTTTCTGGGGATCTGGCTGCCTGGTGCCCCTTGGACCTTGTGTGAACAGAACAAACGAGCTAATTAGCACCCGGTGAACCGGAGCGGGGATTTTGGTCAGGAAACACAGCTGATTTCCCTAGCTACCCAGGGATAAGACCCAGGCCACTGCGGAGCCAGGAAGAAGGGACACTTCCCAAAAAAGGGAGGGTTCTGTTGGAAGACAGGGAAGGGTATTTTATATTTTTAGACATCGATATGGCTGCCTGCACCGCCCCATAGCTTTGTGGAGCACATAAGCCAACCTGAAGCAGAATCAGGCTGAGAGCAGACACGAATATGCAATCAAACTGATTTACTGAGCAGCCCGGTGATGCTCAAGCTCGGCTCCAGAAGGGGCGGAATCCGCCATATTTAGCACTCCTCACTGACTAACAACAGAGCTACACCTAACCTGGGGAGTCCATAAAGTGGGACGTGCTTGATTAATTTCCACCGGCCAAGCTAGGGTCCCTTCCGTAAGCGGGTTGGTCTAGAGGAGGAATTATTTTGGGTCCCGCATTTGGCTAAAGAAATAAAAATTAAAAAAAAAAAAAGTGAGGTCACCTCAAAAAATGAAAAGCAAATTCTTTTAAATTTAGTTTAATAGCTAAAAGCTGCTTCAGGACCTGCATATAGAACCCTGTGGGGAAATTCATTGATAAACACAAGTAGGCAGGAAGGATCCATGTGGACCCTAGGGGAATCATTGTCCCTACTCAGCTGTGTTTGACTGCTTGCCTGTGTGGATCTTTGGTTTCTCTCTGTTACTTTCTGGTCTATTGCTATTATTTTCTATTTCCTCTCCCCTTCCTTTTTCCTTCAATTTTTTTTTTTTTTTTAAATAGGTGATGCAAGCTTGTCGCTTCTTTGCTGGGCTTCTTATTCAGTAATTTCCCACTCGCTGTATATATTGATTCTGTATTACAAACTATCACTTATCCTTCCTGCATCTTTCTGCCTTCTGTTTTCTGTTGTGGCTCTTAGAGACAACATTTTTTCATAGGCCCACAACTTAAGGGTGTCAATTTCTATTCCATCTATTTTGTTTTCTTCTTTTTTTTTTTAGTATTAACTTTTTCCTTTCAGACCTTTCTTTACTTTTTCTCTCCCTCATCACAATTTTAGCCTTCTAAATCACCATATATATATTCCTCCATTTGATTTCCTAGTCCATTGTAGGAACTCCATATTTATTCCTAGTACTCTACACTGCCTACCCAAGTTAAATATTCATCTCATTAAGTCTCATTTTGCCCCTCTTCTAACTTTTATAAATATTTCTATTATCCTTCTGCCTTCCTTACATTTTTTGATTACTCTGGCCCTAACCTTTTGCCTTCAAGGGAACATAGAATGAAGCAAGAAAATAAAATAAGAAGAAAAACTGCCAAAGAGAAAACTTAATTCACCTGCAGAACCAACAGCTAAATAAAATTCTAGAGCATAGAGAAAAGCTAATCAACTGAACAAACCCGTCAAGATAATATGATTACCAGAGGGCAACAGAAAAATACAAATGACTCTGAGAAACTGGAAAACATGGACCAGTCCAATGCACAAAATAAAAACCAGGAAGCAATGCAGTACATCAAACAACTAATCAAAGCTATCCAAACAAATATCATGGACCAAATTAAAGAACTGAAGGAAGAGATTAAGGATATAAAGAAGACACTGGGAGAACATACTGAAGAAATAGCTAACACACCTAAAAAGGTAATGGATATTATGGTGAACAAAGGCACAAGTCAAGAAATGAAAAAGACGCTGGACTCACATGGCAGCACATTGGAACAGGAAGAGGAAAGCATTAGTGATATGGAAGACAATACAGCTGAAATCAAAGAGATTGTAAAAAAGATAGACAAAAAGATAGAAAAAATCCAGTATGGTCTCAGGGAATTATCCGATAAGGCAAGACACACAAACATACGCATTACGGGCATCCCAGAAGGAGAAGAGAAGGGAAAGGGAACAGAAGGGGTGTTGAAGGAAGTTATAGCTGAAAACTTCCCAAATCTATTGAGAGTGATGGATGTGCAGATCCAGGAAGCACAGCGCA
Organism: Tolypeutes matacus; assembly: GCA_026826555.1. Classification (NCBI taxonomy): domain Eukaryota; kingdom Metazoa; phylum Chordata; class Mammalia; order Cingulata; family Chlamyphoridae; genus Tolypeutes; species Tolypeutes matacus. The sequence continues at coordinate 1,113,692 of JAKSZT010053947.1, read as the reverse complement.
CCCCAAATACTATAAATCCCAACAGGCCAACTCCAAGACATGTACTTGTCAAACTGTCCAGTTCTCAAGAAAAAGAGAAAATACTCCAGGCAGCAAGAGAAAAGAGAACCATCACATACAAGGGAAGCACAATAAGATTAAGTGCTGATTTCTCAGCTGAAACCATGGAGGCAAGAAGACAGTGGTATGACATAGTCAAAACACTAAAAGAAAAAAAACTTCCAGGCACGAATTCTCTTTCCAGCAAAACTGGCATTCAAAAATGATGGAGAGTTCAAAAGATTCACAGATAAACAGCAATTAAGAGAGTATGTCAAGAAGAAACCAGCACTTCAAGAAATACTAAAGGAATCTCTACAAGTTGAAAGGAAAAAACAAAGGAGAGAGAGTTGGAGGAGAGTTTAAAAACAACTGAAAACTTAAAAAGAATAACAAAACAACCTATGACAAACATGAACCCAAAGAAAAAATGACTGAAGTAAGAAACTCATTACGAGTAATAACACTGAATGTTAATGGATTAAATTCACCAATCAAAAGACACAGATTGGCAGAATGGATAAGAAAACATGATCCATCTATTTGCTGTCTACAAGAAAGACACCTTCAGCCCAGGGATTCAAGGCGGCTGAAAGTGTACAGCTGGAAAACCATTTTACAAGCTAACAATATCCAAAAAAGGGCAGGAGTAGCTATTCTAATATCAGATAAAATTGACTTTAAATGCAAAACTATTGTAAGTGACAAAGATGGACACTACATATTAGTAAAAGGAGTAATCTCTCAATAAGAGAGAACAATCATCAACATTTATGCACCTAATCGAGGTGCCTCAAAATACGTGCGGCAAACTCTGGAAAAATTAAGAGGAGAAATAAATTCCTCTACAATTATAGCAGGGGACTTCAACACACCACTATCATCATTAGACAGAACATCTGGGCAGAGAATCAATAAAGAAAGTAAGGCACTCAACAATATATTAGAAGATTTGGACTTAATACAAATACAGCGGGATTTACATTCTTTTCAAGTGCACATGGAACATACTCCAAAATAGACCACATGCTAGGCCACAGAACAACACTCAATGAATTCAGAAAGATTGAGATTATACAAAATAATTTCTCTGACCACAACGGAATGAAGTTGGAAATCAATAATGGCCAGAGAAACAGGTTAGGCACAAGGATATGGAAGTTAAAAAACACATTCTTAGACAAACAGTGGGTCAAAGAGGAAATTTCAAAAGAAATCAGTAACTACCTTGAAACTAATGAAAACAACAAAACAACATATCAAAATCTATGGGATGCATCAAAAGCAGTCCTGAGAGGGAAGTTCATAGCCATAAATTCATATATTAAAAAAGAAGAAAGAGCTAAAATTGAAGACCTAATGCACACTTGGAGGAATTGGAAAAACAACAACAAAGTAAAACTAAAGGAAGTAGAAAGCAGGAAATAACAAAGATTAGAGTAGAACTAAATGAAATAGAGAATAAGAAAGCACTGGAAATAATAAACAAAGCCAAAAGCTGGTTATTCAAGCATATCAACAAAATGGACAAACCCTTAGCCAGACTAACAAAGAAAAAGAGAGACCAGATGCAAATACACAAAATAAGGAATGAGCAAGGTGATATCACTACTGACCCCACAGAAATAAAGAGTATCATAAGAGGACACTTTGAAAAGTTATATGTCAACAAGAATGACAATTTAGAGGAAATGGACAAGTTTCTAGAAGCCCACAAACAGCCGACATTGATGAAAGAAGAAATAGATGAACTCAACAGTCCAATTACAAGTAAAGAGATAGACTCAGTCATTAAAAAGCTCCCAAATAAGAAGAGTCTAGGACCAGATGGCTTCACAGCTGAATTCTACCAAACATTCCGGAAAGAGTTAACACCAATTCTACTTAAGCTCTTCCAAAAAATAGAAGTAGAAGGAATATTACCTAACTCATTCTATGATCCCTACATTACCCTAATACCAAAACCAAATGAAGATACCACAAGAAAGGAAAATTACAGACCAATTTCTCTAATGAACCTAGATGCTAAAATCCTTAACAAAATACTTGCTAATCGCATTCAACAACATATCAAAAGGATTATACACCATGACCAATTGGGTTTCATCCCAGGTATGCAACGATGGTTCAATATAAGAAAATCAATCAATGTAATACACCACATAAACAGACTGAAAGAAAAAAATCACATGATCATCT
>JAKSZT010053947.1:1093672-1111054 GCA_026826555.1 Tolypeutes matacus | reverse complement strand
TATGGACATAATCTATGGTAAAGGGATAGAGTGTGGTTGCATGTTGGGGGATGGGGCAGATGAGTGTTCCTTAGTTTGGTGGTGCATCACTGGGGGGTGGGTGGATTAGGAAGGGCCGGTTCAAATCCCCATGGCATGTAACTGTGAATCTTGATATTCCATGGGTTCAGAGAGAGGGGTATCACGGGCCCTGGGGGGCTGGGGGGAAGGGAACAGTCAAGATCTGATGGGTTGTTTGGTGGTCATGGGGAAGGTTTTTCATTACCTTACAGTAATGGACACAGGACTTGGTAAATATCATCAAAATTATTAAACTGTATCAGCTAAATTGAAACTATACTGTAAATCACTGACAATGTTTAGTTGCTATATTTTGCTATCTGTATAACAGTTATAACAATGCTAACACCCAAAAAAAAGGGGGGGTGTTTAATATGGGGTGGGGAAAAGGGGGTGGTTTGGTATCTGGGAGTCTCCGGCACTCCGTGTGTGACTTTGCTATGACCTAAAACTTCTTTGAAAATTAAATGAAAAATTGGGAGACAATGGGGATTGAGAGGAGGAAGGTGTCATGGCACACCAGACATCCCATATTACAGTGATAAAAGGCAGAAAAAAAAATAGAAAAGAGAAAGGAAAAAAAAATGAATATATATATATATAAATAAAAGGCATTGCCTTTGCTTTTTTGCCCATTTTTTGAATGTCCCAATCCACTAATTATATTTTATTTTGTTTTGTTCTTCGTTTGATTGTTTTTTTTCCTTATCTTTTTTTCCCCCCCTGAGTTTCCTTATGTTTATCTCTTCCATGTAAGCTTATCACACTTGTTTCTTTTTCCTAGTAAGTTTATTTGAATATTTTATGGACTAAATGTTCATGGAGGATTTGGATCACAGATGGGTTACAATGGGTACTGCGGGGATTATTTGGGGGGGTGTCTGGGGGGGTTTCGTGGGGGTTGGTTCATCCGAATATACATGAAAGATATACAAAATCATTCAAAGGATCGGGGGATGGGGCATGGTCACGATGGGTGGATAATCACACAATAAATGAGGGAATCTGAATTCCTAGCCTGGAGAGCTCTGCCACAGTCTCCAAGGGAGCAGCAATAGTCCTCTGAATGTAGGGACAGTGCCTGCCAAAATAGGGTGACCCACTGATGTGTGTTTTTTTATTGATGACTACCCTTGTGAGTCTTTGCTCTTGTAAATGAGACTTAGCCTGCAGTTCTGGGGTGCCTAAGTGTTGCCACCTGAGAGCCTCCTTGTTGCTCAAATGTGGCCTCTCTCTAAGTCAAACTCAGCATATGATTGCATTACCTTCCCCCCAATGTGGGACATGACTCCCGGGGATGAGCCTCCCTGGCAACAAGGGATTAATACCAAGTGCCAACTGGCAACACAACTGGAAAAAGACCTTGAATAAAATGGGGAAATGGTAAAGACAAATGAGTTCAAGTGGCTAAGAGACTTCAAAGAGAGTCGGGAGGTCATCCCAGAGGTAACTCTTACGCACACCTCAATAGGAGCTCATAGAACATCTAAGTGCCTGTCACCAACACAGAGGGGTTCTTGAGAGCTCCGGAGACACCCAGGTCCTATATAAGGGGGGATAGCACCAGAGATTGATGCCTTATCAGTGGGCTCTATTTTGGAATCTGTGCTCCTGAGAATGACAGAATTGGACTCAAATAAGTCCTCCCTGCACATGTTTCACCAGTCCCTTCTACTCAAACCTATATGTGATGCTGGAGTTTTTTGGTATACTTCCAGAGACTGGAGCCTCCCGCCTACCTATGTGCCAGGTGTGCATGAAATCTCGGTGGAGCTGCATCTCCTACCCTATAGCTCAATGGACTCATCCAAGTCACCTGGTGAGTAGACAATGATGGGCAATGGCCATCCTAGGGAATGGAGAGGGCCTGCATCTGCAGGCAGGATCATCCCACCCACCATATCCATGGGATATAAGCCCTCTCTCACTTGGAGTTGGAGTGGACATCACCATCCCAGTCACCTCAAGATTGGGGAAGAACTATGGACTAGAGTGAACTTGATGGTATTCTCTTGTTCACATATGGTGATTCTAGCAATGCAAGAAATTATAACAATGAGGTGGAGCCAGTGGCCACTTGACACTTTTGGGGTAGGGAGGGGATGAGCAGTTGAAATACAGGGGCTTCTTTGGGAGTTAGATGTTGTCCTGAGTACCATTGTGGCAACGGATGTAGACCATTTTAAATCAGCACACACCACTCAGAACTGAGTGGGAGAGAGTGTGGTCTACAGTGTGAACTGTGGTCTATGGTTGGTGGCAAGGCTCCAGGATGTGTAAGTTCATTGAGGGTGGTGGGCCACACTTGTGGGAGATGTTAGTGTGGGATGTGGTGGGAGGTGTGGGAGGTGGGCAACATGGGAGTCCCAGTGGGTTCCTTGTAATATTTTGGGTAATCTAAGCACCTCTTAAAATATATATATAAATAACATTTTTGTAAGCAAATACACATATATGCATATATATTTATATATCATTTTGCAAATGTATGTATGTATTGTAAGAATTTTGATTTTTACCCACACTAAAAATTTTAAAAAATAAAATTAAAAAAAGAATCCACCAGCTACGAGGGCTTGAAGATATTTTCCTACATTTCCTTCTAGAATATTTATGGTTCTTGCATTTATATTGAGGTTTTAAATTCATTTTGTGTTAATTTTTGTTTAAGGTGTGAGATAGGGTTCCTCTTTTTTTTCTTTTGCTATAGATATTAAGGTTTCTCAGCACCATTTGTTGAATGCACTGTTGTGCCTGAGCTGGGTGGGTTTGACAGACTAGTCAAAAACCATTTGACCATAGATTTGAGGGTCTTTTTCTTAACCAATTTGGTTCTATTGTTCTATGTGTCTGTCTTTATGCCAGTACCATGCTGTTTTTACCATTTAGCTTGGTAATATGATTTAAAGTCCAGAAATGACAGTCCTTCAAGTGTGTTTTTCCATTTTAAGATGTTTCTGGCTATTCAGGATCCCTTTTCCTTCCAAATAATCTTGATAATCATGTTTTCCATTTATTTAAAAAATGCTGGTGGATTTTTCTCGAGATTGCATTGAATCTGTATATCAATTTTAGTAGAATTGACATCTTAATGATATTTAGCCTTCCAATCTGTGAGCATAGAATGTTCTTCCAATTATTTAGGACTTTTAAAAATTTCTTTGAATATTGACTTCTAGGTTTCTGAATACAAGTGCTTTACATGTTTGGTTAAGTTTATTCCTAAATATTTGGGTTCTATCTGTCATATTTTTTCAGCACTCTTTTGACACTTTCAATTACTTTTTATTAACATAATATTCATTTCTAGACTCTCTTCCAGGCCTCTCTCTCCTGTCTTTTCTTTTCAAGCTGTAGCACATCCTCTAGTATTTCGTGCAAAGCAGGTCTGTTCGTTACAAACTCTCTCAGTTTCTGTTTATCTGTGAATATTCTAAACTCACCCTCATTTTTGAATGACAATCTTGCCGGATATAAGATCCTTGGCTGGAAGTTTTTCTCTTGCAGTATCTTAAATATATCACACCACTATCTTCTTGCCTCCATGGTTTCTGGTGAGAAATCAGCACTTAATCTTACTGGGTATCCCTTATATGTTATGCATTGCTTTTCTCTTGCTGCTTTCAGAATTCTCTCTTTTTCTTTCACATTTGACATTCTGATTAGTATGTGTCTTGGAGTTGGTCTATTTGGATTTTTTCAACTTCGAGTATGTCGTACTTCTTGGACATGGATATCTAAGTCCTTCAATAGGGTTGGGAAATTTTCTACCATTATTTCTTCAAATATTTCTTCTGCCCCTTTTCTCTTCTCTTCTCCTTCTGGGCCACCCATGGCATGTATGTTTGCACGTCTCCTGCTGATGTTCATTTCCCTGAGACCTTGTTCAAGTTTTGCCAATCTTTTCTTCATCTATTCTTTTGTATGTTCACTTTCAGAGGCAATTTCTTCAAGCTCACCAATCCTTTCTTCCACTTCCTCAAATCTGAGATTATATGTTTCCAGTGTATTCTTAATTTCATTTATTGCACCTTTCATTCCCATAAGATTTGTTATTTCTTGTGCATGTTTTCAATTTCTTTGCACTCATCCAATGTCTTCTTAAAATCCTTAATTTCTTTAGCCATCTCATTGAATTTATTAAGGAGATTTGTTTGAACATCTTTAATTAGTTGTCTCCAATGCTTTCTATCATCTGGAGGCTTCTCTTGTTCCTTTAACTGGGCCATATCTTCCTGTTCCTTGGTGTGGATTGTAATTTTTTGTTGGTGTCTTGTCATCTGGCTTACTAGAGTATTTATTCTGGGTGCAGTTTTTCTCTTTAGTTTAGGGCTTCCTGCCCATTCTCTCTTGCTGGTTGTGTAGTAAGAGCCAAGGATGTAGTTGGGGCTGTAAGCTGTGGTGGCTCAAGCTGCCCTCAGTGCCCCAAGGACCAATGAAGCTTCTCCCAACTTTCTCTTTTGCCAAGAGTAGGGAGAGAGCCACAGCTGTGTGGAATAATCCAAGTAATACAGGCCTAGACTGTAGTTGCTCAGAAAGACTGATGAAGCTTCACGCCCTTTCTCCCCTGTCTGGGGCAGGGATGGAACTGCAGGTGGGGGCAGCAATCTGTGCAGTGCAGGTCCAAGATGACCACAGTTGCCCCAATAGATTTTCAATTATTCAGTCTGTGTCAGCTAAATGTACCTGCAGTTACCAGGATAGGCTGTTGCAGGGCCCACCAGCTTTCTCCCTGCTTAAGATGGGGCTGAAGCCTAGGCTAGGGCTGCAAGACAATCTGGACAAAAGAAATTGGTCCCTACCACCACCATGATTTTCAGTCAGCCCGGGTAACCCTCATGCTGGGTGTGGACTCAAAATGGCAGCTACCAGCCTCCTTCCGACTTGGACAGGTTCAATATTCACCTGTTCTTAGGGTAATATTTTAGCCAGCCCAACTGACTAATCAGTAGCTGACCTTGGTGGCCAACTGTCTCCTCCTCCTCTGTTTTTGGGAATGGAGCTTCCAATTCCTGCCACAGAATAGCCTCTGGGGTGGCTTGCACTGCCAAAGTAGGATGATCACCAGCCTCTGACGCATGGCCTGTTATTTCCGGAGAGGATGGTGCAGCTCCCCTCAGATTCCTTCCTCTCCATGGTGGGCCTGGAGCTTAGGCGAGCAGCAATCTGATTTCGATAGAAAGAAGCTGGTCCTGACTAGCACTGTGATCCTCATCAGCCCCACTTCCCCTGTGTCAGTCTTGGAGATAAGATGCTGGCTACTGGCCTCTTTCCGACTTGGACAGGTTCAACTTTAGCTGTTCTTAGGATTATACTTTTTATTTTTATTTTTTTTGCCTATAAAGGGTTTATTTAAAATTTTTTAAGGATAGAATAGAGTTACATCATAATTATAAAAATCACTTACAGAATTAACAGATTTATATTGTTTATACTTCTTAATGCAGAGAACAGGGAACTGTCTACACATTGTATAAAATAAAATGAAAATTTAAAATGAATTCAAGTTCTAAAGGTGAGGTCATTTACCTAATTTTAAAATGGGAACACAAAGACCTCTGAACTATAACACAGACATTCAAACTGCAATAATGATGTAAAATAAAAAAAAGCACAGCATTTGCAAGGAACCACAAACATTTCAACCACAATTACTTTCTGTTATAATAATTTTTTCTGTTTTGTCTTGGGAGAACTTTCACTTTTTTAAGACAATCAGCTTAAGAATGTTTTTAGGCACTATAATTTATGACAATCAAAACAGTCTTCTAATTGGTCTATGGCTTTAAAAAATTCAAGTCCATTGCACTTTGGGGTTTGGCACATAAAACAATAATAGAAATGAAATCTGTTTATAGAAGTGACTGTGATTTTTTTAAAAGAATACACAGTCCCTTCCAATGCTGCATTACATATCCAAGTGGAAAATTACTTTCTGTTGACACTACATTTGCTTCACCAGTGCATTTTTATTGTACAACCAGTAAAATAGCACAGTAAGCAAATATACAGAAAACAGAAAAAAATAAAAGCAAAGATAAAAAACAAAAAACTTAAATATCTTTAACATGCAATTTAGTTACATTGAACATTCTACTTAGAATAGAGCATGTGAAAAAGGATGGTCTGTTTTTCAGATTTTTCTTTGAAATTTTACATTGCAGATCTGACACATGAGCCTAAAATGAAGCCCCAAACAATGGGGTAGGGAGTAGACTTACCACAGCATCAATAAATGTGGGTTAAAGTCACCAAAAGAAAGAATAGAGAAAAAAAGAGGGGGTGGGGAAACAAACAAAAACCCTTCCCCTTTCCCTGACCTAAAGCAATAAATGGAACAATTATTAAAACAATCAAGTCACATTCTTCTACAGATTGGTAGATTATGTGGTGTATAAAGTTGCTTAAATTACTTGCAGAAAAACCACAATGCAAGTTATTTGTCCCAGCCCGCGGGACAAATCAACTGAGACTCTGAGTTATCCAGCAAAGGAATGAGACGTAGACATAACAGACACACACAGAGAGACTTTCTACATGCTTCTTCTTTATTGCTTTTGCTTCCTTGAAGGAGGTGGTGGCATATATATCATGAAAAAGGGGAAGTACGTGTAAGACATATGTGGCAGGCTGGGATTGGACACAGTTGGTTGCTAGGGAGGGTTTGCTATCTGTGGAAGGCAGGAAGGTTTCGCGGGCGCGGGAACAGGGTGAGCTACTTCCTCAAAGAAGGCTAAATATAGGATCAGGCTTGTTCTTTGTTGTTAGTCGGCCATTTTAGCTTCACCTCTTTCTGGCTGCCTCCAACATCTCCTCCCTTTTTGTTTTATTAGAACCTTATTTATTGTATAGCTAGCTGAGGGAAGTAGAGGCCTCATCGTAGGAGGGATTTCGTATATGCAAATGTGCTATTTGCGAGGGAGGGTCTGTGCCTGTCTTAGGTCGGGGCTGCACCCGATCAGTCTTACCCGTCATTGGGAAACATGGCAGCAGAAGGCCATGTCCCTGTCTTAGGTTGATTGATGGGTCAGTCCAGTTGCCCGTCATTGGCTAGCCAGCCCAATGTTTTATTGAGCATTCTGCTCAGTTAGAACGAGCCCTTGTGCTAATGAGGCATGCTTCTCAGAGAACAGTTAGGTTGTACTCATTTTTCACTATCTCCCGCAGTGCTTTGTCTCACACTCAGCTGCTCATAGGCGGGAAGGTTTGGAGGATGTTGTTACTTACAGAGGGCAGACATCTTCTAGCATGTTTGGTGCTAGGCCTTGATCAGCGAGGTGAAGTCGGTGGTAATGTATTTGAATTGGTTTACTTAGGGAAGAATTAATTTTATCCTTAACTAGCTGTATTATTTTTCTTATAGCCCAAGGTTCAATAGATAGTATAAGAAGTAGGGTTATTATGGGACCAAGTATAGGGAGGAAATAAGGGAGGATTCCGTTGAATCCCCAAGAAGGACCTCCTTGGGCCTCTCGTTCGCATTTGCGAGTTGCTATTTTTTCTCTAAGTTTAGTTATGGAATCTTTAATTATTCCTGAGTGTTAGTATAGAAACAACACTCCTCGCCCAGTGCGGCACTAAGCCCTCCTTGTTTAAGGAAAAGTAGGTTTAAGCCCCTCCTATTTTGGAGAACAACCTCTGATAGGGATGTAAGGGATTTCTCAAGATGGGTGATGGAGGTTTCAATGCGGGCTAAGTCTTCGTCTATTGCGGCTCTTAGGTGAGAGAGACCTTGATGTTGGAGGATGGCAGATGTGGTTCCAGTGGCCAGTCCGGCAATCCCTAAAAGAGAAGCAATGGTAACAGCAGTAATATTTTCTCTTTTTCATCTAGTTATGGTAACAGAAGGCTGATCGTCCCAATGCTGATAGAGGTTTTCCTCACGATGGTAAAGGACCTGGGGGAGGACAACAACCAAGACGCACACCTCTCCGGAGCTATTAAGGGCTGCTGTGGCCACACAGGGGGTAAGCCCTGATGAGGAGCACAGCCATTTTGCCCCTTTAGGGGGAATGTAAAAATTATGTTGAGACAGGGGGGATAAAAGTAGGCAAGCCTTAGTTAAGGTGGTGGACATGTTACCGAAGGCATTGCCAACACACCGTCCAGTGTGCAGGACGGATTGGATAGTAAGGTCACGGCCACCAGTTTTGTCTGTGTTCCACTGACATTGTGGGGGATTGTTATTAGAGGAAGTGTTAAAGGTGGCATTAAGGGCTATAGCATCATAATAAGGGGGTGTAACAGAAAGACATAACCAGCAATTGCGGGTGAGGTTGGGGTGGGAAGCGTTCAGATCAAGAAAGGTAGCATTAAGTATTTGCCAAAGTGGATTATTGACAGTTGGGTTTGGGGTAGAAGTGGTAAAATCGAGCGTAGCAGGCACTCCAAATTAACAGCTCTAGAAGAGGTGAGTTGGTTATGTATGTCCAATAAGTGTAATTATGATGTGGTATCTTACCTTGACCTAATACTTTACCTATAATTAATTCATTGTAAAACCACCATGTCCATAGTTTAAGTCTAGGCAGCATCTTCAACTCTAGACTTGATTCTTCTGGAGGGGATCCACTGCTCTTCTCTTGTTTCTGTAATGATAAGAGCAAAACCTCGGCCCCAAAAGTTTACCTCTCCTTTTTTCCCATTTATTGGTTCTTTCATTTTTCCAATATATTGGCTCTCCACATTGTTCATTTTCATTCCCTTTTTTTTTTTTAACCTCTCAATGTCTTTCTGCTGTTGTGGCATTAGAAATTTGTTGTCTATTAAGAAAATTTAAGGTAGGCAATGCTCTAGAAGTCTGTCCCTAGCAGACTCTCCTCCATCTCCCCCTTTTTGTTTTTGCAACATTAAGTTTAATAAGTGATTACTTTTTTCTATTATCGCTTGTCCCTGAGGGTTATATGGAATTCCTATAACATGTTTAATATTTCAGTTATTGCAAAATTTTTTGAAAGATTGACTAAGATAAGCAGGCCCATGATTAGTTTTTAGCTGTGTTGGCAGGCCCATTACTGCAAAACAATGTAATAAATGAGAACGTGCATGTGAGGCCTTTTCACCAGCTTGAGCAGTTGCCCAAATAAAATTAGAATATGTGTACCCTGTCACATGCACATACGGAAGGCAGCCAAAAGAAGGCACATGTGTAACATCCATTTGCCAAATTTCATTAGGATGTTCTCCATGGGGATTAGTTCCTGGAGAGAAAGTAGGGGCATTTATGGGCCCACAAGTAGTACATTGTCTAACAATCCTCTTACTTTCTTTTACTGTTAAGTGGGGATATTTATGACGTAAGACAGAAGCATTAGTATGTGTAAGTTTATGATGATCAGAAGTGTTTTTTGTATCTTTGTTGGGTAGGAATATCCATTCTATTATGCCATCCTCTTGTCAAAGTATCCCAGTAGGGGAATGGCAAGATGGACATATTAAAAGAGAAATTGGAAGATTTACAGTTATCCTTGTTAGTTGGCTATTTTGCACTCTTTTTCCAGCCATTTAACTCCTCTTTTGCTTCTGGGCTTAAAATGCGAGGACTATTTAAGTCAGGGTTTCTTGTTAGGGTAAAGCATAAGTTGGAATTCCTAAAGTAGGCCATACCCAATTAATATCACCCAGTAATTTCTGAAAATCATTTAAAGTACATAAATTATCAGTTCAAAACTGGACCTTTTGTGGAGTTATAATATTTCTATTAATAGTATGACCTAAATATTGAAAAGGAACCTGTTTTTGAATTTTTTCTTCTGCTATTTGCAACCCATGTTGAGGAAGAATTTCTTTAGCCAGCTGAAATGATTGTTTCAGCTCTTAAGATTGCTCAGCGGCAAAAAGAATATCATCCATATAATGAATAATCATAGCCTTAGGAAATTGTTTTTGTAAAATTTGTAATGGAATGTGAATAAAGGATTGACATAATGTAGGTAGGACTGGTTATCATTCTCTAAGGTAAAACTTTGAACTGATATCATTCAGTAGGAGCTGAATGATTAATAGAAGGAATAGTAAACGCAAATTTTTCTTTATCATTTGGATTAAGAGGAATAGTAAAAAACAATCTTTTAAGTCAATAATAATAATATGCCAATTTGTGAGTATTTTGCTAATTCCTGAGGAAGGGGCCAGCCTCCCCAGGAAGGAGCACAACACTCCCTGGGCAGTACATTTCAAGGTTTATGCATCAGTCCCTGGGAGAGTGGCCAGCTCCTCCAGGGAGGAATACAACACCTTTTGAAATATACTTTCTTATTTTTAATTTGTTACAAAACATCCTTGATGCGCTTACTATTTTAGTTTCCATTTATTATTATTATTATATATAGCAGAGGTGGAGTAAATCAGACAAACTTAAGTTAAAGCACCTGCCTTTTGATTTTTAGGAAGAGAGGTAGTTTTATAACACATATTTTAAAATAATTAAAATTATGATTAATAACAGTATACTTTTGTTTAATATTACACTGAAACATTATTAAATTTTCAGCAATTTTATACACCTTTAAAGCATTTATATGAACTTTTTATTTATACAACTTTAATTGTCATAAAATTAGAAAACTTCTTTTAATTGTACAACACTTTTAAATATTTCATTCAACTTTTATCACATGAACTTAACCACTTTCAGTATTCCACCCCCTTCCAGGGAACAAACCAAACCATTTGTAACAGTTTGAAACAAAAAGCGTTTTTTTGAGAAAGCTGGTTTAAACATCATGTTCCCCCAAAAGCAACAAAACCTGTCTCTCCAAGGACACGTCAAGGCCAAAGCACAAGACGCTACTTTGATAAAACACCCTCCCTCCTGCACACTGATCACCAAGGAGAAAAACTCTGTGCAAACTTCCACCAAAACAGACCAATGATTTGAGAAACCCCGAGAAAGAACAAACTCCAACCCTGTTTTAATAACTTAGTCATTTTATCTTATGATAAAATTACTTTCTTTTAATAATAAAAGCACATTCTATATACCTTTTTTACTTAAGTTACCACAATGATTTTAGAAACTGTTTTTAAGCAAACTTCTGACAACATGCAATTACCATCAACATTAAACAAACTTGTTAGAATAATGATTTAGTTTGTTCATATCTATTTCTATTATTTTAAATTAATACCCATATTTATTTATTAATATAAGCACTTATTTCATGTTGGCCATTTGAATAGAGCTCTTTTAATAATTTTTATTCATTAATTTAATATTACTATCCGGAGGTATCAAAATATACACTGACACTGAACAACCAGACAAACACAATACAAGTTACCACACGTCAATTGAAACATATATCTTTGAATTCACTGCTTTTGAGAATTTTTCTGTAAACTGTATTGCTAAGTTTTCTTACATTTTCAGTGGTTTCATTTTATTAGCTTCTATCATCCCACAGCCTTATTATTATGTAAGCAGTGGGAGGTTTATAACATTGCTGCTGGTACTGAAGGGTTAACATCCACAGCTGGAGTGGCGGGCGGTGTTGTAGCAGTGACATTACAGGGAGGCGGGTTAAAAGGTGGAAAAGTATGTTTGATGGTAGGCGTATCAACATTCGGGGGCGAAATAGGAGAAGAAGGGGCAGGAATAACAGTGTTTTGGAGTGGTTCTACAACAGAGACCGTTTCGGGATAGTTAGTAACTGTAAAGTTGGGAGGAGGCGGTCTATCCAAATTGGCTGCAGGAGACATATTATTATCAGGCTGTTCTAAGTCTCCGGGGATATTGATAGAGACTGAAGAACATCTGGAAGGAGGACAAGAGTAATCCTTAAGTATAACTTCCCCTTGTTCACAGAGGTTGGTTATTTCAGGAGATTTAACTTTCAGTATTTCATTAATAAGATTCCAATAGGAAAAGGCTTTGATAGGAATCTTTTCAGGGCCAAATGTTTTATAGTAGTCTTTTAAACAGTCACCTACCCGCAACCAACAGCGCTGACTGATAGTACCTTCTGTGGGAAACCAGGGACAGGTATTCATTATAAAGGCAAAGAATTTAACAAGATCTTTCTTTTTAATATCAATTCCCCTTAATTTTAGGGAATCTTTAATTTGGGTTACATATAGACTGTGAGAACTAATATTTTGACCCATGACTAAGGGAAATAAAAGGGGTTCTTACCTTAACCAGAGTTCCTGCGATGAGGCTTCTGTTTCCTTGCTTCTGCGTTCACACCGTTGAACTTCATGACAGCGGATGGCTGATCACGGCTTTACGAAAGAGAGGGAACTTCGTGACAGCGGATGGCTGATCACGGCTTTACGAAAGAGAGGGAACTTCGTGACAGCGGATGGCTGATCACGGCTTTACGAAAGAGAGAGAACTTTGTGACAGCGGATGGCTGGTCATGGCTTTACGAATGAGAGGGCCCTCCTCGTTTGGTGAGGCGCTTCCTTTCGCTGGATGTCACTCGAGCCCCACGTTGGGCGCCACTTGTCCCGGCCCGTGGGACAAATCAACTGAGACTCTGAGTTACCCAGCAAAGGAATGAGACGTAGACATAACAGACACACACAGAGACTTTCTACATGCTTCTTCTTTATTGCTTCTGCTTCCTTGAGGGAGGTGGTGGCATATATATCATGAAAAAGGGGAAGTACGTGTAAGACATATGTGGCAGGCTGGGATTGGACACAGTTGGTTGCTAGGGAGGGTTTGCTATCTGTGGAAGGCGGGAAGGTTTCGCGGGCGTGGGAACAGGGTGAGCTACTTCCTCAAAGAAGGCTAAATATAGGATCAGGCTTGTTCTTTGTTGTTAGTCGGCCATTTTAGCTTCACCTCTTTCTGGCTGCCTCCAACAGTCATTAAGTGATGTTAAAACTGTTTCAGTTGACCCAACCCTCAGGATACTTCAAATTGAACTTTATTTTTCAGCCCAAGTTCACTGTAACACGTTATGCATATTTTTGTGTGTGCTAGATACACCTACTCACTTTGTGCCACAAACATTAGCTTGGGCTCATAGAGTCAGACAGAGCCTTTGGATTTACATGCAGGGACTCCTAAGAGTCAATAGAAAACACACAATAGATCTGCAGGATGAAACTAGTTCAAACACTCAAGAAACATTTATGCCTTGGGTTCTCAGTGCTTTCATACTGCAATGACAAGCTTACCTTTGATTGTCTGAGGTGGAAATCTGGGTACAATGCAACTGTAGTCATGGACAGAGAATTGAGATACTGTATTTACATAGTGAGTACTTCTTATGATCCAACAACATGATGAGGCACAAACCTTAAGGCTTAAATGGGAATCGAGCAAAACATGGGGAGGAAGGCCTTTAAACTACTGAATCTCTAACTTCAAGACCAGTCACAGGAAAGAAGTCTCCTAGACCTCTGCTGCAAAACTTCTGGTGAAGGACAGCATGTATGTCTAGCCTTCTGTCTACTAAATACACAAGATCAATTCTCTGGACTCATAAATTGTTCCATGAGACTGGTTTCACATACTGCCTTTCTCCTTGCTTTCAAACCACCGAGGTTCATCCAAAACAAAGAGATATGTGCAGATTTCATTACTAAACCAATCACTGTTGCAGTTCAATTTTGGTTTACAACTACCTTGCAGGAATAAACCATAAAAGGGTTCTGTGGCTAAAGTCTGCTGTTATTTACACCCACAAGCTAACATGGATGACTGAAACTTATATGGTAAAATACCACTGTCATGCAAAATCCTAGAAACCACATTAACAGCATACTTGAAGCAAGAACATACAATACCACAAAAGGCTTCAATAGATTTAAGCTGTTATTTGTCTAGACATTCTTTGTGGTGAAAAGCCAGGGGTAAAAAGCCTTCCAACCATAACCATATAGCAGTAAAAATAACGACAACAACAACAGAAAGAACAACAACAACAAGTAAGATCCCCAGAGATCTTGTTAGAAGACAATGCCATACTTAAAATTTACATTTCTAAAATAAAAGCAATGTGTTCTTCTAGGAACTTAAAACACATACACAAAAATCACTGATATACTGTTGCCTTTAAAATTCATTAACTAATATCCAGGTTACTAATTTGTTCAAATTAACAGACCAAATGTACCATCCACAATGTACCTGCATTATACCATGTGGACCAAGTACCTGAGTTTGCTAAGAAGTATTTATGATTTAAAATGTTTAAAAAATTTTTTTACTATGCTTAGAATTACAGGCAGCCTGTTAAACAGATTTCTAGCCAGTTTGTACAACTTGTACTGTGGGTCTTAATTGTTCAGTTGTTTTTCATGTTTTGACTTTTAAAGAGACTTAACTCCAAATTTAAAATGTACACTCAAATTTTGACTTTCAAAACAGATTGAACATACCTACATGCATTCTGTGCCCAAACTTAATTTAAAATAAAGAGTATAATAGAGTAAATATGATTAACCTGGGTCAAGCACACCTGCTAAATTCGCAAAATTATTTAACACCTATCCCAATCCACAAAGAAAGGACTGCCAATAGTGTGTGTTTATACATATATCTATATGTATACATATAGCACATATGTAAACATATAGACATATAGATAGGTATACATAGACATACATGTCAAAAAGGCAGTAACAGAAATACTAAACTATGCTTGCATTGTGGCAGCAGAATAAGAGACTGTTATGGTAAAGGGGAAATGGATAAGTTCTATTATAGTTTTAGATGACTATGATACTAGCTTAGCTTTTACCAAATGTGTCTGTAACTTCCCTTCAAACAGACAGGCTTCTTTTATTTTATTTATTTATTTATTTATCTATCTATTTATTTATTTATTTATTTATTTATTTTTATATAAATATATATGAATATATGTGTATTTGCTTACAAAAATGTTATTTATATATATATATGTATACATATAATTTAAGAGGTGCTTAGATTACCCAAAATATTACACGGAACCCACTGGGATTCCCATGTTGCCCACCTCCCACACTTCCCACCACATCCCACACTAACATCTCCCCCAGTGTGGCCCACCAGCTTCAATGAACTTACACATCCTGGAGCCTTGCCACCAACCATAGACCACAGTTCACACTGTAGATCACACTCTCTCCCACTCAGTTCTGAGTGGTGTGTGCTGATTTAAAATGGCCTACATCCGTTGCCACAACAGTACTCAGGATAACCTCCAACTCCCAAAGAAGCCCCTGAATTTCAACTGCTCATCCCCTACCTACCCCAAAAGTGTCAAGTGGCCACTGGCTCCACCTCATTGTTATAATTTCTTGCATTGCTAAAATCACCATATGTGAACAAGAGAATACCATCAAGTCCACTCTAGTCCATAGTTCTTCCCCCAATCCTCAGGGGACTGGGATGGTGATGTCCACTCCAACTCCAAGTGAGAGAGGGCTTATATCCCATGGATATGGTGGGTGGGATGATCCTGCCTGCAGATGCAGGCCCTCTCCATTCCCTGGGATGGCAAATGCCCATCATTGTCTACTCACCAGGTGACTTGGATGAGTCCATTGAGCTGTAGGGTAGGAGTTGCAGCTCCACCTAGATTTCATGCACACCTGGCACATAGGTAGGTGGGAGGCTCCAGTCTCTGGAAGTATATCTAAAAACTCCAGCATCACATATAGGTTTGATTAGAAGGGACTGGTGAAACATGTGCAGGGAGGACTTATTTGAGTCCAATTCTGTCATTCAAGGAGCACAGATTCCAAAATAGAGCCCACTGATAAGGCATCAGTCTTGGGGGCTATCCCCCCTTATATAGGACCAGGGTGTCTCCGGAGCTCTCAGGAACCCCAATGAGTGGGGTGATAGGCACTTAGATGTTCTATGAGCTCCTACTGAGGTGTGCGTAAGACTTATCTCTGGGATGACCTCAAGACTCTCTTTGAAGTCTCTTAGCCACTTGAACTCATTTGTCTTTACCATTTCCCCCTTTTATTCAAGGTCTTTTTCCAGTTGGGTTGCCAGTTGGCACTTGGTATTAATCCCTCGTTGCCAGGGAGGCTTATCCCCGGGAGTCATGTCCCACGTTGTGGGGAAGGTAATGCAATCATATGCTGAGATTGGCTTAGAGAGAGGCCACATTTGAGCAACAAGGAGGCTCTCAGGTGGCAATCCTTAGGCACCCCAGAACTGCAGGCTAAGTCTCATTTACAAGACAAAGACTCACAAGGGTAGTCATCAATAAAAAAAACACATCAGTGGGTCATCCTATTTTGACAGGCACTGTCCCTACACTCAGAGGACTATTGCTGCTCCCTTGGAGACTGTGGCAGAGTTCTCCAGGCTAGGAATTCAGATTCCCTCATTTATTGTGTGATTATCCACCCATCGTGACCATTCCCCATCCCCCGATACTTTGAATGATTTTGTATATCTTTCATGCATATTTGGATGAACCAATCCCCACGAAACCCCCCAGACACCTCCACCCAATAATCCCCCGCAGTACCCATTGTAACCCTTCTGTGCTCCAAATCCTCCATGAACATTTAGTCCATAAAATAATCAAATACACTTACTAGGAAAAAGAAACAAGTGTGATAAGTTTACGTGCAAGAAACAAACATAAGGAAACTCAGGCGGAAAAAAAAAAAAGAGAGAGAAGGGAAAAAAAACAAATAATCAAACAAAGAACAAAACAAAATAAAATATAATTAATATATTGGGACATTCAAAAAATGGGCAAAAAAGCAAAGGAAATGCCTTTAAAACATATATATATTCATTTTTTTTCCTTTCTCTTTTCTTTTTTCCCTTTTATCCTTACCTTTATCACTGTGTAATCAGATGTCTAGTGTGCCATGACACCTTCCTCCTCTCAATCCCCATTGTCTCCCAATTTTTCATTTAATTTTCAAAGAAGTTTTAGGTCACAGCAAAGTCACACATGGAGTGCCGGAGACTCCCAGATACCAAACCACCCCCCTTCCCCTCCCCATTTTAACTCCCCCACCCTTTTTTTTTTTGGTTGTTAGCATTGTTATAACTGTTATACAGATAGCAAAATATAGCAACTAAACATTGTCAGTGATGTACAGTATAGTTTACAATTTAGCTGCCATTACTGTAAGGTAATGAAAAACCTTACCCATGACCACAAAACAACCCATTAGATCTTGACTGTTCCCTTCTCCCCAGTCCCCCAGGGCACGTGATACCCCCCTCTCCCAACCCATGGAATGTCAAGATTCACATTTACATGCCCTGGGGATTTGAACCAGCCCTTCCTAATCCACCCACCCCCAGTGCTGCACCACCAAACCTAGGAACACCATCACTCATCTGCCCCATCCTCCAACATGCAACCACACTCTATCCCTTTACCATAGATTATGTCCATA